>CM062816.1:990859562-991364487 GCA_031772625.1 Pinus tabuliformis | reverse complement strand
CTCATGTATTCTCACTTAAGGGAGTGAAGGAGGTGCACTGTAATACCAAGGGTTGGAAATACTTGAAGAATATTGTGAAAGGGAAAGTCTTGGAGAGTAGCCAAATGTTGTTGAAATGAATATGAAATTCCTAAACTAAATTACTATGTAGTTCTACCTGGTGGAGTTGTCCATGAGTGGTATTGAGAGGAAGTGAAACTTATCTCTCCTAAGTTTTCCTTTTATATCTCTCTACTGCTATATTTTGGTACTACTTGGGAGCTCTTACAACTCGAGGGTTCTAGGGGAGAAGTTCTCCCTGGATATGGTTGGGTGGAAAACCAGATGGTTCAAATGAGTTGGTTAAGGGATCAAAGATGGATCATATTCTTAGCGATTGGAGTTGAATATCTCTTCAGGTATATTTTCATTGTCCTAAAATTGTAGTATAACTTTAGCATAAAATAATTTAAATTGTTGTAAGCATCTAATTTTGGTTTAAGCTTATGTTATCTGGAATCTTATTGGCTAGTTGAAAATGAAGACTAAGAGTGGTCTATATGTATGGATGTTTAGATCTCAAGTTGTTATGGAATTATTATTGGTGTAGTTTATTGTACTAACCTTGGTATTGTAGCATTTGAGAAAGGAAAGCCAAATATTGTTGAAGGTAATTGCAATAAAGAAATTCCAAAGGACTTGGGTAAGAATTTCATGAGTTATGGTTTTGTTTCAGGTAATTAGATGCATGTTTTAGAAAATGTTTCAGAATATTTTGCAAAGTGTTTGAAAAAATCCATGAATGAGTAATGCTATCAATTTATTTATGCATGAATAAGTGCTAACTTGCAGCTTACAAGAGAAGTAATAAAATAGACATGTACCCAAAATATACCTGGAGGAATTACAGAATCAACCCTTAAAAGAAAATGCAAAAAATAATGGCAGCTAAAATATGGTTTGGAAGATCAAAGGCTTGAGGTAAGTTTGAGGTAAATTTCAGTTATGGCTTATGTTTCATATTCTTATCAATAATTCAATGTTTTGTGATTCAATTTTTTATTATAGTATTATTATAATTTTGACAGAAATCCTTAATGGTTGTAGCATTCAGGGCTACCATGTGTTTGTCAAATTGTAGCAATGGCTGTAATAAGCTTGTCAAATAATGTCAAAGGAATTATCTTGTGGGTTGTAAAATGTTTCAAGAACTCATATGGTGGATTTAGAAATGTGTGAATTCAATGAACATATCTTAGTAGCATAACTATGGGTTGTATTTCCTCATGTAGAGTTGTAGATGAAAGTTTGCATTCCATGTGTTTGACAAAAGTCGTAAATGAGACATTAAGGGTCTAAATTTTTGTTGTTTTAAATAATCACATGTCTGAGAGCTTTGGTTGTTATTAAGTCCAACTTCAGGGGATATCTATGCCAACAGGCCATGTAACCCCCCATTTTATTCCACAAAACACTTTTCAGAACCCTGATTGTAAATCTGGGTGATTTTGCAGATTACTATTGCCAACTTTGTGTGCCTGTTCTCGAGTTTTTGGTGAAGGATTAAGATGATTTAGTTTCTGTTTTAATATTTCAATATTTGAAGTTTTAATTTATGAATTTTATAAGTTAAATAGGTTGAGTAATAATCTTATATTCAATTGCTAACGGTTCTCAAAATTGTCTTAAGAGATGATGGTCGCCAAGTGTTTGACAAAATGCCTCAATGGTTGTATATTGTATGCTTGCAAACTGTTTGTCATAATGCTTCAATGGTTGTAGCTATTTACATTTATGAATTTTCTGTAAAAAAATGCCTAAGTGAAATTAGGATTTGTAACCAAGATGTTTCTGGAATGTCTCAATGAATATGCGTGATAATCCCATTGAGTTAAAATTCATGTTGATAAAGTCAAATTTGGGTAAGTGATTTGTTGTAATGTCAGCTTACATATGAATTCATAATTATTGGATACCACTCCTATAGAAGTTGAATTCTCCTTTTAAGTAAAGAATTCATAAGCATGTTATTTAAAATAAAATCAAATTAGTCACTCTTGAACACATTTAATTGCAACAGAAGTAAATGATTAGCTTGTTGGAAATTGTGGCTCGTAAAGTTTGATATTTATTCATCCCACTAAAGAATCTTTCTTTGAAATATGATTTTTGAGCTTGAGGATCAAGTGATGGTTTTTGTTTGGTAGTTTGGCTTTGGGGTTTGAGTGAGACGTTGGCTTTGGGCTTGTCTTGGGATTTGGAAAAAAAATATCGCGTTTTGAGTCTTAGTGTTCAATATTTCTCTATAATACTAATGTTGGTAAGGTGGGACCTTACAATACGTCCCTAGTTAAGAGGGAATGTTGAAGTATGTAACTAGTGTCAATCTTGGTAATTGTATTTGAGTCATGATGTAATTTATTTGTCTACAGAAAGAAAAAGAAATTTTATTGTAAAAAGAAATTGATTTATTAAAGCATGAGTTTCATGCTTGGGTCAATGGTCATTAGGTGCTCTAATATTTTTATATTGAGTAAAATTCTAAGTCAATGTATTCTAGACCCTTCTTGGGCTATTTAAAGTCAAGAAAGAAAATTATTTTATGTGTCTTGTCTATCCTCCACCAAGTCAGATTCCTCACTTAATAAGTCGACCTCAATCTCATCATGTCAGCCTCAAAAATACAGACTCCAACCACTATATATAACAAATATACTCAACCTGTTTTGGAAGAATTTGATTCATGAAGTTAATATGCAATTTGAAGTGCAAAAAAGGATGTTTGAAAGAAAAGAAAAGAGGACATGATCAACAAATAAAGAGAGAATATTCTTGGCCAAAATTTTTGTTTCTCTACCACTTATGTGAAGTTAAATAAATAATATTGTAGTAAGGGTTGAAGAGTTGCAATAAAGGAGTAGAGTTGTAGTAGGGGTCAAAAATTCTAACTAGAGCATATTTATGTTGTCTTGTAAAAGGTTAAAAAATTCAACTTGGTTTCAAGGAGGTCGAATTGGTGGATGGAGGAGAGTTCTTGTCTTAGTCAAGAAGGTCTTGGTTGTCTCATCTTGGTTTGAATCTATAGTGGAAGAGTTTCATTGGGTTTTCCCCTTCATTGGGGTTTTTCCCTGACTGAGTGCCTACATCTTGTGTCCTCTTTTATTTGTGATATTCATTTATTTGTACTAGCCTTGATGATAAGAATATGATAATTTAAAAGAATAACTAAAAATTAAATATCACAAGATAATGTCATAATAAGAGAAATCAATTCAAGAAAAACCTAAAGTTGATGCCCTAATGGATTTCTCAACATGTACACGTGTGAAGGATGTTGCGTCTTGACCAAACATTGTTGACTCACTGGTTGACCTCCCAACCTACTCCTTGGGTACTCTTCTTCCCCACGTACCCTCGAGATGCAATGGGGATATACAGTGGAGGAAGAATACTAGTCGATGGAGTAGAGCAGTCTTAGCTCAAGAGTTCCCTCTCTAATGACCTCCACCTCACCAAACTCACTATATGCTTCATATTCACTCACAATAACATTATGTAATTCATATAATAATAGGGAAAAAGATCCTCCTTCTACCATAGCTTTGTTCTTTTATAGGAGGTTGCATAGGTGACACTTGGTACTTCATGCAAAATAATTATTTTTATTAATCTAAAAGTTTGATTACTCACCCACCCATGTGTTATCCTCTCACCAAGGATATCCTAGATTATTTACTTAATTTTTTTATTCAAAAATAATATTTTTCCTCACCGCAACATGACTCCCTATTTCTTTTGCTAGTTGTCTCTTGAGCCCCCTTTTATACTCCTTATTTTGTGTTCATTATTGCAGTCAACTAGTAGGTTTCAAATTTGGTCTCCCAACTACACCCTAGATGAACTCAAATTGACTCTTAGATGGAGATTCTTGTGCTGGATCTTGCCACATGGATTTTCTCTCATGAAACTAAATTTCTCTCATTTAATTTATTATTCTTTATTTTCATCCACCGCCCTTTTTTCTTAATGTTTCTAGGATTTCCAACCATTTTCTTGTAGATTCTGAAACATTCAAAAGCTTCAGAATTTTTCTTTAGAAATCTAACACTTTTCATCCTGGTATAATTCTCAATCATTAGCATGAAGTATTGTTCACCATTGAGTCCCTTGTTCTTCATTAGTCCACATAAATCAATGTGTACAAACTCTAGTGATTTTTACGTAGCATCTTCCTTGGTTTTGAATTCAACTCTTGTCTTCTTGTCATGATTGCACACAATGCTGATTAGTTTTGATATTTGTGGAATTTCTCTTACTGCTTCCTTTTCATTGATTCTGACAAGATTGTCAAAGTTTACATTTCCCATCCGTCTATTCAAGAGCCAACTCTCATCTTCCTTTGCCAAGAAACAAACTTTGTTAATAGTCCCGTACAAAGTGTATATGTCATTTGGAGTCCTAGTTATGGTAGCCACCAACTTGCTATATTTTTCTCTCTTTATTTCACATTTCTTTGAGTCAAAGCACAACGTGTGTCCCTGATCACACAAACAATGATTCATATTTTCTATGAGAAACACATACTTTGTTGTAGCATATTTTCCTCCAAGCTTCATTGTACCTATCCTTATAACGTTTACACATTCATCATTTCCAAAAGATATTGTTCCATCCTTTCCTTCCTTCAGAGATATGAATTTGTTTATGTCACCGGTCATATGTGTTGTACAACCACTATCAACATGCCACTATATTCTTCTTTCTTTGAAATTTTAGGGAAAGTTTGCAACTCTCAGTTTTCTTCTTCCAGACCTTTGGAGGAACATTTTGATTTTGCTGCGATTCCCTTGGGGGAGTGGTTAACCTACAATATTAGTCATACATCCAAATTTGTTACATTTATGGAATTCTACTTCATTTCTTAAATATCCAAACCTATTATAGTTTTTCCTATAATCCTCTCGAGAATTTATGGAATAATTATTTGTTAGAAGCATTCCAAATTTGCTTTTGTTCCTATCATAGGCCTAGAAATTTACAACTTTATGCCCAAAATTTCCGCAAGAATAACAGATACTAAGAAACATGGTTTGATACCTGAGAGAAGGATAACTTCTTCATGGTAAAGTTCTCCAAGAGCCTTCTTGTGTCTCTTCAATCCTATGTTTTGCTGGAAAACCTTCTTTCTTCTTGATAGGCCCTTTAATAATTTATGCATAGGTTTTTTTTTCACCTCCATTTTCTGTTGTTGATGAACTTAAGCCTTTTGAAATTTTTTTTCCTATAGCCCAGTCTGGTATTGTCACTATATGGCCTTTAGTTTCTAATGAGCTCATCCAATTCTCTAAATCTATTTGCAAAGTTATGCTAGATATTTCTTTTCTATGCTTCCTTTCGTAGAGTGACTATATTTGCTTATGGATCTTCTTCCTTGCCTGGTTTCTTTCTTCCAATTATAGTTTTGGTTTATTCCAACTACACTTTAAGACTGATGATGGTTTCCTTAGATTATTCATTCTTCTTATTGGGGCTTCTAACATGTTCTTTTACTTCTTTTAATTTGGATTCCATAGACTCGATGTTTCCTTTTTCAACCTTGAGATCCTTTATAACTCTAACCATCTCATTTTTAAATTTGATCTCATCCATATCTTCTTAATTATCATATTCTTATTCAAGAGCTTCCTTCCTATTGTCCCTAGTCATGAATAACACTCTTCCCGTGTCATTATCTTCACCACTATCGCTTTCTTCTTCAAATGAGGAGTTGTCTTCTTTAGAGAAAAATATTTTCTTAAAGCCTTTCCTTTTACCTTGCTTGTTGAATATTCTTTGATTTTTATTTCCTTTCTTGGGTGCTTCTTCTTCATCAAAGTTCTTATGAGGACACTTAGCAACAAAATGACCAATATCACCACAATTGAAACATATTAAGGGAAGCTTACCCTTGAATTTACCTATTCCTCTTTTTAACTTTCTCACAAAGTTAGCAACTTCTTCGTCTAAGTATTTTTCATTGCAGCAACTGGAACTTGGCCTTGATTCCTTCCTATTTTTCTTTGTCTTCTTGGATGCCGTAAAATATGCTGCTCTATTAGATGGATTTTCTTGTTTTGTTCTCATTTGTAAGTATTCCACAGAATTGGCCCATGAGGAGTTTTTATAAATCATCTCCTTCTTCTAACACATAAAAATTACCATCGAACCTCATTGGAAGTGATATTAGTACCTTTCAGACAACTACCTTGCTTTCCATTGGTTCTCCCAATCCTTTTAAGGCATTCACTATTTCATCAACACGGAGAAAGTAAGCTGCAATGGATTGCTCTTTGTTCATTTTTAGCTACTCAAATTGACATCGATAGGTCTAGAGGTTGGCCTCCTTTACCTTCTTGTCTCCTTCATATATATTTTGAATCTTGTCCTAAATGTCTTTCGTTGATTCACAATCCATCACTTTGACATATACATAATCTAACACACCATTCAATAGGGAATTTTTAGCTTTACCATTGTATTGCTAGATCCTACAATCGTTTTCATTCGATGGACAAGTTGAAGGTTCTTGGTATTCGGTCAATAAAACATTCCATACTTCAAATAATTTTGCTTGAAGTGTGCCTTCATCTTTCCAGTCCAAAATGCATAGTTGTCCCCAATAAAAAATGGAATTCCTAGCTTATTCCATTGCATGATCTCCTTCTAGTTGTTAAACTATTAGTGAAGGAACCAACTCTAATACCAATTGTTGGAAATACTAAGAGGGGTTTGAATCGAAATTTCTTATCAATTAGTAAATTTTTAATATTTTTAGAGCACTAATCATTCTTTAGCATCAATTCAAAGCATAAAAAAATAATAGCCAAAAAACACTAGAATTTTTAGGTGTAGAACCTTTCGGGAGAAAAACCACTAAACGCTTCTCTAATAATTTATGAGCACATTAATGCTTTAGCTCCAACGCCATGATTTTATCAAAATCTGCTAAAAGGATTCTCCAACACCCTAGAAAGCTCCAAGTTTCCCTAGCACCACCCTACCACCCTAAAGTATTTTCAGGCTCCAACTCGAAGGTGACTTCAACCACCTACCTAGCACCACCTTACCACCCTAAAAACATTAATGAATATGATAACTATTGTGGGTTCATGTACCAGGGACAATGACCCACTTACAATAAATGAACTTATAACATGAAAACCTATCTATGAAACCCTTTATTGCAAGAACCTATGAAACCCTTATTGCCAATACCCTCAAATGAACAATGATAATCAAATAATGAGACCCTTACAACTAAACATATTACAAATCCCTTAATACAAATGTACTTCAATTGTAGTGATAATGAGAAGACCTTACTACTAGACACCTTAACCATCTCATGTCATAATTTCCTTTACTTCTACTTTTGAAGCTTGATTTGCTATTGAAGATCATAGGAACCCTAATTGAGCCCTTATGCTATAGAAATGATGAGGCCTTACTACAAAATATCTTCCATTCAGATTCATCCAGAATGATTCTGAATAGATGCCAAGAGATGTGCCACTGTAAAAATTCACCTGATGTAAACAGAAAAGGGCATGTTACAAGAACAAGCTTTAGGATTGATACCTCAAACCTGTGATGTCCCAATCAAATGATGTTGGACAATTACCTTAATTCTTCAAACACAGATGATACATTGATAGCGCACAAAGGTCACCTCAGATAGATACACAAATAGTTGATGCATATATATATATATATATATATATATATATATATATATATATATATATATATATATATATACATATATATATATATATATATATGTATGTATATACATATATACATATGTATATATATATATATATATATATACATATATATATATATATATATATATGTATATATATATATGTATATACATATATGTATATGTATATATGTATATAGATATGTATATGTATATATATATGTATATGTATATGTATATATATATATATATATATATGTATATGTATATACATATATATGTATATACATATATATATATATGTATATATATACATACATATACATACATATATATACATATATATATATATATATGTATGTATATGTATATATATATATATATAATATACATATACATATACATATATATGTATATATATATATATATATATATATATATATAGATATATATATATATATGTCTATACATATATATATATATACATATATATGTATAGATATATACATATATAGATATATATGTATATATCTATACATATATATATATATATATATATACAACAAGAAAGTCAACTTTCAAAAGGGGACAAAATTATTACAGAACTGTGCCAAAATTCTTCAACAACCTTACTTCATTGTAGAAGATACAAGTCCGCAAATGTAATTGGGTCACTTTCTAAACAAGCTGTAGAGATAACCTTTTCATAATTGATGCTATAAAGAGGGTCAAATGAAATAGAAATCTTGTACCAATCCAAGGACCCTCCTTCACTAGTATGAGATGATAAACATTTATTTAGAGTTTAATGCCCTAGAGGGCCAAATGGCCTAGAAATCCTTTCATTGGTCTATTCCAATATATTTTATAGATAAACCTTGTGCTTGGTGGATGAGATTTGCAAAGTGAAATCAAACCTAAGTGCCAAACCTAAAACAAGAACCAAAATCCCAAGCCTCTCGATTGATACTTCTTTTCTCCACAGGGTTGAGATAGTTTTAGAGCTAGATTACTCAAGAGATATTCATAAAGTTCATACTTTTGGAGGAGAGATATAATCCATTTTTATAGATTTTGGAAGGGCTCATAAGGACCAGTTGGTTTTCCATTTTGAAGGGAGTACAACAAATAAAAATGTGAATTTCAATAGCTTGGAGCCCAAAAAATGATGACCATCTACCCTAGGGGATAAAGAAATGATTTTATTTGAAGCCAAAGATCCCCTTATGGTTAGTAAATTCAATAATCAACTTTGAGATCCTCCATAAAATATATTGACCATAGAATTTTGATCTAAATCTTATTTTCATGATTGGAATAATATGCTGGCCAACGTGGATTGCCACATCATCTTCCCTTTGGGATTTTGTCCCATAGGATGGGTCCTTCATCTTCAATCAAGGATATATCTCAAACCATGAAGTCTCTCGGGCATTCCATGTACCAATCGAATTAGTTTGACGACAAGAATGCAAAAATGATGACCCAAACTCGAAAAAATATGATTTTTTATGTCAAAAAAGGAGGGTCATCTTCTGGTGTTGCTTGGGTTGACATCATTGAAAACCATATATCAAAAACCAAGTTACTTTCAGGAGGTCAAATAATATAACAAAAGTGAAGAAAATATTTTTCCAGAGGTTTGGTAATTTTAAGACAAACATTGTGTAATATCAATTATAGAATTGCTTAATAATAATAAAACCCTCATTTGCAGAACTGGTTTTCCTCGGTGGGTTTTTCCAGGGACAATTTTTCCAAAAATATTAGTGTTCATTATTTTGTGTGTGTGATATTTTCTTAGTTCTTTTGATTTAATTTGGTGAAGTTGCAGTAGTTTTTCATTTAGTATTAGTCATAAATAATTTACAGAGGAAAAATACTCTGTTGAATATAGGTGAATAATAACTAGTTCAAAACTTTTTATTAAGAACTATAAAAATTACATGCAATATTGGTCTTTGGTGGGTTTGCTCAACAGCTGTTCTGCTGATTTTTGAATTTTGGAACCTGCATTAGTGTAACACATGGAGAAAAACCGAAACAAAAACTAGGGTCTCCTTCATACATCAAAAATAATATATGTTTTATAACAGAGGAAAGGTCTAAAACTATAGCAATAAAACTGATAAATACTGGAGGGCTAAAAACTGCTGTCATATCAAAACTGTGCATAGTTAACTAAACAATTGTTTAGAAATATTCTTGTCTTAGAGAACATGCCTTTAATAAAGAATAATAACTAGTTAACTACAAGAATTTTGAAATATTTCACATGGTATTAGAGCTAATGACAGAAGAGGCTCAACACAAATATGGGGAGAGAAAATCGGGGGTTCATATAACCTAGTTCAACTTCATATTTATTTGGGTTTTCTTATTTTCCAATGTTTTTTTTTGTTGAAAAAACATCAACAATATTGAGAGATTAGGATAGATTGTATGGAGCTTCAAACTTTGGTGTCTAGAAAGCCATAATTTATTTGTTGTTGGAAGATGATGGTCTTAACGAGTACGTGAACCAATGGTGTAGCTGTACTAGAAAATCCATCATAACTCACATCATACAAGGAGGAGGATGCCAAAGCAAGAAGAATAATCCTTGACAGAGTTAAGGACCATAGTGTTCCACATATCATAGATCTAGATACAAATAAATTTGTAACAGAATGCTAGCACAAACAAGAAGCTTATTCTTAGGGAGAAGTTGAAAAACAACTAGATGAGTAAGGGTGATGACATTAACTACCTCACCAGGCTTTGACTTGTCAAGGATGATTTAGTAATTGTTAGAGATAAACTGGATGATGAAAAGCTGGTACAAATAACGTTGAATGGGTTTACTAAGAAGTGGGATGTCTTTGTTCAAGTTATCAATGGACGAGACGCCTTACTGAGTTGGGATCGACTATGGACCAATTTCACTCAGGAGGAGATTAGAATAAGTATTGTTAGTGGGAACAACAGTAAAACTCATAAAAGTGAGGAACAAGAAAACATGGCCCTAGATGGAAAAGGGAAACCAAAGAAGGGGTCTAGCAAAGGACCTAACCTAAAACGTGAGAAAAATAAGAAGGACCTTTCTAAGGTCAAATTCTATAACTATCATGAGTTTTTCCACTATGTCAACAATTTCCTACAAAGGAATAAAACTGAAAAGAAGGGAAACAAGTAGACGATATGTTTAGGAGATGCATATGAGATCTCTAGTAGGATGGAACAAGAGTTTACACTCATAGCTTGCCCAACTAGCTCAATCTCACAAAGTGTTTGGTATATAGAAAGTGGGGGTGTCATTCCATATGACATGAGTTAGGGAGTAATTTTCCAATTAAAAAGAGGAGTACATATTATTCCCTATTCAGATGAGGAACAAGTCCAAGTGAAATCTAGTTGGGATATGGACTGTTCTATTTCAAAGGGAGTTTGGAAAAAAGATTTCCATTAATGATGTGTTGCATGTGCCAGGCTTGGACATGAACTTGATTTCCATATCCATCCTTCCGAATAAAGGGAACAAGAGGCACGTAGGTGTTAAACAAGCATACCTATTGGAAATCACCCATAGCTATTGGAGTTAGGAGCAATCGAATTTACAGGTTGCAGATGGATACTCCTAACGCACCGGTGAGAAATAATGATCTTAGAGTTCAAGGAAAGCTATGACATAGGAGGATGGACCATATTCATCACGAAACACTCAAATCGCTTTGTGAGACAGTGAAAAGTGTTCTAGAGGTGAGGATAAGGCATGATGATGTATGTAGAGGATGTGATTTGGGGAAGTTAGAGAAATCAACTTTTCCAAGGAGTGACACCACATCTAATGGTGTTAATGATCTAGTACATTCAAATACATGCGGATTGATGTCGGTGAAGTCTTTTAGAGGATATGAGTACAATGTTATGTTGAAGACCATGGGTGAGGTCTTTAGTCACTTCCAAGAGTTCAAATCTCTTGTTGAGAATGTGACAGGCAAGAAGGTGAAGGTTCTTCATATAGAAAATAGTGGTGAATACATAGGAAAATAGTTCCAGGAGTTAAGCATTACAACCTGCAACAAAATGGGGATGTTGATAGTGTTAGGGTCCTATAACTTATAGGATCGACTAATGCTTGAATATTTTCTTTTAGTATTTCAAATTGTAAATATTATTTCATATTGCAAGTGATTTCCAAAAGAAAGATATATAAAGGAAAATAAAAAAATGAAAAGAGGGTATATATATTTAAAAAAAGAAAAAAAGAAAAAAAGAAAAAAAAAATGATAAAAGAACACCGCAAAAAAGAAAAAAATGTGAAAGTGATGCCAGTTGAAGTGCCACTGATAGTACAATAATTTTTGAAGAATAATTTTTTGAAATTGCGTGCAACTTGTTTAAAATTCCACAATACTTCATGTTGCTTGAAGCATACTTTTAATCATGTTGAAGCAAATTTCAATTTATGTCAATTATATTAGAATGAATAACTTATCCAAATAGTGTAATCTTGGCTAAGATTAGGTTAGGTAGAATAGGTGAATAAATTAATCCAAAAGTTTAATATGGATTAATGAAATTGGTACATTAGTTTTCTTAGTCCTTTAAAATGGAAAAATAACTGAGGGTTTTCACTTGTAAATGCATCCTAATTGGTTTAGTTAGATTATTTTAGGGGAAATGGAATTTATCTTAAGCAAGGCTATATCTAATAGTGTTATTTTGTCCAATGTTAGAACATATTGTATAAAAACATGCATGTGATATGACATTTTATGTAGTTGGCATTAAAACGTGCACCTCCAACACCTGATCACAATCTATTTCCCATCGGATGACTTTAAGGAATTTTTGCCCCCCTCGCCATGTTTTCCTTTACCAGCGGGGGGAGGGGTATGAAAAGTGGTTTTCCCCAATGGGCCCCTCTATTACGTGTCCTTCCCACATTTTTCGCACCCCCCTTCACTTACTGTATACCACTTTGACCCCCCTTCGAAAGCAGTTTTTCGCCACTCCCGCCATAATACGCAATCCCGGTTACATCACTCTCCACTTCCACTCGACCTCCACTCCCCTATTGCCATGTATCTCCTTCCCGCCAATGGTACAGAGCCTCCACTCGCCTATCATTTACCACCACATAAACGACCGTTACACCTTTCTGTTGCAGTTCCCTCCCATTGCCTCCATCTCGTTGCTGAGTAAATGCTCCCGAACATCCGTTTAGCCAACGGTCCCACTCCATTTGAAAATCCATAAAGCCTCGCTCCCTCCCGCAATCACACTCTTTTCTCATTTTTATGTTGTCATACTGCTATCGATCCCTGCTTTCTACTTTTCCTGTCAGCTATTGATCATAGAGGAATACCCTCTAAGCTCTCTTTTTGTCCAATTGATAGTCGCCCTTTGCAATTCCATCTGTAATCCTCTACATTTTTCCCTGTTACCACGATGGCCCCCAAAACCAAAATCGATGCCACTATGGTTAATATGATGCTCTTTCCCTCTATGGATTTGGAATACATCTCCCTAGCTGATAGAGTATAAAATCGCTGAAACACAGTGTAAATTCAACCTTTTTGAATTACACTGCTCATTTCATGATACCTATCTAGACCAGTTTGATGAGATTGGCCTTTGGCAATCTAGACTACCCCTATTTGTCTTTCCCCAATCCTATTATTTCCCTGAATTATTCCTCAAGTTCCATGCCTCTTATCTCTCGAGCAAAAGAGCCATCATCTCCCCTAATGGCGAAATCCTTTTCATAATTACCCCTAAGAATATAAACCAAATGTTGCAGGTTCCTCACAGTGAATCCCTGACTCCCTTTTCAGTTTATTCCCTTCAATAAATTTATCAAAAGCTCACTTTTCCTCAGAGAGTTGGGTTTTTTGAATTTTTCCTGCTAGAAGATTCTCAATTTCCCAAGAAGAAGCCCCCTCATCCCTCTTCTATTTTCCCCCAAAGAACTAGACAAATCATCTCTGTCTTGTCTTGCTTACTTGGGTACTTCTTAGATCAATGGGTAGATGAGCCTATTTTAGGCTTTCTATCCACCCTTTCTATAAAAGAAGGACTATCAATCATCTTTGACCATGGTCACTTTCTTGCAAATGTAATACATGAATAATTACTTCAGTTTTTAACTGAAGGAATGTTCAGGTACTCTTCCATTCTTATGCACATGTTTATTTTCTCCCAGACAGACAAGTTTCCTTTTCTAGTCCATAAACTCAATCAACAAGGAGAGCCTCAGTCCATAATTTGTTGGACCTCAATTATCAGAAGACATTCACATGAATACAATTTCAAATATTTTATAGATCAGTTTTTATATCCAGCAACTTGTTTGTTGAGTGGCCAGCATATTCCTAAGATCAAAAAGGACATTCAAAAGGTGTTGCATCTCAATGAGCAGGTGAAGATAGGAGATTGGTATTTATACTAGTCATTTACATAAATTAGGGTTTATGGCTCCAAGTTTCCACCCTATAAACTACCAAAGTACCTTCCTATGAGGATATTTTCCTTGGAGTACATTAGGCAAATAATCCAATCAGATAACATTCACTTTGTGGCAGCTAAGAAGAAGTCCCAATTCAGAATTAAAACACAGATAGGGCCATTCATCTGTAACAACAGAGCAACAGGAGAGGAAGCATATATCCTACTAAAACAAATGAATTTTCCCCTTACCTTCGCATGGTATTATGACCCCTTTGGGGTAATTTCTAAGCTGAGGGTGGAATAGAAGAAAACCCCCTATGTTCATACCCAGAGACCAGAGATTGAGAAATACATGAATCAACAAGATTGGGTAGAGAACACATTGCAGGAGGCCAAAGAGCAGGTGTTGTCCAGAACTGCCTCAGAGACTCCTACCCCTAGAGAGAAGACTAAGAAAAGGCCAAGAGAGGAGGACTCCCCTTCAGTCACAAAAGTCTCAGCCAAGGAGTTCAAGATTTATTCCAAAAAGACAAAGACAAGCTCCAAGGTAGATTTCCCACCATTGGAGGAAACAGAGGGTACTATTGTGCTCTCTGGCCTTCAGACTTTAAAGTTTGGTAGCAACACCATTGATTCTCCATCATCTTCAACCACCAAAGAGAATCCAGCTACAACCCCTCATACATCAGTCTCATTTACAGAGCAGAGGAAGTTGGATATATTTCAAAGATACAGAGAAATGAAGCCCTCCATGATAATATCTATGCTCAATTCAGGAAGCAGTCTCCCTCAATTCAACAAAGGCACATTTCAGCGTATGACATAGAGAAAGGAAGAATGCATATGGAATTCTTACAGGCACAAGTTCCTCAACCTAAATCAACAGATGAAATCAAGAAGATTTCATTTGAGTTTGAGGCAAAGTATGTCCATCCTTTGGATCAGATAGAGATGCATAGGAAAATAGGAGAAATGGTTTATTCAACCTTCACACAGAATGCCTTTACTGCTTCTAAACTACAACTTCCTTTGAAAAATGTTCAATCACAACTCAAACTAGAGAAATTTTCTTCTTTGGCCAAAGACAACATGATTAAATAGTTGGATGAAATGGTGATTAGAGCAGGTTTTGATCTAGCTAATTCAAAGGTTATGGAGGATATTATTAAGAAGAATAATGTTGACATAGCATCCCTAAATAAGAAATTTAAACTTCTTGCCACTGAAGATACCTAGGCAAAGGAATTAGGAGAAACAAAAATACAAAAAGAGGAAATTCTAAAGCTCCTGGTGGAACAAAGTGCATAGATTAAGGAAATGGAGGCAAATATGGATAAGTTGATCAAAGAGAAAGAACATAGTTCTCAACTTGCTATGGTTCCCCTTGATGTAGTGCCCATTGCATCACAACTTGAAGCAGGAACATCTTCCTCTACATCACCTATTTCTTCTTCAGATGCAGATGATTCAATGAAATTGGCCCAATCAATGGAAAACATGTCGATACAAGGAGAAGAAATTAAAAAACTGAGAGAAGATGTAAAAGTCCTACAATAACAAAGCAATAGATATGAGAATTCTCTCATGACAGAGATGCAGAAATCCCAGACTCTTTCCCAGAGATTGGAACAGATGGAAAAGGAGTCTGCCATGGGTAATACCCTAACACAGGTTAAGGAGAAAATATGGAAAAGGATAGAGGAAGCCATGGTAGAAATCTAGCCATCTATACAAATTATATTTGAACAAAAGGAATTGATTGAGGTCCAATGAAGCTATTGACAAAATCAAAGTACATTTGTGTGATAAACCCAATGAAGCTACATAGCTCATAAAGTTCTTTAATTTCAAAAACAAGCAGGAACAAGAAGAACTGGAGGTTGAGGAAAAAATTGAAACCATACTAGAGGTAAAAAAGGTGACGACCAAGATAAATTTGATCAAGTAGCTAGAAGAAAAGTGTCAAGTTCTAGACATTGGTGTACAAAGGTTTTTAAACAAGATGGAATCTCTCTACAAAAAAGGACTTCTCAGTTTATTAGTAATTAATGACAAGCTCAACACAAGGATAGATTACAGTTAGAAATTGTTGACCAAGGCGAAAGACACTTCTAAATTTGCAGGAGGAAGAATCAGGATTACAAGAAAATCGTTTTTAGAAGTATTAGCATATGATTTTGACATCCAGTACGAAATCAAGCACATCTTTATTACCAAACCAATGTTTTCCAAATACATTGAAGTGGACGAGATCTACAGATAGTTACTCAAGACATATATCCCCAGTGAATAGGGTTGGGATAAATTATGTGAGTTACTGGAGTAAAAATATGACTTGGTTGTACAAATCAACATCACGAACACAACATGATTCAAAGGGCCACATATTCAACATTTCCACAAATCGAGTGCCAACACTTCAGACAGTTCCAATTTTCCTAAATTTTTGTAACAATTAGATAGATTCAGTTTAGGAATTCCTAAATACATCCTAGTTAGTTTTGACAAGATATTTTGTAAATAACTTATAAATACTTCTCTTTTTGAAGTATCAAGGGTTGATTTTTGCATTCCAGAAATCTATTGTACTATTTTCATTTGATGGGATGATTAGTAATAAAAATGACATTCTTCATAGGATTCATGTGTTGGAATATTTGGTGAAGTGATTCTCTCACTGTTTATGTGTTATTCCTTTGTTTCCATGCTTATGTTTTCTTAAATCTGAATTATTTTACAGAAAATTGATGAACATAATTTGTTGAAAAATACACTCTGATTCTAGCTATGGGTAATTTAAATGTTTTCTTCTGATATCATGTTAAAGGATTCTTAATTTATTTTTAAATTCAATTGAACTTATATATTTTATTCTATCACACTTCATTTAAACATAAAGGATCTAGTCAGTTCAACTACCTTTCCCTGTGAAACTCCTTTGAAAATCTGAAACAAGTTCCTTTTAAGTTGTAGACTCTAGAGCCCAATGGAAATTTCAGGCACTCAATCAACCAATCAATTTTAAAATCAAACTCCAAACTCTCATAACTAGCCTAATATCTAAATACAACGAAGTTAAATCTTTTAGAGAGATCCCTCTCTGAAGCTGGAAGGGCTAGATCCCAGCTTCCAAAGTGGTTTTGTCCTATGTGGTTCTCTTTTGCAACCTCGGAAAATTACAAAGTGCTAACAGATAGGAAGAATCATTCTATATCATAGGCATAAAGGACTATGTTGCATGATTAGGATATGCCACATTACTTATGGTTATATGCATGCAATAGGACAGTGTATATACATAATATGTTTCCACATAAGGCATTGGGAAATATGACACTAGAGGAGGCATTCATAGGGAAGAAGCCAGATGTTAGTCACTTTAGGATATTTGGTAGTTTGGCATCTTGTCACATTCCAGGGGATACATGTTTTAATTTGGATCAAACTATAGAGAGGGGTTACCTTGTGGGGTATGGTGAGACCTCAAAGGAATATAGGATATTTATTCCAGGGTCTTGGAGGATTATTTGCAGGCATGATGTAAAGTTCATGGAGGACAAGGCATATAGGAGGTCCAAAGATTTTTTAGCAATTGATTAGAGTGAGCAGACAATAGAAGATCCCAGGATTGAGCAGTAGGATCATAGGTGGCAGAGCATGAGTATAATTACCACTACAAGCATAAGCCCAGGTGCATATGTTCCTAGGAGTTCACATAGTATGGAGTAGCATATGAAACATATATGAGAGATGCATTAAGAGGACATGGAGGTTGATATTCCACCCTATTCAGTTGGCAAGAGGAACCATGAGGTTCAATACACACTTAGGGATGCTTAGGAGTTTGTGGGAGATCCTAAGACATGAAATATACAATGGAGACAACCAAACATGTACACTGGCTATATGGAATTAGTCAATCAGTTGGTAGATAATGAGCCTTCCAACTATCAGGAGGCTGCACAATAACAGGTGTGGTGGGATGCTATAGTTGAGGAGTACACCTCAAGCACGAGGAACAATGTGTGGGAGTTTTGACCAAGACTAAAAAATAGGGTCATGGTTGGATCACACTAGATCTTTAAGATCAAGCATGGGTTAGGTGTAACAACCCTGGTTGAAAAATCAACATAAATATAAAAATATAAGACCACGGTCATGGGACACGTATTCCAAGTTGAATGGTGGGAAAAAAAATCCTATTGGGGCATCACTTCGGTTTATTATGGATAAGGAAATTATAAAAGGAAATGGAAAAGGCTTTGGAAAGGCACGAGGCATTTATTGGCATTCTATTTATGAAAATAAAGGAAAAAAGGAAGGTGAAAGGTCACAGGTTGCATGTGAGGAGGAAAATGAAGGAAAACAATGGAAAATGAAGAAAATAGAGGCCTTATTAATAAAAATGCTTCTTATGATCAGTTGGCAAGCTTTTGTTCAAGTTTTTGCTCAGGCTTGGTTAGTGTAGAATTTTTTCAGTTCAATTTTGGAGCTCTCATTTTATTCTCTCTCTTTTATACTCTTGGGCACTTAGAGTTTTCTTGGAGCACTCTTGGAGAGTGTGGCATACTTGGATGCTTGGAGCAAGAAGGAAAAGGAAGAGAAGGAAAGCGTAAGAGGACATCAAGATCAACAACTACAATGGGTTTTTCTTGCAGGTACTGAGTTGCATGTATTTTTTCCTTACTAGTTTTGGCATGCATAGCATATGCATGTGATTTATCGGTCATGATCTATCATTGGCATGGAGGATTTCCTGGATTGACAGTGGATTTTCCTAGCCTTTCCATTTCCAGGATAGCCATGGTGTTGTGGTTTCATTTCTTTGTTTTTTTGGTTGGTTCTCATGTTCCTTTAGTTATGGGTTGAGTTACTAGTTCTTGAAGCCTTGGTTGGACAAATGCTTTGGAGCCCTGTAACAACTTGGGTTGAGTTACTAGTCCTAGAGCCTTGGTTGGATAAATGATCTGGAGCCCTTGGTGGGTCCCTTGGTGGGTTGAGCTACTAGTCTTGGAGCATTGATTGGACAAATGCTCTAGAGCCCGTTGACAACTTTGGGTTGAGTTGCTAGTCCTAGAACCCTTGGTTGGAACAAATGCTCTAGAGCCTTGGAAGGCTTGGGTAAAGACAAATCTGGTGATGGTTTGTGATTTCCGACTGTGAGGTGGAATCGTTGTTTGATGGGTTGAAGTGGTTTGGCCTCTGGAAGCCCTGGTTCTCTTTTGATGGATTGTTCTATGAGATCCCACATTCATGCTTGGAATATGGCACATGGGGGACTCACCGAAGAGAGATTTGGCTCAACCATTTCTATGCTTAGTTATGATGTTAATACTTGTATATTTCATATTTGTGATGTGTTTGATGAAATGTCTGTCATGGCTAGTAGGGGTCTAGTCTAGTCCTTGTCAATGTTTTTGAAAATGTATCATTTCTCTGTTGTGTAAATTCATTTATGAAGGTGTCATTGAGTTCTGGGAAGTGACCTGGGCTCTAGGCTTGAAAAAGTGGCAAAAATCTCAGAATCATGGGCACAAAATTGGGGAAAATAAGTCCCCAGAAGCTCCCTTTCCCTTACTATGGGAGCTTTTGAAGTCTCCCAGACACACCCTTGTCCATATCAAGGGAGCGTCTAGGGGTTTGATGCAATAAAAATTCAGTTGGTCTAAGGGGCTGGTTACCTGAGTGGTTGGGATGGCTCCCAAGATTTTTTTTGTTGATGTGGAAGGTTTGTGTGATGTGTTCCACCAGTCCACTTCATTAATTGACACATATGGAGTCAAATCATATCATAGTAAATTATCGTCACATGTTTACCCTAGTTAGATGATTACTTGGGTAGATGTGGGAGGAGGGTGTTACAAAGTGGTATCAGAGCACGGTTCAACCTATCAAACTAGAGAGGCAGTGTGTTGGTATGCATTAATGTTAGTTTCTTATGTGTTCCTTATGCTTGTAGTCCATGTGCTTGTTTCATTTGCATGGTGTTGATCATATTCGTAGTGATGTTGCCATGTGAAGGTTGATGGTGTTGTTGTGGGATGTGATTCATAAGTGTATGGTTCTATATGCATTTGTTATGCATGTCGATGTTTACATGTTGTTATGAATGCACTTCCATGGTTATGGTTATGCATGTATGGTAGGTCAAACATGCATTGTGAGGTCATTGTATGCAATTAGGTCATCATGATGCTATTGGTATGTTATGATGCTAATGTGTTGGCTGAGATAGAGCAGGAGATGCAGATCATTAAATTGAAGTTGCAACAATGGACTTCGGGGTAAGAGAAGATCATCATATAGGTTTGTATGGTGGGCATGCATGTATGTTGGTTAATGTTTATTATAAGCATTAGGATTACTGATATGCTTGTCATTCTATTATTATTATGGTTACATGTATGATAAATGTTATTTGATTAGTGTATTCATATGCAAATGTGTCAGATAATCATGAATGATAGTAACCTGTGGTTGTATGCATTGCTATTGTTGTTTTATGATATTTAACTTAATGAGTATCTTATATGTTGTTGATGAGCATGCTATATGTTAACTTCTTGTTGTTATATGTTAGTTAATCATTAGGGTTATTGCATTAAGATCTTAATGTTATATGTATCATGCTATATTGGATTGGCCTATGTAGATGGTTAGGGTTATGACATTAAGATATGCGTTTAACTATGTCAAGTATTTGATGTTTGAGTGTCTGATTATGTCATCTAGTTGATTTATTTAACATGGTGTGTTTGCAAGTTAGTTTAATGTTTGATGAATTGCATAATATGAATATGTGTATGTCAGGTTGCTTGAGGGAATGATATTGTTTTAAGATGGTTTTAATCACACATGTGTTGAAATATATGATATGTACTTGAGTGTAAGGAGGTGACAATTGTAGCATTGTCTAATGACTACGAGTTGACTATGGATTATGACATGATTGTTAGTCTTGGTAAAGGTTGATTTTAAATTAGTAGATATGTTGTTTTGATCTTTGGAACATGTAGCTGACATGTGTGTTCACTTACAAGGAATTGTGATTGGCATAAAATGGTAAGTTAATTGGTATATTGTTACATTTATTTATGCAATGACAACCATTTGTTATGGCAGTATGATACATAGAATTGCATAGAAAAGAAATTACCATGTAATCTTGAAGAAGGCTTAGGTTGAGATTTCCCTTGGAAGCATTGGGAACCCTATGGGGATTGAGTCATGGTGTATGTTGAGAGTCTTGTGCTTTCAATACCTGGTCATTTGCTTGTGCTTGATTTGCAGTTTTGTTATGTATAGTGAGTGATCATGCCACTTTATTTGTGGTGTCGTATTGTTATTAGTTTTCATAATTTTCTTCTTGTTTGTTTCTTGTTCTTGCCTTTTTTGTTTTGAGGGTCTTGGGAATTAGTTGGGAATGAAGAAAGTTGATGGAACTCTAGGAGAGATGTGTGGAACCAAAGAGGTAATGAAAGACTTGGATGAAGCTGGTGCATCTATAAGGGAAGTTGAAGACAAGAGTATGACAGTTGGTTGAATTGGTTGGGTCCATTGGGATAAATGGAAGATGACAGAGCAATCATGAGAAAGGTGTAGGGTGTGTGTTATATTATTTCCACGACTAGCCCCATGTGCGAAGATGGGGAGTTAGAGAGGGGGCGACCACCTCCACCTTCGTTGTTCTAGGCATAGCAGTAGCCCCCCCTATCGGGGGGTTTGAGGTCCAATTGGGCATGATGGTTTTCTTCCCATGGTATATTATAGATTTGGTCAAGGGAACTACAATTATGTTCTAATCCAGGGTTAATGGATTGGGGTTTATGGATGCTTCAACATGTATGTATATGTATTGTAACATTGAAAGGAATATAATGAAAAAAATAAATCTGGTAGCCTTGGTTTTGGGATTTTGGGGGAAATCTCAATGTATACCTATTTTATGTTTTATGCTCTTGCCATTATTTATTTTTTGTTTTTACAATTCGTATGCAGGTAATTTTTTTACAAGGTTAAAACCTACATTTGGTATTAGAGTTGTTTAGACTTCAAGGGATGCCTTTGCTGCTAAGGGGTTTTTCTTGGGCATGTGGTAGACCATGTTCAATGGGAGATCTACAGGATTGATTCTTGCGATGAAAGAAGATGGCGAGTAGTGGAAAGATAGAGATCGAGAAACTTAATGGTTAGAGTTTTGAGTTGTGGGAACTTAAGATGGAGGATCTACTGGTGGATAAAGATCAGTGGATCGTGGTAGATTTGGGTACTAAACCAACAATAATGTCAGATGAATATTTGGGGAAGTTAGATCGGAAAGCAAAGAGCACAATACAATTGTGTATCTCAGATTTAGTATTGTTGAATGTATTAGGGGAAGATACAACGAAGGATTTATGTGACAAGTTAGGGACTTTGTACTAATCTAAGTCTCTGGTGAACAAACTGTTCCTACAGAAAAAGTTGTGTCACATGAGGATGACAAATGGAGACTCGAAAATAGAGCATATGAACTCCTTTAATACTGTGGTAAGACAATTTTTATCTGTTGATATTAAAATTTTAGATGAAGATAAGTGCATCGGTTTGTTGTGTTCTCTACCAGATTTGTGGGATAGTCTGGTTGTTGCAATAGGTAGCAATACAACTACCTTGAAGTTTGATGAAATAGTATCATCCTTACTATCGAAGGAGATGAGACGGAAAAATATGGAGGGAAAAAATGGAGATGCTTTGTCTGTACGAGTAAATTCCTAAAAAAAATAAAAAATAAGTCCTTGAGTGGGAGATCTAAATCTAGTGAGAGGTCTAAATCTCCAGGAAAACCTGTAAATGTGTGATGGAAATGCGGAAAGGAAGGGAAATTAAAAAATGACTGTAGATCTAAAAGTCCTGAGAAAGGAAAGGGATCTGATGATTCTCCTTCTGCAAAGGCAAAAACTGCCTCAAATGAAGGTGGGGATGTGTACTTGGCTTCTTCATCAAGTACATATGTAGATCATGAGGCATGATTGGTTGACTTAGGTGCATCCTTTCACTTCACTCCCCATATGGAGTGGTTCTACGAGTATGATAAATATGATGGTGGTGATGTATTCTTAGGGGATGATAGGAATTTTAGAATTGTTGGTCGCAGAAAAGTCAAGTTGAAGTTGCAAGGTGGAAGGATTAGAGCACTTCTGAGTGTTCTGCATATTCCTGCATTGGCTAGAAATCTGATTTCTATAAGCAAGATAGATGATGTAGGTGTAAAAACATTGTTCGAGAAATATACTTGCAAGATGGTTCGCAGAGAACTCGTATTGATACGAGGAGTTAAGATTGGAACTCTGTACAAGCTTCTAGGTAGCATTGTTATTAATGGGTGCAACGGTTCTATGGTTCTTGAAAGTGGAGCATAAAACCTTGTGGTCTCTAGAGAAAAGGCCATGCTATGGCATCAAAGGCTTGGACATATTGGAGAGAAGGGCCTTCGAATACTTCATGATAATGGTATGGTAGAAGGTATGTCTAATTTATCTTTGGATTTCAATTTATGTGAACATTGTGTATATGGGAAGAAAAATCGGGTGAGTTTCCCCTTTGGTGCTAAGAGGGCAAAAGGGATATTAGAGCTTGTGCATAGTGATGTGTTTGGACATGTGTCAATTCCATCATTGGGTAAGTCTGTGTACTTTGTATCATTTATATATGACTTCCCAAGGAATACATGGATATATTTCCTTAGGAAGAAATATAAAGTCTTGGACAAGTTTAAAGAACTTAAGGCTCTTGTGGAAAACGAGACAGAGAAAAAGATAAAGGTGTCGATGATAGATAATGGTGGAGAGTTATTCAAGAAGGAATTTGAAGAGTTAGTAAGAAGTGTGGTACAACATAATAGAATAATACTCCATACAAACCTCAGTAAAACGAAATTGCAAAAAAAATGAATAGGACATTGATGTAAGAGGCAAGAATCATGCTCAGTGGTGTCAGGTTAGGACATGAATTCTGGGCAGAGCGGTGGAGACTGTATGTTACATGGTTAATAGATCACCTTCATCAACGTTGGAGGATAAGTCTCCGCATGAGGTATGGACTGGTAAGAAATGCATATGCACATGTTCCAAAGGAGAGAATAACCAAGTTGGATAGTAAATATCAAAGGTGCATCTTTATTGGGTATAAGGATGGTTTAAATGGTTACAAGCTTTGGAACCCAGAAACAAGGAAGGATGTGTACAACCAAGATGTGGTGTTTTAGAGGTGAAATATGTTATTAGAAATGAAGTCTACTATCAATTTGCGGAAGCTTAAAGATCGAGCTAAACAATATAACCAAAAGAAGAAGAATCAATGCACAATACACATGAAAATACTTTGGGGAAAGCCTCAGCTAAAAACCCCACTATCTGTATTATGATACAAGGTGGAAATACATAGGAATTATACAAAGCCTTAGCTCTCACAACTAGCCAACTCTCAGTAAAATCCACACAGATGCTCACAGGAAATCTTGGCTTCTCTCTAGCCTTCCTCTCTGCCCTCCAAGATCCTATTTCCTTGCATTGTTCCTCTGGGATGATTCTCCTTCAACCAAGTGGAACACTCTCTCACACACTATCAGAACTGCGCAATCCTCAAGGAATGATTCCTTGACTGCATGCATGAGTTTTCTTTATAAGAAAACACATGCAACTGATAGTACACTGTCCTTGTCTTTAATCTCAACTGGGTCTTTCTCAAAATAGACATGCATGAGTTTCTGATGAGGGAATCTTCAGTTAACTGGAGTACACTAGTTGAGTGCATGCATGCATCAACTGACTGTTAACTCTCTATTAGTTCCTCAAACAGTTTGGAACTAATTTAACTGGACTTAACTCAGTAAACTGAGTTAACTAATTACAACTCAAATATAACTCAATATTATCTCCTTAATTTAAGGGATAAATCTTGCATGACTTCAGAAAGAATTCTAACTTGAATTTCTCCAACTAATTAATTCAAAATGAATTAATTAATTATTTCCAAGTAGCTGTTAAGACTAAATTCAATTTTAATTCACAATTTAATTCAAGGACAAATTAAATTGGAATATTCTTGTTGCCACATTTCAACACTCCCTCTCAACAAGAAAGGGATTATCTGCCACCCCGATCCTGTCTCTATGGAACTCGAATTTACACTTTGACAATGCCTTTGTCAAAATGTCAGCATCTTGCTCCTCTGTCAAAATATATTGCAACAACATGATCCTCCTCGCTACACAGTCTCTGAGATGATGATACTGGATGTCGATGTGCTTGGACCTATCATGAAATACTGGATTCTCAGAGAGTTTGATACAACTATGATTATCACAATAGATCATAGTTGGATCCATCCTCTGATCAAACAAACCTACTAGGATTTTCCGCATCCACAGTGCCTCGCATGCTACCTGACTTGTAGCCCTGTATTCTACCTCTGCCGAGCTGAGTGCAACCAACCTCTATTTCCTGTTGTACCAAGAAACTGCCGCTGACCCAAGGTTGAAAATCCCTCCTAATGTGCTCTTCCGATCTGATGGACTCCCTGCCCAATCTGCATCAGTGAAGCCATGTAGCTTCACTCCCTCTGTCCGTCTGTACCATAATCTATACTGAGATGTGCCTATGACGTATCTCAATACATGCTTTGTCGCCTTCCAAAACATCTTGGTAGGCTAAACCATTGCTTGACTCAGTTGGTTCACTGCATAGCACAAATCTGGTCATGTGTTCACTAAGTACATCAGTGAACCCACAAGTTGCCTGTACACAGTAGCCTGTACCACTTCTCCTGAAGTAGCATCCTCCTTCCTCCAGTTACCTACTAGAGGAGTTTGCATGGGCTTGCACTTCTCCATGTGGAATCTCGTGAGTATCTCGTTGGCATACTTGCCCTGAGACACAAACAACTCCCCATCCTTCTGCCACACCTCCATGCCAAGGAAGTAATGCATGAGACCCATGTCTTTCATCTCGAATTCTCTTGCAAGGTCCTCCTTACAAGAAATTATCAATTGATCATCACCAGTCAATATGAGATCATCAACATAAAGTACAATGATCAACCGCTTACCTTTCACCATGATGTGGTACAGGTTCGCATCCGCTTCACTCTTTGTGAAGCCCAACCCAGTGAAGTAGTTGTCTATCCTAGTGTACCAAGCATGAGGTGCTTACTTCAGCCCATACAATGCTCTCTTGAGTCGGCACACATGCGACTCATGATCGAAGGTCTCAAAACCTTCCAGCTACTCTATGTACACCTCTTCCTCAATCTGGCCATTGAGGAATGTAGTCTTCACATCCATTTGATGGATCTTCCAACCCATCTGTGCTGATAGTGCCAACATAGATCTGATAGATGAGTACCTTGTGACAGGAGCAAAAGTCTCATCATAGTCAATCCCCTCGACCTGTGAAAAGCCACGGGCGAAAAATCTTGCCTTATACTTCTCCACACTACCATTAACAGCTTGCTTTACCTTGTAAATCCAACGAGAACTCACAACTGACTTGTTCTCCAGTCTTGGAACCACGTCCAAAACATTGTTACGAACTATGGAGTCATACTCCTCCACCATAGCATCAACCCAAAGCGGTTGCTGCAATGCTTCCTCAAAGGAAGATGGCTCGGTCTCAACACATTCCCTTACAAGGGCCATGTATCTAGTGTACCTCTCAGGTGACCTCCTTTGTTTGTGCTGATAAGATGGTGCTCCCACATTCTCTCTTGCATCTTTCAACAATCTGTCAGCTTCTCTTGTGTGCTTCTGTCCATCTCTGAAAGACTCTGCTTGAGTGGATGTTTCCACTCCTGGAACCTCTGCATGTGGCTACTCTGCATCAGTATGAGGCTCCTCCTCCTTAGGAACCAACAATTCCTCCACAACCTACAGTTGGAGATCCCTCTCAATGAATAATCACATGGCCTTCTACTCATCAAGCTTGAGATCTCCGCGAACCACTGTCCTTCAACTAGTAGGAAGTACACTTGATAGTTGTGAGGTGTATCAGTGTACCCCACAAATATCCCCAACTCTGCTGTTGGATCAAGCTTCTTCCGTGCATCCTTTGTCACATGGCAATATGCCAATGAGCCAAAGATCCCGAAGTGACCCACATCTGGTCCCTTCCCGGAGAAAGCTTCCTCTGGTGTCTTCATCCCAAGTATGTGATGTGGGCTTCTATTCTACAAATAGACCGCATTGTTGCATGCCTCAGCCCACAAGTGAAGTGGTAGGCCTTGGTCATGCAGAATCACTCGTGCTGGCCCTACAATAGTTATGTTCTTCCTCTCGGACACTCCATTCTAATGTGGGTTATGAGGTGTTGTCAACTCTCGTTTAATTCCTTCCACTGCACAGAAGTCCTTAAACTCTTGAGGGACATATTCTCCACCATTGTCGCTTCTCAAGGCCTTGATCTTCTTCCCTGACTCTTTCTCAACCAAATATTTGAACTCACAAAACTTTGTGAAAGTTTGGTCCTTCTTCTGCATGAAATAAATTTAGCATTTACGAGAATAGTCATCAATGAAAATCACATAATACCTTTGCTTCGTTGTGGATGCCGCTGAGAATGGTCCACACAAATCAGTATGAACTTGCTCTAAGATAGCCTCTTCTCGACTGTCTTGATCATGAAAGGAAGACTTAGTGTACTTTCCCAAGGTACAACCTTTGCATGTGTCAACTTGCTCAAGTTTTTTGAAAAGTTTGCAACAAGAAATGTAAAAATAGAAATTGCTAAAAATAGCAGTTTGGTCAGTGTGGAATTTTGGCCACCTTGGGTGAGAGGTGCACTGCTAAAAATAACATTTCTGGGTCCCTTCCTATTTATAGTAGTTCGTGGTCTATCTATAGGAAGTAGATTTGAATTTGGTCTTACCAGCAGTTTGGAATATTAATTAATTAATTCTCCATGAGTTAATTAGTTAAGGAAAAGCAAACTTGAAGTCTTTGTGAGAACATGCAATTATTTCTCCACTGATTGGGGAATGTGTCCTTGATTTTCTCCACTGATTGAGTAATTAAGGATGAGTTCTATATTGAGAGAATCAGTTGACTTAGTTTAACTTAGTCAAGTTCAGTTAGATTAATTTAACAAGTTGTTAAATTAATGAGGTATAGTTTGTTGATGCTTGCATGCATGTGACAACTGTTATTTTTAGATAACTGTGTATTCACTCATGGATAATTAATGCATGTCAGTTCTGTCAGAGACCCAGTTGAGATCAGATGTGGGATAGTGTACTATCAAATGCTAGGATATTTCTAGTAAGTATTCCTTTCATGGGGAAGGAAGCTTCTTCCTTTTATGACTGTGTAGTTGGACCTGACGTGATAGAAGGTATGATCAGGCCAATTTAAATGTGTTTTGTAATTGGACCCCAATCAAAACTATGCAAGGAAATAGGAGCTTGGACCTGAGGTGAAACCTTTATATACATGGCTAGGTAGTCCATGAGCTACATCATCAGAGTACAGAGAGAGAAGGATAGCTTTTGAGCTGATTCTTTTTGTATGTTGTTGAGGATTTCCACTTGATTGATAATATAGAGATGAGGTTTTAGGTTGGTGCTTTTCCTGGATAAATTCTTCTGTGTTATGTGTGATTGATTTCTTCTTATCGGTTATATGTGTTCATGCTTGATGTTGCTCATGTTCAATTAAGCTTCCGTTAAGTTTATGGTAGATGTAGATCTAGTATTATTCTTTAGTACATTGCATATATCAGTTGGATCTGCAGGTGAAATTTCTACGTGATATTAGTGAGCTAGCTGATTTGTAGAGAAAATTCTACATGGTATCAGAGCACAGGTGATCAAAGAAGAACAATATACAAGAAGGAAGAAGTTTGTGGTTTCTAGATATAGATATCGAGTTCTTATCACATTTCAGATTTCATCAATGGCGTTCTATGGTTTGAGGCTTGAGTAAGTACTGAATGGCAGCTCAAACTATATAGCCTGGAAGGATCACATGGAGGAAGTATTAGAGGATAATAGGGTGAAGGACTTCATTGATCAAGAAGTCCCCAAGCCCTCAGGATCTAATGCCCAAGAGTTGGCAAAATGGAAGAAGTGTGTGGCTAGAGCTAGGAGAATCCTCTTGGAGGGAGTTCGAGATCACATTGTCTTGAGCCTCCATGGGAAGGAGACTCTGTTTTCGATGTGGAAAACATTGAAAGATCTTTATCAGAATAGCAGTGATCAGAGGAAGCTGGCACTGAAGGACAAAATTCGAAAGATCAAGTGTGAAAAGGATGAGATGATCTCTATGTATCTGACCAAGCTCATCATATGCAGGGATGAGCTTGCAAGTGTAGGGGTCATGACCGCTGATGATGATATGGTGAGTCTAGCACTCCTTGTTCTTCCTAAGAGCTGGCATAGCTACCAAGACTCAGTTAATGGAAGGGAGAAACTGCTAGATTGGGAACGACTATGGTCGGATTTGATGCAGGAGGAGATCATACAGAGAACTAGAGATGATTCTTCATCCATGGAAGATGAGGAGAACTATGCCTTAGCGGTAAGGCAAAGAAGGGGAAGAAGAAGGTTTCTCTTTCTAAATCAGTTCTTCCAACACTGTGAAGAAGGTTGACAAATCGAAAATGTGATGCTTTTGTTGTCATGAGGTGGGCCATTATGCTGCAAATTATCCACAGAGGAAATCCAAGAAGGGATTCGGGGAAGGATCTGAAGGTGAGGCACTTGCTTCACAGTTTGAGTTGGATTTCACACTCTTTGCATGCATGGTTTCATCCATGGTGGGAAGTGGTTGGTTTCTTGATAGTGGAGATTCTTTCCACATGGCAGGCGACAAGATTTTGTTCAGTACTTTGGAGGAGAAAGATCTCTAGATACTCATAGCGATGGCTAATGATGAAAAGTATAGTGTCTCAGGTGTAGGAATGGTTATTTTTCAGAGAGAGCTTGGTGCTCGCCTTACCTTGATCGATGTCAAGTATGTGCCAGGACTGAAGAGAAACTTGGTGTCAATCACGATGCTAGAAGACAGAGGCTATGATGTAGTCTTCAGTAAGGGAAAGGTTTTCCTTAGACACATCATCACTAGACAGGTGAAGCAGATTGGTTCATGGGTCAAGAACCTATATGCTCTTGAGGTTCAAGATGCATGCAAAGCCTTGAGCAGCAAAGCAACTGATGGAGACTTGGTGGTTGAGAGGGAGGGTATGTTATCTCTCAACATGCAGCGCTAGAAGAAGTCTCAGACGATTGTGGAGGAGCCACGATTTGTGTAGCAGCCTCAGGAGGTTGTGGAGTAGCCACAACAAGGTAAGTTGAGTGGAGATCGAGTAGAGACATCTACTCATGCAGAGACCTCCAGTAGGGGGAAACTTCAAGCCAAGTGGGCAGAGGGATCACATGTAGCCATACCTCCAGGTAAGAGGTGGGGCGATGTAGAATGATCATCCCAAGGAGAAGGGGCTAGATCCTTGAGGTACCCAACCTCTTGGATGAGACCTTGCTGTGGGAGTCTCGATGTGAAGTAGCAGGAACTGACTGATTGGGTAGAGATAGATGCGGATGGAGTGGTAGAGAGAGCTACAGTGCAGGGAATCCCAGGACAGTGCAGAGCATGCAGGCTGCAGCAATGCGAGAGGCACAAGTGTGTTGCACAGTGCATGGTAGCACAGAGAAGGGTGCAACGGTGCAAGATGCATGGAGATGTTGCAGTAGCATAGAGGTTAGAGAGGGAGCACTTGTCAGCAGTATGTAGAGCTTCAGCATCAGAGTATGTTTCTAGCCCAACAGAGTGGTCAGTTCGGAGTTTTTTTTTTGTTCCGAGTGTTGCTGGAGCAACCGCACTTGGTAGATGTGTTGCATGTAGAACATTCCAGAGTTACAGGATCGGGTTTGAGAGGAAGCCTTTCTTGTTGAGAGGGAGTGTTGAAAAGTGTGCAACAAGAAATGTAAAAATAGAAATTGCTAAAAATTGCAGTTTGTCCAGTGTGGAATTTTGGCCACCTTGGGTGAGAGGTGAAACTGCTAAAAATAACATTTCTGGGTCCCTTCCTATTTATAGTAGTCCCTGGTCTATCTATAGGAATTAAATTCGAATTTGGTCTTACCAACAGTTTGGAATATTAATTAATTAATTCTCCATGAGTTAATTAGTTAAGGAAAAGCAAACTTGAAGTCTTTGTGAGAACATGCAATTATTTCTCCACTGATTGGGGAATGTGTCCTTCATTTGCTCCACTGATTGAGGAATCAAGGATGAGTTATATATTGAGAGGATTAGTTTAGTTAGTTTAACTTAGTCAAGTTTAGTTAGATTAATTTAAAAAGTTGTTAAATTAATGAGATATAGTTTTTTGATGCTTGCATGCATGTGACAATTGTTATTTTCAGATAACTGTGTATTCACTCATGGATAACTGATGCATGTCAGTTCTGTCAGAGACCCAGTTGAGATCAGATGTGGGATAGTGTACTATCAAATGCTAGGATATTTCTAGTAAGTATTCCTTGCATGGGGAAGGAAGCTTCTTCCTTCTATGACTGCGTAGTTGGCCCTGAGGTGACAACAAGTATGATCAGGCCAATTTACATGTGTTTTGTAATTGGACCTCAATCAAAACTGCACAAGGAAATAAGAGCTTGGACCTGAGGTGTAGCCTTTATATACAGGGCTAGGTAGTCCATGGGATACATCATCAGAGTACAGAGACAACAGGATAGCTTTTGAACTGATTCTTTTTGTATGTTGTCGAGGATTTCCACTTGATTGATAATATAGAGATGGGGTTTTAGGCTGGTGCTTTTCTCGGATAAATTCTTATGTGTTATGTGTGATTGATTTCTTCTTTTTAGCTATATGTGTTCATGCTTGATGTTGCTCATGTTCAATTAAGCTTCTGCTAATTTTAAGGTAGATGTAGATCTAGTATTATGCTTTAGTACATTGCATATATTAGTTGGATCTGCAGGTGAAATTTCTACATGATATCAGTGAGCTAGCTGATTTGTAAAGAAAATTCTACAAAGTTTACCTTTGGGAAGTCCTGTAGATATCTGCTGCATTATCTTCAAAGCCCCATGATGCAAACGGACCAACTTCCTGTGCCACAACTCGCCAATATCTTGGCTTTGCACCAATTCTGCTTTCGTACTCAATGCTGAACAATCATCTACCTCTAGTTTATAGAGATTATTCACCTGAATCCCTATCCTCTTGGTCTAACCTGTGGCTATGTGTCTTAGGAATGCCTTTCCTTTACTGAAGACGACATCGTAGCCTTTGTCCTACAACATCGCGAATGATACCAAGTTTTTCTTCAGTCCAGGCACATACTTCACATCTGTCAAGGTGATAGGAGCTCCATTCTCCCTCTGAAAAGCAATTGTGCCCACTCCTGAAACAATATACCTTACGTTGTCACCCATCTCTATGCACATCTTGAGGTCTTTCTCCTCCAAGGTACTGAATAAAATTTTATCACCGGTCATGTGGAATGAGGCTCAATTGTCAAGATACCAAACACAACCCATCGTCGATGACACCATGCATGCGATGAGGATAAAGTCCATTTTGAACTGAGACCTTACCTTCTGATCCTTCCGAGGATCCCTTCTTGGACTTCTTCAATGGGCAATTAGTTGCATAATTTCCCATATTGTGACAATTAAAGCATCTCACTTTAAACATGTCACCCTTCTTCCCTCCATGAGAAGAATTCAACTTGGTATGGGAAGCCTTCCCATTACCTTTCCTTGCCTTACTTGCTAAGGCCATATTTTCTTCATCATCATCCTTGGATGAAGAACCATCTCGTGTGCTCCTCTTGATCTCCTCCTGCATAAGACCCAACCACAGTTGTTCCCAATCTGGTAATTTCTCCCTTCCATTCATAGAGTCCTGGTAGCTATTCTAACTCTTTGGAAGGCCAAGGAGGGTGAGGCTCACCATATCATCATCGATAGTAGTTATTCCCACACTGCCAAGCTCATCTCTGCAGATGGTGAGCTTGTTCAGATATGTGGAAAGAGTCTTACCCTTCTCCATCTTGATTCTTCAAAGCTTATCCTTGAGTGCCAATTTCCGCTGGTTGCTACTGTTCTGGTAGAGGTCCTTCAATGTCTTCCACATTGAAAATGGAGTATCGTTCCCATGGAGACTCGAGACAATATGGTCTCAAACTCTCTCAAGGATGATCAGTCTCACCTTTGCCACACACTTCTTCCACTCAGCCAACTCTTGTGCATTAGTTGAAGCTAGCTTTTGGATTTCTTGGTCAATGAATTCCTTCAAGCCATTGTCTTCTAATACAGCCTCCATTCTATCTTTCCATGCTATGTAATTCGAGCTACCTTCCAAGGCATACTCAAGTCTCAAGCCATAGAACACCATTGGCCAACATTGAAGTATGATATGAATTTGATTTGCACCTGCAACCCCGAACTTCAAACTTCGAATTCTCTTCTCAGTATGTTGTTTACAACGCTGATACCATGTAGATTTTTTTCTACAAATGTAGCTCTGATACCATGTAGAAAATCTGATTGTAGGTTAACTCGATAATGCAATATAAATTAAAGAAGAATACTATAATCTACTTCTACTATCAATTTGTGGAAGCTTAAAGATCGAGCTGAACACTACAACCGGAAGAAGAAGAATCGATGCACAATACGCATGAAAATACTTTGGGGAAAGCCTCAGCTAAAAAACTAACTATCTATATTATCATACAAGATGGAAATACACAGGAATTATTCAAAGCCTTAGCTCTCACAGCTAGCCATCTCTCAGTACAATCCTCACAGATGCTCATAGGAAATCTTGGCTTCTCTCCTGCCTTCCTCTCTACCCTCCAAGCTCCTATTTCCTTGCGATGTTCCTCTAGGATGATTCTCCTTCAACCAAGTGGAACTCTCTCACACATTGTCAGAACAACGCAATCCTCAAGGAATGATTCCCTGACTGCATGCATGAGTTTTCTTTATAAGAAAACACATGAAATTGATAGTACATTGTCCTTGTCTTTAATCTCAACTGGGTCTTTCTCAGAATAGACATGCATGAGTTTCTGATGATGGATCTTCAGTTAAATGGAGTACACTAGTTGAGTGCATGCATGCATCAACTCACTGTTAACTCTCTATTAGTTCCTCAAACAGTTTGGAACTAATTTAACTAGACTTAACACAGTAAACTGAGTTAACTAACATAAATATAACTCGATCTTATCTCCTTAATTTAAGGGATAACTCTTGCATGACTTAAAAAAGACTTCTAACTTGAATTTCTCCTACTAATTAATTCCAAATGAATTAATCAATTATTTCCAAGTAGCTATTAAGACTAAATTTGATTTTAATTCACAATTTAATTCAAGGATAAATTAAATTGGAATATTCTTGTTGCCACATTTCAACACTACCAAAGGAACTGAGAAAATAGAGTTTGAGCTAAAGGAGTAAGAATCAGACTCTACAACAGAACTTGAATCAAAAGATGAAGAGCCACAAAATCCAATTGTGAGAATATCAGTTCAAGAAAGGAGGTAGCCAAAAAGATATAGTCTAGTTGCTTTCTGTTCATATTTTTCTTTATCTATTACTAATGATGGCCCTAGAACTATTAGGGTGGTAGTAGATTCATAGGATGGAAAACTCTGGAAAGAGGCCATGGTTGATGAAATGGAATATTTGGACAAAAATGAAACTTGGGATTTGGTGGAGTTGTTGGCTGGAAGGAAACCCATTGGAAGAAAATGGGTGTTTAAGAAGAAGATGAATGCAAAAGGAAAGGTGGAGAAATATAAAGGTTGGTTGGTAGAAAAAGTTATTCCCATGTGTCGGAAATTGATTTTAGTGATAATTTTTCTCCTATTGCAAAGGTAGCTTCTATTAGATTACTTTTATTTGTTGTTGCTACTTTTGATTTTGAGGTAGAACAGATGGATGTGAAGACAACGTTTCTTCACGTGGATATGAAAGAGATCTACATGAAGAAACCTGAATGCTTCGTGGTGAAGGGTAAGAAAGAACTAGTATGCAGGTTAAAAAATTCTCTGTATGGGTTAAAATAGTCACCAAGGATGTGGTATCAAAAATTTGATACATAAATACGGGGACTTGGCTTCACCAGAAGCAAAGCAGATCTTTTTCTGTATTTTAAATTAAATGGTGACCATGCTATTTATTTGGTCTTGTATGTGGATGATATGTTACTAATTGGAAATAACAAAGAAATTATCTCGGAATCGAAGACCCAATTGTCCTCCAAATTCGACATGAAAGATCTTGGTGTTGTAAACTATATTTTGGGCATGGAAATTAAACGAGATCGGGCAAAGAGGAAGCTCTAGTTATACCAAAGGAGGTATGTCGAGATAATATTGCAAAGGTTTAATATGTAGGATAGTAAATCGATGAAGGTTCCTATTCCTATAGGTGTAAAGTTATATGTTGAATAGTGTTCCAAGATACAAGAAGAGGAAGAGGACATGTCTCGTGTTACAAAAATGCAGTCAGTAGCTTGATGTATGCAATGGCATGTACTAGAACAGACATTGCACATGCAGTGGGAGTATTGAGCCAGTTTATGTCAAAACCAGTGAAGGAGCATTGGATAACAATGAAGCGGGTTTTCAGGTATTTGTGTGGCACTAGTGATTACGGTATGTGCTACCAAGGAAGACTAGGATTAAATATGGTTTTGGACATCCATGGCTTTGTTGATGCATATTGAGCTGGAGATTCAGATCAGAGAAGATCCACAAGTGGGTACGTGTTTAACCTATTTGGAGGTGCAATTAGTTGGATGAGTAAGAGACAGTCTGTAGTGGCACTTCAACAAAGGTTGAATACATGGAAGCCTCTCATGCAATCAAGGAAGCAGTTTGGTTGCAGAGATTGTGTTCAAGTATGGGGTTAGTACAATTAGCTATAAGGATAGTCTATGATATCCAAAGTGAAATTTTCTTGGAAAAGAACCCTTCTTATCATTCAAAGACAAAGAACATTGATGTAAAGTATCACTTTGTGAGGGATATGGTTGAGGAGAAAAATGTGGAAACTTTGAATAATACTACAGATGGATTGATGAAGTCTGTGAGTACTGAGAATTTTTCTTGGTGTAGAGAAACAATGGGCATTACAGGGTTCGACCAATGACTAAGCTCTCCTATGACCCCATGTGTGGAAAAGAAAACAACAAGTGGGAGAATGTTGGGTGTGTGTTATATTATTTCCACTACTAGCCCCATGTGCGAAGCCGAGAGGTTAGAGGGGGGTGGTAGCCCCCCTCTATGGGGTCCGGTGTAGTGCCCCGAGACCATTTTTTTTGGACCCTATATTAGGTGGGAAGATCTACCTATGGTTTTTTGCATGTGTTTTGCACATGGTTTTGGGAATGATGGTTTTTTGCCCATGGTATATTGTAGTTCCAGTCAAGGGAACTATGGTTATGTTCTAATCCAGGGTTAATGGATTGGAGTTTATGGATGCTTTGACATGTATATATATGTATTGTAACATTGAAAGGAATGTAATGAAAAAAAACAATCTGGTAGTCCCAATTTTGGGATCCAGGGAAATCTCTGTGTATATCAATTTTATGTTTTACGCTCTCACCACTATTTATTTTCTGTTTCTAGAATTCGTATGCAGGTAATTTTTGTACAGGGTTAAAACCTAAAAAGGTAATAAAGTAAGGTAGAGTAAATGGATTTGAGGCGTCAGTTGCCTTGGCTATGTTGGGAATGATTGTTATCAATTGTGTGCATGGTGTGCATAGATAAAGAAAGTTATGTTAACCTTGAAATTATGACATCTGGTAATTGTGTTGTGACTATGATTATGTTGATGTTTATATATGTATATATGTATGTATGCATGTTGTTGACTGACAGGGTTGTTAGGATTGTTTTGTGATAGTGTTAACATGTATATATGTATATATGTATGTACATATTTTTTTTGCCTGATAGGGTTGTCAAGGGTCATTCTTGTGGAGGAATGATTTCTTATGCAGGTGAATGACATGAAGAGGTTCATGGTCTTACGAGGAATCAAGTGGGAAGAGTAACCTTGACAAATATATGAGGTAAATATCATGTGTATATGAGTTGATATTATGTGTTTATACTATGCCTATGTTTACATTATGGACAAGTAATGCTGAGAGATACATCAACATAATGAAAATAGCGTGATCCGCAACATTCTATGATAAGCATGAATGACATAGAGACACTAGAAGCAATGTTGCTTGGTAGAGACAATGTGGTCTATGGATGTGTGGTACTACTATTGTGTATATGTTGTGCATATTTTATATTCAGTGATTGTACCTATGGTGTTGTGTGCATATTACACATGGAGTGTTGTGTATAGATGGTGTTATGTACATGTTGGAAATGCGGTGCTGTGTACATATTTTATTGTGTGCATGATGGATATGTGACGTTGTGTGCATATGGTGTTGTGCGCATGTTGGATATGCAGTGTTGTGTACATGTTGTATATGCAGTGCTATGTACATATGGTGTTATGTGCATGTTTTACAAGTGGTATTATGTACATTTGATGTTTTGTGCATGATTGTGCATGTGGTGTTGTGTACATGTTGTACATGTGGTGTTGTGTGCATAGGGTTTTGTATATGTGTCATGCATGTGATGTTGTGTACATGTCATGCATGTGGTACTGTGTACATGTGGTATTGTGTACATGTTGTACTGGTGGTGCAATGTACATGTGGCGTTGTGTACACATTATGCAGGTGGTGCATTGTACATGTGATATTGTGCACATGTTGTGAAGGTGGTGTTGTGTACAGGTGGTACTGTGTACATGTTGTACATATGGTACTAGTGTACATGTGGTATTGTGCGCATGTTGTACATGTTGTGTTGCGGGCATGCGGTACTATGTATGTGCATTGTGTAGTCGTGGTATCATGACATATGTATTCATTGTGTTGTACTCTGTGTACGTATTTTTGTTGTGTTGTACATCAGGTGTAGGTGTATGTATTGTGTTGCGGTGTACATCGGGTGTAGGAGTATGTATTGTGTTGTGTTGTACACTGGGTGTAGGTGTATGTGTGGTATGTTAGGTGTAGGTGCATGTATTGCATGGTGTTGTATGTCATGTGTGATTGTATGTGTGTGATGCACACTATGTGTATGTGAACATGGTTGAGGATAAGGCATTGGGTGTTTTTCAGGAGTGACAACCAATCCTGTATGCGTATGGAATAAGGACAAAGGTAGAAGCTAAGGATTGATTAAAGTATAAGCATAAATATTTTTTTTCAGTTTTATTATGCATGTGATTTATGATTCTAGTCTATGATGATTGCATGTGATCTATGATTATGCTTTATGATGGTTACATGGGATTTATGATTTTGATCTATGATGGTTGCGTTTTGAGCTAACCTGATGTGATATGTTTATACATGATGATTTGGTCAAAGATGTTAGTTTGACTTGTGACAAGAAGCACACAAAATTGCAAGTATACCTTATTGATAGGCCACCAATGAGGTATGATTTGAAGTTATTTCAATTTATTTTGAATCTAATGGAAATTATGTGCTCGGTACATGAAAGCATGAAATGCCTAGTTGGGTGGTCGAAACTGACAGCAAGTATTAGCAACAAAAACAAAAGGAATTGGAATAGGCAGCGGTATGCTGCTAAAGTATTGAGAAGCAGGGCCATTATGGGACATTGGTATCCAATAGTGCCCATTTATTGCCATGAGCATGATATGATCGACATGATGGTTTAAGGCAAGGATATGCCTTGGTTTCTGACCTTTAGATGCGAGGAAACCTTGTTGAGGGATGGACTGCTTAGGATGGGGGTGCCAACAAAAAATGGAAGGTGTGTGAATGCATGGAAGGGGGCGATCAGATTTCCTAAGCGATTGTGTATCAGAGAAGGGAAGGCCATGGATATATTCTTTTTGCTCATTAGCATTTCTATATGGAATCAAATGCACATTGGGAGTGTGTCCTGGAACAATGAGCTTATACCTATTCATTGAGAGGACAAGTGGTGCAGGATTGTAGCATTGAAATTGGATGCAACTTTGCATTTGGCAGTGGATTCTGGACTTCCTAGGAAGGAGGTGAATCCTGGTATTACTTTGAGGGTGGAGGTGTGAGCCTCTAGATTCCCTTGTTGTGGATGCAAGCATCGTATCCTTTTATTTGCTGGTTGAGAAAATGTGCATATCTATATATGTGTGTATTATTGTAAATACTATATTGAGCTAGATTTATAAAGCTCCATAGACAATATGATTATTTGCTTGGTGAAGCAAATGTGTATGCGTGTATATGTGGTTATTATCGTAAATACCGTAATGAGTTGTGTTATAAAGCTCCATTAAACCATATGTTTGTCACGTTTTAGCAGATGGTCATTATAAATACTGCAACGAGCTATGTTATAAAGCTCCATGGGTAGTATGTTTTGCTTTTAGCAGTCTTGTTGGTTATAGGTGTCATTGAACACCGAGGATGATATTCCCCCAAGGGGGAGGGTTCTATAACAACCCTGGTTAAAAAATCCATGTAAATATAAAAAAATAAGACCATTGTCATGGGACACATATTCCAAGCTGAATGATGGGAAAAAACATCCTAGTGGGGTGTCACTTCTGTTTACTATGGCTAAGGAAATTGGCAAATGAAATGACAAAGGATTTGGAAAGACATGATGCATTTATTGGCATTTTATTTATGAAAATAAAGGAATTAGGAGAAAACGAGTTTTTCTTGCAGGTACCGAGTTGCATGTGTGTTTTCCTCGCTAGTTGTCATACATGGCATATGCATGTAATTTATTGGTCATGATCTGTAATTGGCATGGAGGATTGCCTAGATTGACAATGGATTTTCCTAGCATTGCCATTTCCGAGATAACCATGGTGTTTTGGGTTCATTTCTTTGTTTTTTTGGTTGGTTCCCATGTTCCTTTAGCTTTGGTTTGAGTTACTAGTTCCTGGAGGTTTGGTTGGAAAAATGCTTTGGAGCCCTGTAACAACTTAAGTTGAGTTACTAGTCTTGGAGCCTTGGTTAGAAAAACAGTCTAGAGCCCTTGGTGGGTTGAGTTACTAGTCTTCGAGCCTTGGTTGGACAAATGCTCTAGAGCCCGTTGGTAGCCATGGTTTGAGTTACTAGTCTTGGAAGCCTTGGTTAGAAAAAATGATCCGGAGCCCTGGAAGGCTTGAGTAGAGACCAATATCGTGATGGTTTGTGATGTCTGACCATGAGTTGGAATCACTGTTTGATGGGTTGAGGTGGTTTGACCTCTAGAAGCCCTAGTTCAGTTTTGATGGATTGTTCCATGAGATCACACATTCATTCTTGGAATATTGCACGTGGGTGACTGGCTGAACAGAGATTTGGCTCAGCCATGTCTATGGTTGAGTGTTTCATGTAAGTCACAAACCTGGTTGGCCTTTGCATCATTAATATGCCGTTATTTATCCTTGTTAATTCATGAGTATTATATTGGTTTATATGTGGATTATCTGACTATCGTTTCCTTGGTATTTCTGTTGTTATTATGCTGGTAATGAACATGTATTATGACAGTGCTTATGTATGGCTCTAATCATGCTTTTACTTGTAAATGAATGAACAATCTATCTATGTCCCAATAGATGAAATTACAACTAATGTGTTGAGGCATCAATGCCTCTTAATGATTTTCAGATAAGTATGATACCCCTATGCTTGGTTCTGTGGTTAAGACCTGTAGATTTCATGTGATATGTTTGATGAAATTCTTGTCATCACTAGTAGGGGTCCAGTCTAATTTTTATCAATGTTTTTTCAAGTGTATCATTGTTCACTTGTGTAAATTCATTTATGAAGGTGTCATTGAGTTCTGGAAAGTGACATGGGCTATGGGCCCCCAAAAGCTCCTTTGCCCTTGTCATGGTAGCTTTTGAAGCATCCCAAACACACCCTTGTCCATATCAAGGGAGTTTCGAGGGGTTTGATGCACTTAAAATTCAGTTGGTCTCAGGGGATGGTTACCTGAGTGGTTGGGATAGCTTGTGGGAGTTTTGTTGTTGATGTGGAAGGTCTGTGTGACATGTTCCTTCCATTCCACTTCCTTAATTGAAACAAAGGGAGTCAAATCATATCATAATAACTTCTCATCACATGTTTACCCTGGTTGGACGGTTACTTGGGTAGATGTGGGAGGAGGGTGTTACATCATATGGAAGCATCGATAAATACAAGGCAAGGTTCGTGGCCAAGGGGTTCTCTCAGAAGGAGGGAATAAGCTATGAGGGGACATTTACTCCTATGGCCATATATATTTTTATACAAGCTATGATATCACTTGTAACACAGATGGGATGGAATATCCATCAAATGGATGTCAAGATGACGTTCCTTAATGGTGATTTGGAAGAGGAGGTATACATTTGAAAAACTAAAGGGCTTTGTAGCACACAACATTAAGACCTGCATGTGAAAATTGAAGAGAGTTGTGTATGGGCTCAAGCAAGAACCTAGGGCATGGTATGAGTGCATTGATAGATACTTATAGGCAATGTGATCTGTGAAGAGTGAGGTAGATGCAAACCTCCACTACTCGGTGGTTGGGGGTGATATTCTCATTCTTGTTCTATATGTGGATGATTTGTTTATAACAGGTTCACTGGGGCTCATAGAGGAGTGCAAGAGGGACCTTGCAAAAGAGTTCGAGATGAACTATTTTGGGTTTATATACTAATTTCTAGGCATGGAGTTGTGGTAGATAGATGGACATATTTTGATTGGGAAAGGGAATACTACATCAATATCCCGAGGAGGTTCGAGATGGAGGATTGTAGAACCATGTCTACACCCATGATCATAAATTGGAGGAAAGTAGAAAAATCCAGGGAGAAGGATATAGATCCCACCTTATATAGGCATTTGATTGTCTCTGTCATGTATTTTGTCAACACTAGGCCAGATATATCCTTTGCAATAAACTCTCTTAGTCAGTGCATGGTTGAATTGAAGAGAGTGCATTGGACAACAAAAAAGCATGTGCTTCAATATTTGCGTCATATAATCAAGTGTGGGATTATATATGCTTGAGGTGATGGTATCAAGTTGGTGGGCTATACTGATGCAAATCGAGAAGGTAGTACAGTGGACAAGAAAAGAACTTCAGGGTATTTCTTAAACATGGGATTAGGAGTTGTCTCTTGGTACAATGGGAAGCAAAAGTTTGTGCATTGAGTTATACAAAGGTAAAAGAAATAACAACTAGCATGGTGACATGTGAGGCCATATGGCTTTAGAAGTTGCTGGTAGACTTGTTTGGTTAGAGGTTTGAGACAAGAGTGATACACTGCGACAATCAGAGTTGCATCAGGTTATCTAATAATTTGGTGTTTCATGATAGGTTTAAGCATATAAACATAGTGTATCATTTCATCAGGTAATTTTTACAACATAGGGTAGTTCAACTATAGTATATACCTACAAATAAACATGTATCAGACATTTTTATTAAGGCCTTGGGGAAGGAAAGATTCATCTTATTTAGAGATAAGTTGGGTGTTATGCCAAACACTTTCCTTGCTAAGAGGGAGTGTTAATTTGTATATCTCACACAGGTGTTATTGTCTCAAATGTTGTCTATAAGCCTATAAACACATATGGATTAATTATCTACAATACCCAAAAAAAGGTTCAAAATAAAATTATCTTAATTAGATTTAATTAGCTAGTTTAATTATTTTCCTAAGTCTAACCTAAGAAAAGTGGTTAATTAATCATGATTAATTTAGACAAATCAATTTTTCTTTATTGGCTTCTAGAAAAGTAATTGGATGAAGTCAATATGATCTTAGCCATCGATAGGAGTTATATTTTGGTCATTTATTTCTCAATGAGAGATTATAAGATGAGATCGATGGGGATTTTGTGTTGATTTTTCTAGTGCAATAGAGAATAGAAAAATATTTATGAAATTATGATAATTACTTTTGATGTAGATATTCTTATAACTTATTCAATATATCATTAAGCAATCATACTCTAGAAATTCAACCATAAAGAATAGTAGAACAATAGAGATCACAATGCACAAAAAGAAGACAAGATTTACCTTGGGAAAACCGACCAAGGGGAAAAACCCAATAAAATTTTCAATAGAGAAATTCTTATTGTTCAAAAATAGACACACCTAGAACTATGGTCAAACATGGTCTTCTCCTCCAATTCTAGCCACCGAATTTGATTCAACAACTCATTTTGTCCATCCTGATCAAGAATTTCAACCATCTTGCAACTGCCCAGTTACTCCGAAATTTCGGACCTGTGGTTGCCTAGAATTTCGACCCTTGCAACAAAATGCCTATAAAAATTGTGAACCAAAGAGACAGTAGCCAATCCAGATGTTCGAGTTGCAAGAGAGAGAAGAGAGAGAGAATTCGTCCTTCTTGTCCTTCACTTGCTTAACCAAAAATTGTCTTATGTGAGAGAGATTGAATGCCCAAATGGGGGAGGTCAAACTGCCTTTATTTAGTAGTCTGTCTAGGCCAAATGGGTGTGTCTTTAGCTAAGGCTGAATTGAATTGGAGCAAGGTTGTCTTAACTTTTAGAGCCCAAATTTGCATTTCAAAAATAAAAATTTTCATATTTAAAAAGTTTCAATGGGACTTTGACTCAAAATAAATTTTCCTTTGACTCTAGCATTTATAATTATGATTTACAATGATAAATACAAATACATTAAGTGACCAAATATACAATTGTTAAGACCAACCATAGTTACAAATTCAACACTCCCTCTTAACTAGGGAGATATTCATAATCATTGTTATAGTTGTTCTCAAGTTGACAAATTTTTCTAAATAAAAGGTTATACATCATCACCAACATCATCATCAATCATCAACATCTTCTTGTGGCCATATTCAGGGATGTACAAAACCCATGGAAATGTCATCAACATATTAGAACTCACTCCCCCAAAGTGATTAGTCCTCAAATATCATGACCTCTCCCTAGGCAAAAAACACTGAGACCCACAACTAGTAAGCATTCACTCACCCTTCCTGGTGAGCACTCTAGGCCAAGACCTCATTCAACCACTTCCTGTTTGGTGATCTGGTCTAGATGCTGAAAGGACCTCACTCCACCCTCCCTAGTGTGTGATCAGGTCCTGAGATCTCACTACACCCTTCCTTGGTGTGTGATCGGATCCAAATGATAAAGGACCTCACCCCACTCTTCCTGATGTGTGATCATAGTACAGGGCCTCACTCCACCCTTCTTGGTGTGTGATCAGTGTCCAAATACTGAAAAACCTCTACACCCTTTCTTGATGTGTGATCAAGGTCTCCTCCAAGAACCACTAACTCAACCTTCTTGTTGGGCACTTTGGGCCTCTCAGACACATTCTCCCTACTAAGAGAATGCCCATATGTGTTGTAGACATATCAACACTCCCTCTCAATGAGAGGGGTAATATGCATGAGCCCCAACTTGTATCTGAAGTACACAAACTTGTCCCCGGGAAATGGCTTCGTCAGAACATCAAATTTCCACTGATCAGTGGATATGTACTCGAGCCTTATTGTTATCCTCTGCACCATGTCACAGATGTAGTGGTACTTGATCTCAATATGATTCAACCTTTCATGGAACACACGATTCTATAAAAGATTTACACAACTTTGATTATTGTACTATATCACCATCGGTTCCAACACTTGGTCAAACAATCTTGTAAACAACTTCCTGAGCCATACTACTTCAATAAAAGCATCACTAGCTGTGATGTACTCTACTTCTGCAATACTAAGTGCAATTGGCCTTTGCTTCCTTATCATCCAAGATATCATAGTTGATCCCAAGCTGAAGCATACTCTCAAGATGTTTTTTTATCCTCGACACTTCTAGCCCAATTAACATGTATATATTCTAGAAGTTGTACATCCATGTTTTCAACATACCTCAAGCCATAATTCACAGTACCACGAAGATATCTCAAAATGTGCTTTGTTGCAATCTAATGCTCATGCATTGGTTCAACCTGGAATTGGCTCAATGTTTTCACAACAATGCATACGCCTGGTCTACTATTAACCAAATACATCAATGAACCAATCAACCACCATTACATAGATGGATCTACATATCTTAAGTTGGAGCCTCTTAGCTTCTTCAAGTTAGTCACCATGGGTGTTGCCATGGATTTTTAGTCTAGTATACCAAATGTCTAAAGGATCTCTAACACATACTTTCCTTGACCAAGGAAGACTTTGCCAGGTTTCTGCCAAACTTCCAGCCCCAAGTAATAATGCATCAATCCAAGATCCTTCATATCAAACTCATAAGCCAACTGCTTATTCTATTGAATGGTAAGTGGCTCAACACCTGCCAAAAATAAATCATCAACATATAACAATAATATCGTAGGTGCATTTTTCAAAACCTTAAAATAAAGGTTTGGATCAACATTTCCTTTGGTAAATATCAGCCTCATAAAATAGTTGTCAATGCATGCATACTAAGCTCTAGGAGATTCATTAAGTCCACACAAGGCCTTCTTTAACTTTCAAACATGAGATTCCTTTCCATATACTTCAAAACATTGAGGTTTCTCTATGTACACCTCTTTCTTAGTCACACCATTAAGGAAAGTTGCCTTCACATCCATATGGTGCAATTTCCCTACAAACAAAGAAACAAGAGAAATGATGGATCTAATGGATGTGCACCTGACAACTGGAGAAAAGGTCTTATCATAGTATTCTCCTGCTTTCTAAGAGAACCCTCTAGTGTCGAACCATGCCTTGTATTTTTCAATACTCTAATTTGCAGAATGTTTGATCTTGTTTATCCATTTTGAAGTCACCATTGATTTCCATTTAGGCCTTGGCACAATCTCCCATACATCATTATTCATAATTTATTGGCATTATTCATTCATTTCTTCCTTCCACACTCACTGACTGGATGCTTCTTCATAAGTGGAAGGTTTTGTGTCAATAATATTTGTCATGAGAGTTGCATAGCTAGAAAAAATCTTGGGTTTCTTAACTTATCTATATGTGCCATTAAGAGTTGCATGTCCTTTTTCCTCTTCCACTGTAGATCTAATCCATGTTGGTCTCTTCCTAATCTCTGGGACAACAAGCCGTTCTATAGGATCACAAGGCCCTTTTGGCCTTTCAAGACATTCTGTAGAACTCAAATGCTCTTCCTTTGAAGCCTCCCGCTTGACTTCATCCAAGGAATCCATGAAACTTCCATAAACTTCTAATATGACACCTTTTCATCGAAGGTGTCATCTTGACTAACCTTAATCGTTGCTTCTCTGGAATGTATATTCTATAGGCCTTTAATGCTTCACTATAACCAACAAATATGCCTTTCTTTCTTGAAGGATCAAGCTTGTTCCTCTTATCCATAGGAACCTAGATGTATACAAGAATGCCAAATATTCTCATGTGTCCACTCTCTGGCTTCCTTCTAGAGAATTCTTCTTCAAGAGTCATACCTTCCAAGACTTTATGAGGACTTCTATTTTGAATGTACAAAACTATCTATGATGACTCATCCCATAAGAAGAATGACAAGTCCAAATCATGATCATGGACTTGACATATTCTTCAATGGACCTATTATTTTGTTTTGTTACACCTTTTTGTTGTGGATTATAAGGGATAATAAACTTCCTCTTAATCCTAGCTTGCTTACAAAAAGAAACAAGCTCCTTCGAGGTGTATTATCCTCCATTATCAGATCTCAATATCTTGATCTTCCTACCTGTCAAGGTTTCGACTTCAACTTTGAATTCCAAGAACTTGTCAAAGAATTCATCCTTAGTCATCAAGAGATATATCCACATCTTACAAGAAAATTAATCAATACATGTCACATAGTACAATGAACCACCAAACGATTTTACAGGCATCAGATGACATACATTAGAATGAATAAAATCCAAAGTTTCCTTAGATCTATTATCAATGTTTGGAAATTATTTCTTAATGTTATTTCCAAGAGCATAGCCTTTACATACACCATCATTCTTTATTTTCAATTTAGGAACCCTAGAGACTATTTGATTCAATTTAGGAAATGCTCTATAGTGAATATGTCCATACCTTCTATACCATAGCTCACTTCATCATGTACTAGTTCTTTATCTAGTCAACTCACAAGTCTATACAATATCCTATCACGAATCCCAATAACCTTAGCATCATTGTTACTAAAGCCCTTGGACCAAACAAGTACTTTTCCATTGACAAAATCTACTATATCTCCTTTATCCTCCAAACAATAAATAGGGACACGATTCTTTTTCAAACCTAGTACATAAATAACATTGCTAAGATGCACATAATTACTAGATTCCAAATCTATGGATGATTTTCCAACTCCTTTGAATACATAGATATGATTGTCAATAAGTTCAACCCTTTATGAAAAACTCTTTTCTGTCATGCTAGAAATATTTCCACGTTCTCCTGTCATGTGCCTTGATGCTCCACTATCTACCAACCACATGCCATCATCATCTGCAATGGAACCTATTAGAGTAGAAAAGTAAAAGAAATCATTGTAACCTTTGGGATTCTTTAGGTTCTCATCTTCAACATCTGTTGCAGAAGCATGTTGTTTTCCCTTTCTCTTCTTCTTATTAGCCATCTTATGACAATATCTCTTGAAGTGTCCAAGTTATTGACAACTATAACACTGAATCATTGATAATTCTCTCTTCCTTTGAGAGGAGGAAGAAGATCCCTTTCCTGACTTCTTGTGTTGAGGACCAAACTTCTTCTTTCCCTTGTTCTTGAAACAAGCTGCAAAATCTTGAGCTTCCTCTTATTGATGATGTCTTGTCATCAACCCATATTCTTCTTGAGAACAATATGTCCACATTTTTTCAAATGAAGGAGATTCCTTCCAACTACTTATACTTGCTGCAAAAGCATCCTATGATCTAGGAAGACCATTGAGTGTTGTGGTCACTAGTTCTTTACAAGGAGTGGATTCACTAATTGCTTTAATTTGATCCCTTATTTGTGAAATCCTTATGAAGTATGAAGCCACAATGTCATCATTGGTCATTCTTGTATTTCAAATCTCATTCTTCAAATTCATGGATTGACCAACATTCTTGATAATGTAGAGATTTATTAGGGCATCATACATCTTCTTTGAAGTATCATGTTTTACAATGAAGGAAAAAATATGATCTCTAATGGATTCCACTACATGACTCATAAAAATGATGTCATCCTCCTTGAAATTTTATTTCCCTATTACATCAGTTGGTTCAACAATGTTTCCTGTCACAATGTCCAAAATTTTTGTTCTTGGCAAGAATAATATCTATTCTAACTTTCCAAGCTCTGAAGTTTGATGCTCCATCTAATTGTTTTCATATTTCATAGAAGAAGACATAGATTCCAATCTACAAGAAAGACTTCAATAAAATTCTCTTCTAGGGTTTTTGCAAGGAAGATATCGATGTTCCTTCCTTCCTTCACCAATGCTCCAAAACCATGTTGACTTTTCTAGTGCAATATAGAATAATGCAATATTTATGAATGATAATTAATTTAGATGTAGATATTATTTTAGCTTATTCAATATGTCATTCAACTATTTTACTTTAGAAATTCAACCATAAGGAACAATAGAACAATTAATATCACAATGCAGAAAATGAAGACAATATTTACCCTGGGAAAACCCAACAAATTTTTCAATATAAACATTCTTCTTGTTCAATGAGAGACACACCTACACCTATGGTCAAACCCAATCTTCCCCTCCATGTCAAGCCACCCAATCTGATCCAGCAACTCATTCTGTCTGTCCTGATCTAGAGTTTTAGCCCTCCTACAACTTCCCAATTACTCATAAATTTCGGCCTTGCAGTTGACCAAAATTTAGGTCCATTGCAATAGAATGCCCGAAAAAATTGTGAACTAGAGAGATATTATCCAATCCACATGTGCGGGTTGAAAGAGATATAAGAGAGAGAGAATTAATCCTTTTATTCGTCCTATCTATCCTTCTTTTCATTCACTTGCTTTCCCAGAAACTATCTTGTGTGAGAGAGATCGAATGCCCAAGTATAGGATGTCGAAGTACCTTTATATAGTAGTCTATCTAGGTTGAATGAGTGTGTCTTTAGCTAGGGACGATTTGACATGTAGGGAGGCCCACTTAACAACTTTAGGAGCCAAGATTTACATTTCAAAAATTCAAAATTTCATCTTTAAAAAGTTGCAATGGGACTTTGACTCAAAATAAATTTTCCTATAGACTCTACCATTTACAAATATGCTTTACAATTATAAATGCAAATACAAAAGTGTCTGAATATACGATTATGAAAACCGACCATAGTTACAAATTCAACATTTTGGAGACATAACAAATTGCAATGAGAGAAAGTGTGTAATGATAACGTGGAGGACACCAGTAGTTGGGTTCAACAATGACTGAAGATCGAGTTTCCAGAGAGATATTTCTTCACAGTGATTTACAGCTTCTTAGTGACAAAGGGAGATTGATTTTATTCAGCAAAGGTTGAATTATCCAAGTGGTGTGAATTGATTGAGGAAGCTGAGTTACTGGAGGAAGAACGAATTTCCAAAAGAAAGTCAAGTTTGTAGAAGATAAGTTGAGTTTGCTAGTAGAGGTCAAATTTATAGTGGAGGTCATGTTATTTTTCTGAGTGTGAGTTTCCAGAGGACGCCGAGTTATCTGCCAAGGCCACATTTGTGGATCAATTCAGGGTTCCAAAGGAGGGTTGAATTAATTTTGAGAGGTTGAGTTGCTTCTAGGAGGTCAAATCATCTAGTAGAAGTGAAAAAAATATTTTGTCAGAGGTTTGCTATTTTTATGACAAAATATGTATGTAATATCAATTACATTTTGCTGAAGAATAATAAAATCCTTATCTGCAAAACTGTCTTTCCCCACACAGGGGTTTTTCCAGGGATAATTTGTCCAAAATATTTTGGTTCATTATTTCATGTGTGTGATATTTTCTTACTTCCGATGATTTAATTTTGAAGTTACAATAGTTTTTTATTCAATATTTGTCGTATATAATTTACAAAGAACAAATAATCTGTTGAAGATAGGTGAATAATAACTAGATTAATTGCAACAATTTATAAAAAAATCACAAATAGTTCATCGCTCATAAAGTTTAGACATGCAAGGGTTCATTGTAATGTAGTGGAGCATCATGTGCTTAGGAACCCAGCAATGGTGAAATGATGAGGGTAGAGCTCAAACTAGGCTTTTTCCCACACACTATCTTATATTACGACCATCTTCTGCATTCTGAATTTTTTCTTTTTATTTCATAGTGTCTATGATATTCTTTTCCAATATTTTAGCTACATCAAACTCCAAAGCAAGGGTTCCTAGCCCTACTCTGAGAGTGTGGAAAATAGGGCTCCAAATCCTAATGAACTAATGCCAATTTAGACCCAAATAATGGAGGTGGTATAATGGGATTGTAATGTGACATGGAAAGTGTCAAGTATGATGTAGGGGATAATGAACACACTATCTCAATCTGGGTTTTCTAAGTGCCCCTCTTATATCCCTAAGGCCTTAAAGGAGGTCCCACTAGACTAGGGCTAAATATTACCCCCCCTTGTTGAAAATACTAAGGGCGGGTAGAAGGGGGCGGGAGGGTGGGTGAATCAATATTTCTCTTAAATTAACTAATTTTAATTAAATAGAGAATTAATTATCATCAACATCAAATAAACATAAAAAAATTATCAACACCATTCAACAATGCACAACAATAATGACAATACACCAAAGATTTTTAGGTCGAAACCCTTCCAAGAGAAAATCCACTGAATGCTTCTTGATATTTGTCTTCAATAATTTACATAAATAGGAAACTCCAATTTCCAAGTTTTTCAACATCAAATGAAGGAAGCTACAACACCTTGGTTTACATGCTCCAAATTGAAGGATGCTCCAACTCCTTGGTTTACCAACTCCAATTGGAAGGACTCTCCAATGCCTCAGGTTACCAACTCCTACTAGAAGAATGCTCCAATGCCTTGCACATGCTTAAACCTACACTAGCACCATACTTCCACCGTGAAGTGTTCTTAGGCTCCAAACTAAAGGACACTCCACTCTCCTACCTTGCACTACCCTACCACCCTATTCAACAAGCAGACCACGTTTCAAAATTTTTAGACCATATCCACTTGTGCTCAATATAAAAAGCTATAACGCAATCTCTTCTCAATCAAATTTGATACTACTCGATATGTGCATAATTACCTAGCTTCATAAAACTTATTTATCTTCTGCTCAAGTTGCATCAACTTTTCATTAAACATATGACCACATGATTTTGGTTCAACAGGAATTGTAAACCCTAGCACTGCTCAAGAACATCATCACACCTACATCTCTCTCTTATAGTAGTAACATCATACAAAACCATAATTCACTGATAAAACCCTAACAACATATTTACAATACATTGATCAACAATAAAATCAATCCCAAGCAACATAAACTTTTATAGATTATAATGATAAACTTTGTCTAATAATATGAAGCCCTAGAATATTTGGCATACCATTTAATGAACTCAATCAATGATCACCAATATATGCTCATTCTCTGTTCAACACAAACAACAAAATTTATTCTTTGGCCAACAACATTATATATCAGCATCAACAAACATTGAACTATGACATCAATTACATTCTCAAATTCTACTCAACAATATGCACACAATCATACACAATCATACACTCTCATCATCTCAAAAGAGTATATACCTTTGTCATATTTATAAAGCATGGATTTAACATGGTGTTAATGAGGGCTCTTAGAAATATACAAACAAGGTTAGCAACTTCAAACCCTAGTGATGATCAACCACTTCCCTGCAACAATGACGGAAAGTGATTCACGTAATGGTCTTCAACCCTGCAATGTAAAACGACCCTGCAAACGCAAATCCCATGGGAAATTATGAACTTTACAATATATTTAGCACAATTGTTAACTACACAATTAAGTGAATAGTAAGTCTTAGCTCAACAGATAGATCAACAATAGACAAATCCCATTACAAGTTCTATTTTTGGACAACAACTACACCTTCAGCTTATGATCAAGCTCACCAAGTCACATGCTACACATAAACTCGAGTACACCATGTACACTAGATCAAAAATATCCCACAGAATGCATGATCTTCATATTTGAATGTAACTCAATTAATGATCGCAGATCACAGTGAATTATAGGCTTAGATGACCTTTTCCCATCTGAATAAACTAGTACAAACAAATAGATCAAATGCATCAAGGAAATGTTAGAACGTAATGCATAATGCAAGAGATATACTTTCAATTTTGTGCTAGAATAAAATCATTATATCTAGTGATCAACGCCTTTAACACTTAGGTTGCATTAGTAATTATAGAAATTGATCCATACACTTAGGTGCCTACAGGAAAATCACATAGGTGTATTAATTGATCCATCATTCTATGCAAAGAGACTTCAAAACATATTCTTTAATGATACCCAATGTACATATATACAACATTTAATTTATTCTTCCATATGCACTTACACTCTTCAAATCACATATGCACTTTGAGATAAACAACGAATAATCAACACATGCAATCTCAATTACACTACAAGCTCATCGCCTATCTCAGTCAATCACACAAGTGCCTAGATCCATTTCTTCTCTCCAAAAACAAGTTCCAAATATACTTACGGGCACGTAGGTAGTCACTTGTTGACTTGATCCAGTGTTTTTTCAGTCGCACCAATAAGATTGCACCATATTAGCATAAGAACAATTAGTTGAACCATGTAGCAAGTCAAACTTGTACTAAAACGTGAAAAAACTCGCACCTAATCACAATCAATCGAAAGTAACCTCAATCAACACACCATTGCTACAGGAATACATCTTTTCAGTTATAATGCATGCATGTGCTCCAAGATCTGAGTTTTGTAGTATGCAAACAAAAATCTTCTCAGTAGACTGAAACTAAAATAAACCTTAAAACCTTAGGGAATAGAATCACAAAAAGGAACACACAAATTGCCAACGAAAAGGTGAAATAATACTCAAATCTTAGTGTCAACGAAAAACCTCAAAAATGTAGCAGATATGCCTCAAAATAATAAGCCTTAGATATCGATGAAATAACCTATAGATCTGTTTCAAAGAGAAGGCTGAATGAATACCCATAGCCCAAGAATGAAAAAAATTAACCACAAAAACCCTCATAACATATTATTTTGAATCGAAAGATAGGCATGGAATAATAGTTTCTTTGGAAGATTCGAGTTCCTTTTTATAAAGAAAAAGGGGGGATTTTAAATGGAGCTGACTTGGTAGTTGGACAAAGCCAATCTTCCAAATTTTGAATTTAAAATTCAGTTTGAAATTTATTTTGGGCCAAAATTCAATTTTATTAGGAGGTCAACTTGATTCCAACTTTCAATGATTACATACCCTTGACCATATTAATTTAATTTAAAATTTTGAACCAAATATATCTCCAATATGTTGGAAGAATCACCGCACCTCTATAGAATCCATAATTTCCACCCTGGGGATCCTAGTTACTGGCTTGTAATGTTTACCAATACCTGCGGGTTTTGGTGTAACGGAAAACCTCCACATGGTATCAGAGCTTGGACCCAGGTTCGATTCCCCAAGTTGCGTTTGAGGGGGGGTGTTGGAAGAATCACCGCACCTCTATAGAATCCATAATTTCCACCCTGGGGATCCTAGTTACTGGCTTGTAATGTTTACCAATACCTGCGGGTTTTGGTGTAACGGCAAACCTCCACACAATAAACCAAAATTCAAGCTTCCATATAACATATAATTTGGGGTTCCTTGATCAAATTTCGAGGCTTCACCTTTAAATGAATATATCTTCCAAATCGAGATGAACCATGTGACGTACTAGCTACCTTTGGAATCAACATGACGAGGAAAATCATCTTATGATAGTTTCATATTCAATTTCACTAACTTGCTAAGCCAAAAACTTCTTCAAATGCAGGGTACACTGTAGGGGTTGGATACCTTTTGGCATTTGTTGTTCATTGGAGCTTCCAGTTGAGGTGATGTACAACATATATTAAGAGTATTCAAAGATAGATGCTGGAATCAATGACAACACCATTCAACACCTCTGGGAAGGTGGGATAATATATTTACAGTCAAGATCGGTCAATCTTACATATCACCCCTTTATCCATTCTAAATTCCCAAAACAAACAAGTATGCACATTCGATTGAAAAATGATCAAAGGACCTTTCAAAAAAAATCTCACCTTCATTCAAGTGGAGATGTCAGATGGTGAGAGACATATGGTTCATGTAAATGGAAGAGGAATATGGCATATCATCATCAAGAAGTGAATATCAAGGGTTGTTGTCTAGTTGGCTATCCAGATGGATGTCAATTGTAGGAGCAAAAATTCTCCTATGGGGTTACCCAATTTGATGGGTAAGAAGCCCTAGGAGCATGTAGCCACCTTAGAAAATTTGAGGAGGAGTACTTGAAGTGAAGAGCCTCTACTTGGAGGACATGCCATCTTGGATAAATATTACTTGACATGTGGAAGTCTACCTTAGAAGGCACACAATCTTGGATGTTGCACAAAATTCTAATGCAATGTGATGATATTGCTTCAAGGGGTGACCCACTTAGGGATTTTCTGGTTGATGTAGCCTAGGATTTCTTGTGGAATTGGTCCATTTTTTAATTTTGGTCCCGCTTGTCTTAGTTAATATAATGCAGGGATAATGTCTTTTTTTAATACAACTACTTTTTGTCTTAGAGATTGATAGTTGGTGTGATGCTAGTTGTTTGGAAATTCCTAAAAAATCATATAGTACTCGTGTAATAAGGATTAGTCCTTTTGGAATACTAACACCATGATTCCTAGCGTGGGAGATACAAGTGTGTTAATCTCATTGATAAGTTGTGTGTTGCAAGTGGAAGATCTTGAGATTTGATGGTTGTTGTGATGTTGGCTTGTTTGGAAGCTCCAAGAAGTGGCTTGTAGAGCTTGGTGGGATTCCTTGATGGGATTTTATATTGCTATGTAGGGTTTGGAATGATTGTGAAAGGCTTAACTATGATTTGGGTTGCATTGAAAAGAGTTTTCTTGGGATGAGCTCAGAGGACTTGTACCAAATGATAATGTATAAATTAATGCCATTAAATTGATCACTAAATATTCCTTAAAAAGTAATATTTTTATTGTTGTCACGTATGACATATGATGTCATTAAAAAAACTACTTATATGTTCTTTATGATGGTGGCATGTCAATAAAAAATATTAACTCATATAGATTGGTGATGATGATTACCTGTGTGCATTTGTGATAAGTTATTGAAATGTATTTATTATTTAGGTATTTAAATTTTTTTGTCGATGACTTAATTGACTATTGTAGGCCCTGTGGGTACTCAATATTATGATGTTAAGACAGCCTATTTCAAGTTCATATTCACCTGCCAAAGGAGTATTCGTTTGAGCCCTCAGTAATGCAGTTTATCACAAAGCGTGGCACCCTAATATCCGTAGTGAAAATAATACAATATGCTTGGATATTCTGAAAGACAAGTGGACAACAAAAATATCATTGAATACTTCCACTACAAAGTTTCTCCAATGCCATATTTTCATCACCAAAACATTTTTCTAATATAGTTCTCACTATATCCATAAGAAACCCCATATCTACCAACTTTTGTACCTTATGGTCCATATCAAGATCTGCTCCATTTGCAAAAAAATTGGTCTAGAATAATAGGCAGTGTTTACAAATGTTTCATGGTTCGTAAGGTATTGTTTTGTTGCAATCACATCTTAAGGGTCATTAGGTTCTGGAGCTAAATGCAAGGCTTGCATAGAAATTAAGGTGATATTCAAATTTATTGCAGTTGTCCACTTGTCTTTAAAATATCCAAACATATTGTTATGTTTTCATTACTGATATTAGGGTGCCACATTTTTGTGATAAACTGCATTAATGAGGGCTCAAACGAATACTCCTTAGGAAGGTGAATGTCAACGTGAAAGACACCCTCTTAATATCATAATATCAAGTACCCACAATGCCTTCAATAGTCCCTCATAGGTGTGATAAGTCATTGTCCCCACAAAACTGTAAAATTACATTCAATTAAGTCATCGTAAAAGGTTTTAAATTCTTAAATAATAAAGACATTCCAATCATTTATCACAAATGCACATAATTTATCATCATCACCAATCTATAAGAGGTAATATTTTTTATTGACATACTGCCAACATAAAGAACATCTAAGTAGTATCTTCAATGACATCATATGTGTTTATTTTCTTAGTACAATAAAAACTAGCATGTAACAACCCCGATTTAAAATATACAAATAGTTACATTAATTAGGCAATTTATAATCAACACACAATTAATCAACTAATTAGAATAGAAATTTAAAAAATATGACCAGAGACAACTTACCTGTGGCGATGATATTCCTTACTAGTGATTCGGAGTTGAACACTATTTGAATCTCATTAACCGCAACAAAGTTTTGGGGACGACTCTCCACCCAACTGCAGGATCAACTGCACATAATCTTTCTACAACTGGCCACCCCCGAGCCCTCAATCAACATACCACTGCCAGAGAATCCTTTGTCTCACAGCACTTTTCTCCAAGAGAATGTATGAAGGAATGATGAACCTCATCTTCCTCATCGTCCATTAAATAGACCAAAAAATAGAAAGGTCTGCATCCACACATTCCATGTGTCAACATGCAACTTTTATTTCTTTATTTTAAGCTTCGCTTAATTTAATATTTCTCTTAACTTAACTCTTTCTTATTTTATTCCTTTTTACATTTTTATTAACTTTACTTATTTTTACTATTTTTAGAGTTTATATATATATATATATATATATATATATATATATATATATATATATATATATATATATATATATATATATATATATAACACCAATTTATTATTTACTATTTTATTTATTTATTATTATTATATTCTCTTAATTATTTATTATTTATTTACTATTATTATCTTTTCATTATTATTTATTTACTTATATTTTATTATTATATTATATATTTATTATTATCATTATTATGAGGGGACATTACATACTCCCCCTCTTTAAGGAATTTCGTCTCGAAGTTAAGTTGAATCATTTAACATTTTATTTTATTTAGTTATTTATTATTTCACAATTGCCCTACACCCTCTGCTAAACTAGTATAACTAGCAAGCATCGAAAGTTTCCATAACACCAGGGAAATATCAAGGAATCTATGTATTTTTTACCTCTTTCGGAACCATGTATAATCCTCATCGGTCTATACCATAGCCCAAGGTTCACGCCCGACTCATACCTCATCTTCCCCAAGGCAGGCACCCAACTCATTACTCCATGCAGTGGTACTCCAATCATCTCAAAAGGCTGACCCACTCCCTCCACACTCACTAAGGTGCACAACCCTAGGCATCGAAGTCCTTATGCCCCTACCAGACTTTGGCATCCCAATCCATTATCAAGCACCTGACCTACAATATCAGACACTTAGCCTCCTTAAGATGGTCCCATAACCCCTCAAGAGCTATACAATACAAAGAAACCACTGGCATATGTAGTGTCGATTGAGTATGTCCCCAACCCATATGGTGTTTCATATCTCCCTCACATGTATGGGTTCCCACGAAATCATCAAATAGCTGGACCTATTGGCCCATTTGTAGGGTTCTTGTCAGTCACCACATCTCAACATGTAACCAATGCATTAGTTATAATCATAGGATCATAGAAAATAACCCACATGCCAAGTCTTTCATGTCATCATGATAACATAACATCATTGTTAATCACATCATTTTGAATAATGACAAACTGCATGCTCATGCATGTCATAAAATCTACACGCAATTACCAAATGCTTCATCTCATGAAATACCATAATTTAAGTTATAAAATCAACATATTTGCATCAAAGATATATATATATATATATATCATGACATCACATAATAAATGAACAACATGTCAATATACCTCATATCATAACACCATAATACGTATGCATATCATATCCATCATGAGCGTACAACATCATTCTCATTTTAAACTAAAGGAATAAGAACCACATGTGCATCGTCATCCCCATACCACCATATCATGAAACCTCAACTCAACATTATACTCAACAGCCCTATGTTGACATAACTATTAAATGAAACCATAAATGTTCGCATAACTGTTAAATGAAACCATAACTGAAATCATAGTGTATGAGATATATCAATAAAATTTAAACAATATTATGATTTAGATGCTCCACAAAAGTATCTACCTAAGCTAAGTTATATGCAGTCCTATCTAGTTCACCACACAATTTGTATGCTACAATTATGATATAGTCTATTTATTTGCAAGTTTCACCATGTAGAGCCTTAACTTCTAATTAAGCTATTACTAGCCTTACCACCATTTTGTAAATCATTGTTTCATTTCCAATACTTTGACTTATTTAATCCAATTACATAACTCATCAATGACACATCTACTAAGGAAATTTCAATATTTTCCTACTTTATTTATGAAAATTGACTTGTTATAGAGAGCATAACAAAAGTTCCACTATAAGTTGACCTTGCTTCTTTCTTATCAATTATTTTATACTTTTAACTGCATCTCATGAGTTTTCCTTATCATTGTTAATAATGTCGATCATAAAAATAAAACCAATGCAAAAGCACAATATTTACATTATTTAGTGCATTAATTATCCATATAAACACAACTTTCTTATGCTAGTTACTACTTAGCAAATGTAGAAACTAAACATCAATGGATATAGAGTAATCAAACATCAAGGCCATTATTTGTTTCAAAGTCAACCAACTTATTATTTTACCTTCTTTTCTTCTTGAGAATTCACATCCTTAGGTCAAATTCAACCAACTAATTATTAATTATGACTTAAGCTCAGAATCACCTTGAATTCATCCATGATATCCACATGGAATTTTCATTCCTTGAGTTCTTTTCATTAACTTTATTTTCTCTTAGTTGTACCAAGAATCGTACCATGTTTCCCTATATTTCTCATTTTAACTCATCTTATTATTTCATTGTTAGTTATGAATTATTTACTTGTTACACCTTAATAAACCAAAAAATCTTAACTACAATGAAACCAAAATTTATTAATGATATTCATTCTATTAAATTTTGAATTTCTAATATTTTACTTATATCCCTATAATTACTATATAAAAATTCTATAAATTATGTAATGACCATAAATTTTATTTATTATTTAAATAAAAATATATAAAAAATAACCTATAATAATTTCACCATTTACTATATCTGGTAGTATATATATGAAATGATATTTTGAAATCCACTAGACTAAAAATACTCTATGAGACCATTAGTTCCCTTTTTTTTTGCAATTCAATCATTTTCGGATCCAAATTGATGATGAGCTGACCCAACTTTCCAACAATCCCCTCCCTTAAAAAACTGCCAAAAAATTGATGTTAACATGTTCTCATAACTTTCTTTGATATCAATGAATGCATCACATTCCAAAATAAAATATTTTTCTTATTCCACAACTCCAAACATAAAAAATATACACACCCATTTTATATATATATATATATATATATATATATATATATATATATAACCTTACGATGAACTGTATATACAGATGTTACAAAATGGTCCAACGATCATCCTTGGACTCCACAACATACACATTTTCATTTTTTTAAAGATGATTTCCCTAATTCAAAACATTGCTACCTTGATGACATGAAGTTGAAATCGACACTACATTGGGCATAATCCACCGAGGTTTAGGCCTCATCGGAAATGGAATGGAATTGGCATTAAGGGTTCAACGAAAAGCTGAGAGCAAAGCTATTTGGTGGTAAAATGGCAACGCAGAACCCTTAGATTTGACGGAATACATAATTCCGTTGAGAGCCTGCAGTTCTTTGCACTCAGACAAAAATTTGCGGCGATACATTTGATACCATAAACAATGTCACGCACATATTTGCGAAAAGAACTCGGCACTTGTTCAAGATTATAAATATCAAAATATAAAACCCCTAATTGACAAGACATTAAGCTTTAAATCAGTGACGACCTCAGTTTGTTTTGTTTTTTTTTTTCTTCTTTCTAGTAAATGACGATTTCAGTTTTATCGTGGAATTCCTTTTGTAAAACTCCATTCTAACTAGCATTTGCACCTAATGTTGCAAAGGAAACACCGTAAGGCATAGTGTGTGGAAGAATATTGAAATGTGAATGGGCTTTTGTGGGCTTTTTTGAAAGCAAGTGTCGATGATTCTGAGTTTTAATTTGAGGAAGCCATGCCGAAAACTGTTTTTGGGGGTTAAAGTGGCTACGAAATGGAATGCAAGTAGGCATAAATATCCATTGAACTTGTTTAGAGACCTTTGTTTGTATTTGGTAAAAATTGCGTAGTTGAATGTGAAGGTAAACGAATGAATTCACGTGAACAACAACCGAGTATCTATATTGATTTGGATAGGGTTATTTAAGAAATCATTATTCAAATGGGAAATTAAATTAATTTGAAGATATATTGAAAACATGTCTTATATTCATTAAAATCAATTGATTTTGTTAACAAAATATGTTAAAACCCATTGACAATGAATTGGTTGTGAAAACATAAACTATCAAAATGGTATTTGATCTTGAAACTTCTTTTTTTAAGTTTCAAATGGAAAATACAAATAGTGAATTGTAACAAAAGAGGTTCACGAAACAATGTAATATTCTAAAGAGCATTGTGCTTGTCATTCCATATTTGAAGTTGTATCAAAACATGTCGAAGGCATCGAAGACGTGAAGAAGCAGTAATGGACCTGCAAAATATTTATTTTGTTAGAATTAGTAATATGTAAATCAGTTGTGGAAATTTATTAGTAATACTTTGCAGGTGAGTTGTGTTAAAATGAATTTGGAATGAATGGAAATGAAGTTACCTTTGCCATGGGTATTTATATATTGTTAGTGGAAGATGCATGGTGAATAATGGCATACTGAATACCATTGGAGATTTATGCGTAGTTGGAGACACATATTTTTGGCTTGCCATTCTACTTGTAGTTGCTTAGGTATGCTATTTCTGAGTCTATATGTCCTGTTGCAAAACAAAGAAAATGTTAGAATGAGATGTATAGATAATATAAAGACATTCTAATATTTGCTTAGTGGAAGATGCATGGTGAATAATGGCATACTGAACACCATAGGAGATTTATGCATAGTTGGAGACGCATATTTTTTGCTTGCCATTCTACTTGTAGTTGCTTATGTATGCTATTTCTGAGTCCATATGTCCTGTTGCAAAACAAAGAAAATGTTAGAATGAGATGTATAGATAATATAAAGACATTCTAATATTTGCTTAATTATTAATGTTGATTAAATTTGGTTGTTGTTGAAATATATGAAAAGTATGTTATGAAATAGAATGAGGTAAATAAATGGAGGAAACCTTTTGGTGATGTTAAAATATGGGTTGGAGCAGATTATCTGGAGGCGACATTGAACAGAGAATTTCTTCTGCGTGTTTTCTGCGAGCAACGTTTTTGTTGTCCTTCATTTTACTGTAACAATCGAAACTGAATGCGGGGCTAATCTAGAGATCTTGTAGAGAAGGTACTCTTGAAATTGTTGTGAATGTGAGACCTTGATGTTCTGTTTCTCCTTTTTTTATGGGGTAATGTAAAAGAGTAGTTCTTATGGAAGAGTTCAGATATTTCTTAGGTCAATTTATAAAATTTCATAAGACCAACGAGGAGAGTAAAATCCTCAATTGCACCTGAACATGCGTAGAATTGTCAACAAAGGAATGCCTCATAGGGTTGACCTAAATTTGAAAGGATCTCAATGAACCCAGCCAGATGACTATGGAAGTACAATCTTCAAATGCAGACTCTGCCAAGATGCAGGCCGTCTAATCACTTCCTGCACAAGAAAGGTACAGCAAGTGGAAGGACATTCAGAGCCATAATAGATCTTCCATAGATGGCCTGCTGTGGGATCCAAAAAGTTGGGAGGACGAAAATAAGACCCGGTTAGTTTAGAAGACAACCAAAGGAAAGGAACCAAAATTATAGAAACAACAGCTATAGAGAAGGCCCATGAGGAAGGAAGAAAACTCCTACAGACTCTCGAGTCTCAGCACAGGAGAAGACCACAACTGAGATCGGGAACTAGGAGAAGAAAACCAACCACAACCAAATTTGTGAAAAAATGAAATGAAGAAGACCACGGAACATCAAGATCCCTTTTCCAAATCCTCGACAGTGAAAAGTGGATACAAAAATCGATTCAAACAAGGAGCAAAAAGCAATGTCTGGTTGGTGGTTTTGTTTTAGCAGAATAGACAGCATCCTCTAACAACAGTAAAGTTAAATTGCCAATCAAACAAGAATAAAGTTTAAATAATCAAGAAAGCATAAGATCCCTTTGCCAAATCCTCGATAGTGGAAAGTGGATACAAAAATCGATTCAAACAAGGAGCAAAAAGCAAGTGGAAGGACATTCAGAGCCATAATAGATCTCTAATCTTCAATTTCCCTTGAACATGCATAGAACTATCAACAAAGGTATTCCTCATAGGGTTGACCTAAATTTGAAAGGATCTCAATGAACCTAGCCAGATGACTATGGAAGTACAATCTTCAAATGCAGACTCTGCCAAGATGCAGGCCGTCTAATCACTTCCTGCACAAGAAAGGTACAACAAGTGGAAGGACATTCAGAGCCATAATAGATCTTCCATAGATGGCCTGTTGTGGGATCCAAAAAGTTGAGAGGAAAAAAATAAGACCTGGTTAATTTAGAAGACAACCAAAAGGAAAGGAACCAAAATTATAGAAACAACAGCTACAGAGAAGGCCCATGAAGAAGGAAGAAATCTTCTACAGACTCTCGAGTCTCAACACAGGAGAAGAACACAATTGAGATCAAGAACCAGGAGAAGAAAACCAACCACAGCCGAATTTGTGAAAAAATGAAATGAAGAAGACCACAGAACATCAAGATCCCTTTTCCAAATCCTCGACAGTGGAAAGTGGATACAAAAATCGATTCAAACAAGGAGCAAAAAGCAATATCTAGTTGGTGGTTTTGTTTTAGCAGAATAGACAACATCCTCTAACAGCAGTAAAGTTAAATTCCCAATCAAATAGGAATAAAATTTAAATAATGAAGAAAGCATATATATAACTGAATCAATTCAATTGGGAATTAATTTTGAATCAAAATTATAAGACTCTGTATCTGCTCTGTGGCTAATGTAAAATTCATGGCAGAGGATTTTCTATCATGGTCCATGGATGAAATACTACATTGGTTAAGTTAGAATGATTCTCCTTCAGTACAAAGTATAGACCAGAGATTTAAAATACAATTTAAAAACCTACAGATTAGAGTGTTAAGATACAATGTTAACCCCATTAAGTGTGAAAGGCCACGTCCCCAAATTTTCCCAACTGGTACTGATAACTCCCAAACTTTTTAGAGAACATAAAGCATCAATTATTTTTGTTGGGGAAAGAAGCTACCCAATTTTCTTTTTGTTGGGGACAGAAACTACCCAATTTTTGCCCTTGCATGGGAGTGGGAATGTGTTGCATGAAGGATTCTCAAGTAGAAACCAGACAAGAATGCACGAAAATCAACCCTAGGCTAGTTGTGGTAAACTCTCACCAGTTCACAGCTAACAGTAGAAGAGGATCTTATCATGATACTAAATGAAGGATTATGCTTTTAAAAAATCTTAAGTAGCTATGAAAAATATTAATGAGAACACACTTCTACTTTATTCTTCTAAAAATCCTTACCAGGCTAAGCGAATATACTTCTAATTTATGCATTTCAATCAACCATCAACCGACATTACCCTCGGACATATCCTAGCTCGATGTGGTGTCCACTGAATGTGCTTTGGCAATGCCAATTCTCCAGCCAATCAAGGATGACATCATGACATTCCAATGTAACGTTTGGGATAGAAGCAAGCCATCGAATCATGATAAATCAATGTACAAATCTAAGTTGTTGTAGAAACTCATGCAGATGTATAGTAGACAATATTTTCCAATGCCATTTGCTTCAGATAGGACCCTTAGAAGCATAAACAATATGCAATTTATTTGTTGTTCAGCATAGGCTCCCTTGTTTTAGTTTTCCTTTTCTAATCTTTGAACTTGACAATAAGGTACAAACCAATTATTGCATTATTCATCATTATTTCTGACTATCGTGGCAACGGAACGAATCACTGATAGAAGTCTGAATTTAGAGAAACCATCTGAACAAATCACTGAAAACAAGTCTCAGCACAGGAGAAGACCACAACTGAGATCAGGAACCAAGAGAAGAAAACCAACCACAGCCGAATTTGGGAAAAAATGAAATGAAGAAGACCATAGAACATCAAGATCCCTTTGCCAAATCCTCGACAGTGAAAAGTGGATACAAAAATCGATTCAAACAAGGAGCAAAAAGCAATGTCTGGTTGGTGGTTTTGTTTTAGCAGAATAGACAACATCCTCTAACAGCAGTAAAGTTAAATTGCCAATCAAACAGGAATAAAGTTTAAATAATCAAGAAAGCATAAGATCCCTTTGCCAAATCCTCGACAGTGGAAAGTGGATACAAAAATCGATTCAAACAAGGAGCAAAAAGCAATGTCAGGTTGGTGGTTTTGTTTTAGCAGAATAGACAACATCCTCTAATAGCAGTAAAGATAAATTGCCAATCAAACATGAATAAAGTTTAAATAATCAAGAAAGCATATATATAACTGAATCAATTCAATTGGGAATTAATTTTGAATCAAAATTATAAGACTCTGTATCTTCTCTGTGGCTAATGTACAATTCATGGAAGAGTGGACATTCTATAACAAGGTGGGGACTCTACTGAGCATTCATGTGTAATATCCATTTGATGCTGGGAAAACTTTTCCAAAAAAGGCACACTTGGAAACCTGGAAACTATTCATAATGAAAACATAGTACAAATTCATGCATCTTTCTGGCCCATAGGCATACAATCTAGGGCCAATCAAGACTTTTAATAGACTGGATAAATGAAAAGCAAGATTCCTGAGCTATATAATAATAAATGCAGAATACAATTACGTTGTTGCCCTTTTAGAAAATGTCATATCAGTCGTCATTAAAGTTGGGCTATGCTCCTGAGGGTCAGAGAAAAAAAGCTTGTGTGAGCTTGAAATCTCCCCCATTTTGTTGAACTGGAAATACATATCTTGACTTTCTTCACTGTCCATGTTTTAACATGATTTGACCACAAGATGGTCTGTGTCAACAAGTAGTGAGACAACACCTACAGATTAGAGTGTTAAGGCAGGGGATCTAATATACATAATGCATATAAAAGAAGGAATTGTTTGGTCTGGCTCAAAATATTGCTGAAACTGATGTCATGACCCAAAAAGTATCTAAACAATTCTGAGTTTTCAAACAATTCACACTCAGTGGAAATGACAAAAAGGGTTTCTGTAACGAAAGGACACTCAGTGGAAGTATAAAATGGATAAAACTTACAGGAAATAGATGGTACAAGTGGCTCAAGAGGATTTCAATTTTTTGGATTCGGTTGGTTAGCACCTAATTCAACTATGAACGTATGAGAGATACTTACAATGAAATTATGCTTAATGGTTCAATGCCTCACGCATGTACCCTTTACTATTGGTTGGTACCCCTTGCAAGATTCAAATAATTTTTTACCAATGTTTATCTCAGGTATTATAGACCAACGAGGAGAGTAAAATCTTCAATTGCACTTGAACATGCGTAGAACTATCAACAAAGGTATGCCTCATAGGGTTGACCTCGATTTGAAAGGATCTCAATGAACCCAGCCAGATGACAATGGAAGTACAATCTTCAAATGCAGACTCTGCCAAGATGCAGGTCGTCTAATGACAGGCTGCACAAGAAAGGTACAGCAAGTGGAAGGACATTCAGAGCCATAATAGATCTTCCATAGATGGCTTGCTGTGGGATCCAAAAAGTTGAGAGGACGAAAATAAGACCCGGTTAGATTAGAAGACAACCAAAAGGAAACGAACCAAAATTATAGAAACAACCGATACAGAGAAGGCCCATGAACAAGGAAGAAAACTCCTACAGACTCTCGAGTCTCAGCACAGGAGAAGACCACATTTGAGAACAGGAATGCTTCTTGAGGTTGGTTTGTAGCTCTAAAAGGGGCATTGTCTCAAATGGTGGACTTGGGAGGTGATTTGTTGCTTTTGACGCAAAAAATGAAACATACATAGTCGTTAAGCAAATAGTAAATGTAATATGCAACCACTGATCTATGCACAGTAATGAACCAAAGTTCATGAGACAAAACTTAACAGGTATTGCACATATAGCAACAGTGTCACACACCCATTCTGTCTATGAGCAAGATATCCAAAGGTATCTCTCATCCTTTGTCCAGTTCACAAATATTTTGTCCATATCCATCCTGGCCCATCTCCTTTCCTGCTTCAGAATCCCACATATACATTTCACTTAATTTGGGAGTTTGTTTTTTAAGAAAAGACTCACTCTCTGCCCACAGGATAACAAATATGAGAAAAATAACAAATATTTCTCTTTTTCAATTGGGTACAAACATCAACATGGATGGAAAAAGGAGAAAAATTGTCTATTAGCATTAATCAATTTTTTCACTTTAATGTTGTTTTTCACTGTTTTGGTGTATTGTTATGTAAACCTTACAGTGTAATCTTTGTTCAACTCATATTGCAATTGATATTTATGTGACGTAAGAAGTTTTCATCTGTTCTTGCAAGTAGGATTTAAAAATCATAATAATAGTAGTTGTTAGGTTATAGTGGTAGTAGTTGAAATTAACTCCATGTCACCAAAAAGTAAGAAGTAAGAGACCAACAAATTCTTCTCAATAAGGGAAAAAAGAAATGAACGTTGCCAGATAGGAGGGTTATTAGCAATTCTGTGTTTTCTTCTATAATAAATGGTGTCAGTCCCTATATCTTTTCCTAAAGGTTGAAGTAAAAGATTCTCCTTTCCCCCGAGTTGATTGGGAGGATAATAAGGGAAAAAAGAAATGAACGTTGCCAGATAGGAGGGTTATTAGCAATTCTGTGTTTTCTTCTATAATAAATGGTGTCAGTCCCTATATCTTTTCCTAAAGGTTGAAGTAAAAGATTCTCCTTTCCCCTGAGTTGATTGGGAGGATAATGCAATGGTAGAATGCAGAATTCAAGAACCATCGCTTTTTGGTAAGTGGTTGTTTCGCTTCTTGAACAGAGATTTTGGAAATATTTGTGCATTTAACATGATCTAGAGTACAAGTGAAAATCATGCGTTGTTAGACAATTCTTTCCAGGAAGTTTAAACACGGGTTGATCTGCTGATTTACCGGAAATGCTTTCTTGAAAAGGTCGATTTTACATTACTAAGAAGTTTTTGCTTCTTGAAAACTGAGTCCATAATTGACTGTAAGACACATGGTAGAATTCTTCGAAATCAATTCGAAACACTAAAATTCCATATCCTATACAAACAGATTGTGGCAAGATCATGGTCATAAAATGATATTATTTTATGCCGAAATCATTAAAAAATAATTAGTTCCTTTGTTACAGAATCTTTTTGTACAAAAATATTTAATTGATCAATTCTAACTGAGTTAACAGCATAAACAGTCAAACAATCAAACTGTAGAAGACAAACAAAGGATGACTAAGTCCGAGTCTATTTATATAAAAGTATATAATTGGTCAATTCTAACTGAGTTATCACCATCAACAGTTAAACAATCAAACTGTAAAATACAAACAGAGGATGACTAAGTCAGAGTCTTTTTATGTAGAAATATATAGTTGGTCAATTCTAACGATGTTATCAGCTTCAACAGTTAAACAATGACACTGTAAAATACAAACAGAGGATGACTAAGTCAGAGAACCTTAACAGCTAAAATCTAGGCAGAGAATGAGGTCCTTGATTATGAAAAAAATAAAAAAGGATGTTAACAACGAATTGTATGAGATGTTATATTGATACAGTACCAGGAAGACATAATCGCTCAATTGGAATGAAAATCTGAGTAAATTATTGAGTATGCCAATAGGGAAAAAAAGAAAAAGAAAAAGTATATTAGACATGGGGATATATTCAATATCAAGATCACCAAAACTAATAATAGAATGATTTCAGAGATTTTATCTCGACTTCCTTGCATTTAAATAATAAATATTATGAGGCCTGTATTTCCTTTTGGCAATGTTGCGGAAGGGATGCTTCACTTTCTTGGAAATGTCGCTGGCTTCTATTAAGTCCTGCAACTCCTCCTGCACGTCTGGCGTCCCGCGGATCCTCACCAGCACAGCCCTGGCTTTCTCCATTTGCCCCCTTTCAATTAGACTGTTGGGGGTGTCGGGTAGGGTGAAGGAACCTGTCAACATTATCAATGCTGGGACAGCTACCAGCCCCAGAGAGAGACGCCACCCCCAATTCTGGATCTTGGCAGCGAAATAGTTTACCAGATTCGCAGCAAGGATCCCAGTTCCTAGGAATAGTGTGAAGCCAATATTGAGAGCTCCCCTCAGTCTGGGAGGGGCCATTTCCGACAAATAAATAGGCACACACTGAGAAGCATGACAATTCATATCAATATTCAGCATTCCATAAACTCCATCCCGTAGCTTGATTGAATTCCTCCTCATATATAAAAGCCGGCATAGGTGGCAAGCTGTGCCATTTAGCTGATAACGGATCCAAAGCATTCCAGATGAGCTTTTCCTCTTCGTCTTTCATCAAAATGTATAGTCATTCTTCAGAGAAACCGATCATTTCAGCCCGAATTTTCCCAAAAACAACAGAAACCCCAACGCTTAAACAAGAAACCAGTCCAAAACACAATTCTAGCAGCGGAAATTTAAAGCCCCCATTAAAGCGGCCATAACGCTCCACCTTCACCCCAATCCTTGAGTATGGCAAGCGCTGGGTGGAAACCGAATATTTAATCCAACGGTAGCAATTATTCGAATCGTCTAACATCAAATCAGACGGACGATAACGATGACAGCACATACCACAGGCAAGTTCATCTCAGAGGGAATGCCTTACGGCGTAAATATAATCTATATATAAATAGACTATATCCCATAAAACTGTGGAATAACTTATAAAAAAACAAACGATGGTAGTTACATGTTATATAAAAATAGTTTGTTTTGTTTCTTTTATCATTAGTTTAATTTGTTTTTTAAACTCTACCTATGCTAGAAAGCACTGAAATTAAAATATTGTAGTTGCCCCAGTTTTATTCTTTTAATAAAAATCTCACTCAATTCGAAACACTAATAATGTAAGTTATGTTATATATATAATAAAATATTTAGAAAATATATGTTAACAAAATTGTATAGTTAGCGTTTTCTGCTGCTTAGTTTAATTATTAAACTTTGAAAAATATAAATTCACTGCCACATTTGAACAAGGGTATATTGTAGATATTATTTCTTAATTTAAATATAGTTAAATTATAGTAAAAAATAATAAATACATGTATAAATAAATGAAAAATGTGTTTTGCAGTAGCCATATAATATTGTTAATAGCAATGGACTTATAGTATGTGGACTTTGGAATCAAAATCTTATGATCATATTTCCAAACAAAAAAATGTTTCTACCTTATTATCCCTGCCTACTTAGTAGAGTGGGGAAGACATTGTTACATGGACAATGAAGGATTAAATTGCCTACTTAATAGAGTGGGGAAGACATTGTTACATGGCCAATGAAGGATTAAACCCAATGCCGAAATTACCACAAAAAGGGTTACGCAAAGGCATGATAAAAAAAAAATCCAAACTAGAAAAGGGAACAATCCCTCTAGTCAAGCCAAATGACACAAAACAATTAACACTATTAAAAACATTGATAATTCACCACGAGTCTATTAATTTTATAGAAATTTGAAAGAAAGTAGTAACCCATTAATATGTGTGATTCTTGATTATGAAAAATAATAAAAAGTATCCCTTTGTAAAATTTGAAAAACAATGAAATTTTATGTATAACGTGGAAGAAGGCTAAACATTAAAATGTTTTTTAACTTTTTTTGAAAAACAATGAAATTTTATGTATAACATGGAAGAAGGCTAAATGTTAAATTGTCTTTTAACCTTTTTTTGACTATTAGCAAAATTGTATTTTTGGACAAAAAGAAATTGTTGTCTTTAATGTAAAAATAAATTCAACAATTTCAAAAAATCAACTACAACTAGATTGTATAATGTTAACATCTAATATTTATAATTCTATTAATGCAAAATTATTCTTCTTAAATTTCAAGCTAAAAATAATAAATGTCCCTTTTCATTATTTATTTTCACTGAGTATAACAAAAAAATTCTTTAAACATTTAAACTATAGTTTTTTTTTTTTTTTTCTTCTTAATGCGACTAATTCTATTATCATACAAAACAGAGATACAAAATAGAGTACATTGGGCAAGGCTAAGAAGTTTTGCCTATCAGCCCTTGCCTTGCCCTGCTTTCAGTTCCAAAATTGAGAAGATTCAAAATTGGAATTTGTTGCTTGACCACTGCCGACACATTTACATAACAGATGATAACTGAATAGACTCCAGGGCCATGGACTGACCCGGACAAAGATAAACAAACACCTGGACCATTACATCCGACACATGAACAATTACATCCGACACCTGAACCATTACAGCCGACACATTGACAGAGATAGAGCCGCCGCTTGGCAAAGTTATACATTGAAATCCCAAGAAAAATAGCAGAGATTACCGGGAGCGAGTTCATTCATCATCAGTGGTCTGGGGCGCCTCTTCAATTCGCCACCCGAAACGGATAGAATCCTCGGAGTCTGAGAGCTGGATGACCGCGTCAGGGCTGCCTTCTTGTGCTGGCCTGCTTGGACCAGCAAGCGTTGAACCATCAAGCGTTGAAGGGCCGGCAGCCGGGTTGCAATTTGAAGCTGGGCATGCTAGATCCGGTCCAAGTTCACGTCCAGGGGCCAACCAACCAGTTCCAGCCTCAACCGGAAGGCACGCAATACGTGAATCCTCTCTGCTGGAGCGCTGCCCATCCGGCAAAGGCTCTGCCTCCATGTTCTATGTAACGCCAGGCTCAATCATTATAGAAACAACCAGTGCAGAATTAACTTGAGGGCAGGGGAGCCGATACCTAAGCATTGGGAGCTCCATCTGTCCTTCTTCAGAATTTGAGCTTCTGCCATCATGCCCACCCTCCTCCTCATTGCTGCCCTGGAATCTCTGAGGCAGCGACGTTACTTCGATGGAGGAGGAGGGTGAATTGTAATCATGCTGCTGCGGGAGGGCCCTGCCTCTGGTTCCCCCTCGTCGACTGCCCATCCGCGGCCTTTCCCTCAGCATTGCTGAACTTCTCCCTCTATGAAAACCAACACAAGCACCCTGAGCTCCTACCGCTACGAAAACCAACACAATCACCGCACTGTTGCAGGTGGTGCTCCTTCCAGGCCCAGAAACCGGCGGAACGCACCTCAAATCCTTACTCCCATTTCCGTCTGAGCGGAGCAGGGCCTCACCACAATGATCGCTCATATCCCTCTGCAAATCGAGCCCTCTCTGCTTTAAACACTCTGCTGCATCGAACGCCATCCTCCTCCCTCGAGCCGAGAAGACAGGCATTAATGCCTTCGTCCGTCTGCTTTCAAGCGGGTTAATATCCCGTTGCGCGTGGTACCACCTGACGTCGTAGGCCTGCCACCTGCCCACGTGATGGCTCATGCCATTACCACGTCTCCAATGCACCCGCATCCGGGAACATTTAAACTATAGTTATAAAAATAATCAATTATCAATTATTATTGTAAACGTAAACTTAAATATAAAATATTTCACAAATCATTTATACTTAATGTTTAATATCAAACTTTAACATGGTCAAAATTTAGAAATATTAGTGAATAAAAATCTAATAATAGACTTCTTGTGAACTTTTAAAAATATTATTAGGAATAAAAATTTGAATATAGAATATTTTAACCATAATTTAAACTTTAAACTTTAATTTCTAATATATTGTTGAAATTTAAACTTTAACTTCTAACATGTTGCTGAAATTTACAAATATTTTAGATAAAAATAAAATTGAGCATTTAAAATTTTAAATAATGTATCCAACAAAGTAAGCAAAAAAATCCATACAACTAAACAATAAATATACTCTAATATACTCTAATGTAGAATAACCCTTTTTAAAAATAGATATACACGAATGTAGAATAACCCTTACCATCAAAAAAAAATACTAATACTTGGCCAGTAAATAGAAGTGGATATAACCCATGCATTCTTAAAATATCATATACTTGACTCCTATGATACCCGTGGGAGTCATGAACTATAAATTTTAATCGGAGAAGAGCTTTGAAAAAGGACAAGGCAGATTTCTCACTCCATGCCAAATGGGAGTGTATTATGTAAAACCCTTATCTTTTATTATTATAAAATATAAATTAACACAAATTTATAATTCGAAAAATTATTCTCTTACAAATTGCGTGATATGAATTGAAGTTGGAAGAGTGCTGTCAATTTATCACAATATTTATAATGTTTATTATCTATAAGGATATTTTGTTTAATATTTTTTAAACAAATATTGCCTTTAACAAAGGATAAAGCTTAAAACAGAGATTGCCTCTATTAAAAAAATGTTTGAAGCAAATCTCAACCTTGAAACAAAAATCATAAAAGAAAACAGCATACTGTGCACATTTGAACCAAATGACACCGATCAAATCAAACTGAGGCAAACGTTCCAATATCCTCCTCCTTCACAAAAACAGCTGCATATCCAGTGTGGGTTGAATTAACAACTGCTCAAAGAGTATATCAAAGAATGCTAGTCATAAAACATAATTTTTTAGGCAGAGAGAACACTGTAAATACCTCTGGCATTTCCATCTCCAGCTATGACAATTTTATCTCTAGGAGGGGCAGTAAGGCCCGGCTGCCCCAAACTTGGTAGAAAAAACCCAGCAAAACAGTTGCTAGAGACATATGTGTAAGGGATGCCTTCTGCCTCAATGGCCCTACGAATTTTTGCTTTGGAAGCAAACATGGTCTTTGCAGGCTCCACTGCATGGGTTCTATCGACATCATTCCCAAACTCCAATGGCAAAAATCTCTGTAAATATCATAAACACCAGTTGTAATAACATATCAGGAATTGTTATCTACATATAGCCTATAACGTAAGTCCGAAATCTCATCAAGAGTATAAACATATCTGGAATTTTAATATCTACTTAAAGCCTATATATGAAAGTCTCAAATCTTATCAACAGTACTAAATACCTTGATGGTTCCAACCTCCTTAATGGCCTTGATAATATTCAGCTGATCCATCAGCTGTGGTCCCTTTACAGCAGAGATAACAACATCAACTTTCTTGATTGCCTCCACAAGACTTGCCTGGTCCTCGAGAGATCCCTGCAAATTGAGGATTTCATATCAGGTGATGCATCTGGGCATATCCAAGAAAAACGAGGTTCTAGATGAAAACAGGAAGAAAACAGTAAGGGTATGATATTTAGAGTTGACAACCCATTACAAGGAATGATCAAAAGGGCATATACCCACAAGAAATTAAGAGTGCACGGCTAGCTAATGCTGATTAGTTTCCACAACCCATTACAATAAATTAGAAAATGAGCCTCCCCACAAGAAAATAAACCCTACACAATCCTCGCATGTTACTTAGCTGAAAATGGTGAAACCCATTACAGGAAATAATGAAAAAGTAATACCCACGAAAATAAATAAATAAATAACAGAGTACTGCCACACATACAGTCTGGTTCTCACAGTCCACCACAAGAGATGATCAAATGACCATATCTGAATGGGAAAGAAAATATTTTACAAGTAGTTTATGCTGATCACTGCTCATCCCCAATACAGAAAATGACCAAACTAGGGAATCACTAGAAAATTGCATGTGCTGATCATTTAGATTTGATCTGAAAGTAAGGCAGACATAGCACTTACATGAAGTATAATAGCACCTGAGGACTTGAAGGATTCCAGAAGTCCTGTACCAAAATTTTGCAACAGCTTTTCCAAAGTGAAATTCCAGTGCAATATTTAGCCAAAACTTCAAAAAAAAAACTCGGAAAGTAAGAAGATGGGAAACTGCAACAAAAACAGGCACATAAATTTAATTCTTACATTTTCCTTTCACCAAATCTAGAGTTTGACCCAAACAAAGTTCATTTGTGGCGCAGAAAAGTCACTCTCAATCTTGTTTCGACTGTCCAGAAGGTTCCACATAAATCCCAAAGGGCATAAATGAAATACGTGTACACTAGCATTTGCACTTAATGTTGCAAAGGAAACGCGGTAAGGCATAGTGTGTGGAAGAATATTGAAATGTGAATGGGCTTTTTTGAAAGCAAGGGTCGATGATAATGAGTTTGAATTGAGGAAGCCATGCCGAAAACCCTATTTGGGGGTTAAAGTGGCTATGAAATGGAATAAAAGTAGTCATAAATATCCATTGAACTTGTTTAGATACCTTAAAGATTCCCTAGTTGAAGGTGAAGTTAAACAAATGAATTCACGCGAACAACAACTGGGTATCCATATCGATATACAAAATTTTAAGGAGAGGTATGTTAATCTTTTCAAACAACATTCTAATGTATTTACCTAGAAATATGAAGACCTTAAACCATATCACATTGTGATGAACTGAATCCCTGCTAGGATATATTCCCTATGACGCTATAGGTGGTTGATAAGGAGGTGAAAACAAATGCTTGGGCTCATGAAGGAGCTCTGTATTGTCCTCCAGCCCACACTGTTCCTATGCCTATTATATTCCATGGCAACATCGTACATAGAGACATCTCTTGCTCATTACTCCTAGTATGGTAATATTGACTAACTCTGCCTGTGTCACAAATCATATAAAAATGGATTTCAGTTAGCTCCGTGGTCCTTGGAGAATAATAATATATACAACTTTCATCCATCATGGCCTCTCAACGGTCCAATTACTTAGCTAATTGCAGACCTATCTTGAAGCATTCTATATGATGCCACTTTTATTACAGGGATGCAAAAATTAGATTTTAGAATGGGAATTGTGCTTCAGCATTATTTTCATTCAAGCAGCATTTGTGCCAGTTATGTCTTTTGGACAATTATCGTTATTCTAAATGGTAATGTTGTGTCAAGTAGTATGTGCCATTTTTATTTTTATGATGAAAGCTGCATATTATGTCAGTTTAAACAAGCATAATCTGATTTTCATGCTACACTGCAATTTTTTTCATAGGCATTGAATTGTTTTTCTGCAGAGTATCCAGAAGTCTGAATGCCCTAAAGAATTGGAGCCAGCAGACAGCAGGGTGCCAGTACATGTCAATCTGATCAGGAGGGATGAAGATTGTCTTGTATGTTTTCATTCCATTGTCCAATTCATGGCGTGCTAGTTTTTCTAAGGTTTTGGTGTTCATGCTTGTGCTGTTATACTAATTGTGAAATGGGGGAATTTAGTTGTTCCATACATTGTTTTTATGACATTTAAACTCGATAAAGATCAAATCATTGTCCTAGAAAATATTGTCTGTGTGAAATGTCAGTGGCTTTGCAGCTGTTGATTTTTATTTTATTTTATTTATTTATTTATTTTATTTTATTTTTCTGTTTGCTTAGGTGGTCCAATGCATGTTCTGAATGTAGGGAAGTCTGAAATTCTGTTGACTGTCATTCAATGCGCTTAGGAAGTTCTGCTGTTGGAAAGTTTGATTGGGCTGCATTGAATTAAGCAAGGCTGAAACATTATTGTTGATGTTGTAGCTGTAGTTGTTCTGCATGTTGTTGAATCTCTTTGCAGGGTTGGTTTCATCGTCCCCATATGCTAAGGAGAGGGTCCTCTTGAGAGAATTGAATTTGTTGTCATTCTCCACTGCTAATTCTTCTTGTTTTGGGACAACTTCATATCGGCAATCGCTATTGTTGTCATTGTTATTGCTGAAATTGTTGTGAGAGAGGTTGGAGGACTGGACTTGAGGTAGTCTGCTACTGTTTCCATTGCCATCCATGGCTTCATCGTTTAATAAACGATCTATGAAAGGATTGTCACTCTCCAACAACCCACTGAAAGAGGCAATTTTGGGCAGTTGCAGTTTGTTTTGCTGATCAATATCAGGCAAAGAAGCCATCACTTCATCTGCACTTGGTGATTCATCTCGTTCTACCCCTTGTACTCTCTGAGAATGACCATTTTTCTTGTAAATTCGGCACAACACCCAATCATCAAGCTAGAGAACAGAAGTGCCATCAAAATCAACAATACCAATTTTAGTTGAATGAATCAATTCCTATTCATAAAGAATCAAAACACAAGAACTGTGAAAGGAAAATCATTCATATTGATCAATATTCAAGAAGACATCACTTTGTAGGGTGTGTTATTTGTATTTACACAATTGATTTTTTTATTCAATCAACTATGCTATTCTCTGTGCTTTTTCTGGGTTCCTTCATCACCACCATCATTGGGAAATTCATTTCCCTCTTGAAGTATGAAACGAGTAGCAATTTCCAATTGATCTCACACTACCACCACAAAGAAGCTAGCAATCCTGATATACAAATTGAACCAACCATCCTATCAAGCAATCCATGTAGTTCTCAATCTATAGCTTTGATAACCCAAAACTCAAATCTTTTATATCTAATATGCACAGAAATTTTCACATTAATATGTCTGGATCTCATTCTAAGATTTTTACAGATCTGATACAGAGGTAAACCAGATTTTTCATACTATGACAAGAAATATTAGCAAGTCTTGGAGTCTCTCTTATGTAATGTCTCCTCCTTATTTGATAGAGTTGAAGCTGTATAAGCATCGACTGCACTGAAGGGATCATCCAATAGATAAATGTCAGCATCATTATATACTGCTCTAGCCAACTGAATCCTCTGTTTTTGTCCTCCACTCATATTCAATCCTCTCTCCCCAATCTTTGTCATATCTCCATGAGCAAAACTCTCTATATCCTTGTCTAATGCACAAGCTTTTATTGCCTTCTTGTATTGAATTTTGTCCATTGGTTTCCCATAGAGTATGTTATCTCTGACAGTACCACTCTGAATCCAAGTTGTTTGTGCCATGTAGGCAACATTGCCATATACTTCAACCTGCACGTAGTCCAATCAAAAAGTTTATGGAAGAATTTATGTATATAGAAAGACAAAAAGCTGCATCTACAATCTTATTGAACTATGAAATGGTTACTTTTGCTCAAGAAGAGTAGTTAATGTTCAACTTACATCTCCTGAAATTTTTGGGATTTCTCCAAGAATTGTATATAGCAGAGCAGATTTCCCTGATCCCACTGAGCCACAAATTGCTACCTTTTCTCCAGTTTTAATGTGCAAATTTATTCCCTTTAATGTTGGCTTTGTCAATGAGGATTCTGGATCCCAGCTAAGTATGGCTTTATGAATTTCGATGGTATACTGGGATCCGGTAAGTGCTTTCCTCACAATAGAATCTGGTCTCAGCTCATCATCTTGTAAGAACTTGTCCAGATGATCTAAGGAGACTTTGACCTGAATTAATATAGCCAAAACTTCAGGTAGCATTCTCACTGGATCTTGTATCACACGAAATGTTGCAAGCACTGTAAATATGGTTGTGGCAGTTAACGGTGGATCCTCTATGATAGCACACCCGGAAAAAACTATAGATGCAGTAATGATGGGTGACATCCAGTAGAGTATGGTACCATATTTTCTATTAGATTGTGCTGAATACAACCATTTGAACTCCACAACTCGAAGATTTTCTATTAGCTCTTTAAATTTTTCTTCCCATGCTTGTAGTTTGATTATTTTCGTACTATTAAGAATTTCAGATGTTATTCTGAGTCTTTCATCCTGTGCAGTCATGAACTCAGCTTGGCACTTCTGGAGGGTTTTGGCCAGAGGTTTGTTTAGAATGAGAGTAAGAATGATGATTAGAAAACCTGGAATAGTTGCGCATCCAACTGTGGCAAAAAGGATGCCAATTGCTACACATATTTGCAAAGGGATGGTCAAACCCCAATGCAGCCACCACGAAAACTCTCCAAAACGATATGCATCTACAACTATGTAGTTTACAATCTCACAAGTGGCATGTTTTCATCTTCCTAAACTGGACAACCGAAGTTGTTTCTGATATACAACTACCATCAATGCCGAACGCATTCGTATACCTGTGCATCTTCAATTTATTTATTTATTTATTTTTATTATTTATTTATTTATTTATTTTTATTTTTATTTTTCATTTTTTATTTTTTATTTTTTATTTATTTTTATTTTTTATTTTTTATTTTTTATTTTTATTTTTATTTTTATTTTATTTTATTTATTTATTTAATTATTTATTATTATTATTATTATTATTATTATTATTATTTTCTTTCTGTTTTCTTAGGTGGTCCAATGCATGTTCTGAATGTAGGGAAGTTTGAAATTCTGTTGACTGTCATTCCATGCGCTTAGGAAGTTCTGCTGTTGGAAAGTTTGATTGGGCTGCATTGAATTAAGCAAGGCTGAAACATTATTGTTGACGTTGTAGCTGTAGTTGTTCTGCGTCTTCTTGAATCTCTTTGCAGGGTTGGTTTCATTGTCCCCATATGCTAAGGAGAGGGTTCTCTTGAGAGAATTGAATTTGTTGTCATTCTCCACTGCTAATTCTTCTTGTTTTGGGACAACTTCGTATCGACAATCGCTATTGTTGTCATTGTTATTGCTAAAATTGTTGTGAGAGAGGTTGGAGGATTGGACTTGAGGTAGTCTGTTGCTGTTTCCATTTCCATCCATGGATTCATAAAAAACGATCTATGAAAGGATCGTCATTCTCCAACAACCCACTGAAAGAGGCAATTTTGGGCAGTTGCAGTTTGTTTTGCTGATCAATATCAGGCAAAGAAGCCATCACTTCATCTGCACTTGGTGATTCATCTCGTTCTACCCCTTTTACTCTCTGAGAATGACCATTTTTCTTGTAAATTCGGCACAACACCCAATCATCAAGCTGGAGAACAGAAGTGCCATCAAAATAAACAATACCAATTTTAGTTGAATGAATCAATTCCTATTCATAAAGAATCAAAACACAAGAACTGTGAAAGGAAAATCATTCATATTGATTAATATTCAAGAAGACATCACTTTGTAGGGTGTGTTATTTGTATTTACATAATTGATTTTTTTATTCAATCGACTATGCTATTCTCTATGCTTTTGCTGGGTTCCTTCATCACCACCATCATTGGGAAATTCATTTCCCTCTTGAAGTATGAAACGAGTAGCAATTCCCAATTGATCTCACACTACCACCACAAAGAAGCTAGCAATCCTGATATACAAATCGAACCAGCCATCCTATCAAGCAATCCAAGTAGTTCTCAATATATAGCTTTGATAACCCAATACTCAAATCTTTTATATCTAATATGCACATAAATTTTCACATTAATGTCTGGATCTCATTCTAAGATATTTACAGATTTGATACAGAGGTAAACCAGATTTTTCATACTATGACAAGCAATATTAGCAAGTCTTGGAGTCTCTCTTATGTAATGTCTCCTCCTTATTTGATAGAGTTGAAGTTGTATGAGCATCGACTGCACTAAAGGGATCATCCAATAGATAAATGTCAGCATCGTTATATACTGCTCTAGCCAACTGAATCCTATGTTTTTGTCCTCCACTCATATTCAATCCTCTCTCCCCAATCTTCGTCATATCTCCATGAGAAAAACTCTCTATATCCTTGTCTAATGCACAAGCTTTTATTGCCTTCTTGTATTGAATTTTGTCCATTAGTTTCCCATAGAGTATGTTATCTCTGATAGTACCACTCTGAATCCAAGCTGTTTGTGCCACATAGGCAACATTGCCATATACTTCAACCTGCACATAGTCCAATCAAAAAGTTTATGGAAGAATTTATGTATATAGAAAGACAAAAAGCTGCATCTACAATCTTGTTGAACTATGAAATGGTTACTTTTGCTCAAGAAGAGTAGTTAATGTTCAACTTACATCTCCTGAAATTTTTGGGATTTCTCCAAGAATTGTATATAGTAGAGCAGATTTCCCTGATCCCACTGAGCCACAAATTGCTACCTTTTCTCCAGTTTTAATGTGCAGATTTATTCCCTTCAATGTTATCTTTGTCAATGAAGATTCTGGATCCCAGCTGAGTATGGCTTGATGAATTTCGATGGTATACTGGGATCCGGTAAGTGCTTTCCTCACAACAGAATCTGGTCTCAGCTCATCATCTTGTAAGAACTTGTCTAGACAATCTAAGGAGACTTTGACCTAAATTAATATAGCGAAAACTTCGAGTAGCATTCTCACTAGATCTTGTATCACACGGAATGTTGCAAGCACTATAAATATGGTTGTGGCAGTTAACGGTGGATCCCCTATGATAGCACACCCGACAAAAGCTATAGATGCAGTAATGATGGGTGACATCCAATAGAGTATGGTACCATATGTTCTATTAAACTGTGCTGAAGACAACCATTTGAACTCCACAGCTCGAAGATTTTCTATCAGCTCTTTAAATTTTTCTTCCCATGCTTGTAGTTTGATTATTTTCATACTATTAAGAATTTCAGATGTTATTCTGAGTCTTTCATCCTGTGCAGTCATGAACTCAGCTTGGCACTTCTGGAGGGTTTTGGCCAGAGGTTTGTTTAGAATGAGAGTAAGAATGATGATGAGCAAACCTGGAATAGCTGCCCATCCAACTGTGGCAAAAAGGATGCCAATTGCTACACATATTTGCAAAGGGACAGTCCAACCCCAATGCAGCCACCACAGAAACTCTCCAAAATGATATGCATCTACAGCTATGTAGTTTACAATCTCACCAGTGGCATGTCTTTGTCTTCCTAGACTGGACAACCAAAGTTGTTTCTGATATACAACTGCCATCAAGGCCGAACTCATTCGCATACTTGCGCATCTGGAATTGAAGTATTTTTTTTTCTTTTTTTCTTTTATTTTTTATTTTTTTTTATTATTTATTTATTTATTTTATTTTTATTTTTATTTTTTTTTTTTATTTTTATTTTTATTTTTGTTTTTTATTTTTATTTATTTATTTATTTTTATTTTATTTATTTATTTATTTATTTTAGGTGGTCTAATGCATGTTTTGAATGTAGGGAAGTCTGAAATTCTGTTGGCTATCATTCAATGCGCTTAGGAAGTTCTGCTGTTGGAAAGTTTGATTGGGCTGCATTGAATTAAGCAAGGCTGAAACATTATTGTTGACGTTGTAGTTGTAGTTGTTTTGCATGTTGTTGAATCTCTTTGCAGGGTTGGTTTCATATGCTAAGGAGAGGGTCCTCTTGAGAGAATTGAATTTGTTGTCATTCTCCACTGCTAATTCTTCTTGTTTTGGGACAACTTCATATCGGCAATCGCTATTGTTGTCATTGTTATTGCTGAAATTGTGTGAGAGAGGTTGGAGGACTGGACTTGAGGTAGTCTGCTGCTGTTTCCATTGCCATCCATGGCTTCATCGTTTAAAAAACCATCTATGAAAGGATCGTCACTCTCCAACAACCCACTGAAAGAGGCAATTTTGGGCAATTGCAGTTTGTTTCGCTGATAAATATCAGGCAAAGAAGCCATCACTTCATCTGCACTTGGTGATTCATCTCATTCTACCCCTTGTACTCTCTGAGAATGACCATTTTTCTTGTAAATTCGGCACATCACCCAATCATCAAGCTAGAGACCAGAAGTGCCATCAAAATCAACAATACCAATTTTAGTTGAATGAGTCAATTCCTATTCATAAAGAACCAAAACACAAGAACTGTGAAAGGAAAATCATTCATATTGATTAATATTCAAGAAGACATCACTTTGTAGGGTGTGTTATTTGTATTTACTCAATTGATTTTTTTATTCAATCAACTATGTTATTCTCTGTGCTTTTGCTGGGTTCCTTCATCACCACCATCATTGGGAAATTCATTTCCCTCTTGAAGTATGAAACGAGTAGCAATTCCCAATTGATCTCACACTACCACCACAAAGAAGCTAGCAATCCTGATATACAAATCGAACCAGCCATCCTATCAAGCAATCCATGTAGTTCTCAATCTATAGCTTTGATAACCCAAAACTCAAATCTTTTATATCTAATATGCACAGAAATTTTCACATTAATATGTTTGGATCTCATTCTAAGATCTTTACAGATCTGATACAGAGGTAAACCAGATTTTTCATACTATGACAAGCAATATTAGCAAGTCTTGGAGTCTCTCTTATGTAATGTCTCCTCCTTATTTGATAGAGTTGAAGCTGTATGAGCATCGACTGCACTGAAGGGATCATCCAATAGATAAATGTCAGCATCGTTATATACTGCTCTAGCCAACTGAATCCTCTGTTTTTGTCCTCCACTCATATTCAATCCTCTCTCCCCAATCTCTGTCATATCTCCATGAGCAAAACTCTCTATATCCTTGTCTAATGCACAAGCTTTTATTGCCTTCTTGTATTGAAGTTTGTCCATTGGTTTCCCATAGAATATGTTATCTCTAACAGTACCACTTTGAATCCAAGTTGTTTGTGCCGCGTAGGCAACATTGCCATATACTTCAACCTGCATGTAGTGCAATCAAAAAGTTTATGGAAGAATTTATGTATATAGAAAGCAAAAAAGCTGCATCTACAATCTTGTTGAACTATGAAATGGTTACTTTTGCTCAAGAAGAGTAGTTAATGTTCAACTTACATCTCTTGAAATTTTTGGGATTTCTCCAAGAATTGTATATAGCAGAGCAGATTTCCATGATCCCACTGAGCCACAAATTGCTACCTTTTCTCCAGTTTTAATGTGCAGATTTATTCCCTTCAATGTTGGCTTTGTCAATGAAGATTCTGGATCCCAGCTGAGTATGGCTTGATGAATTTTGATGGTATACTGGGATCCGACAAGTGCTTTCCTCACAAGAGAATCTGGTCTCAGCTCATCATCTTGTAAGAACTTGTCCAGATGATCTAAGGAGACTTTAACCTAAATTAATATAGCCAAAAATTCAGGTAGCATTTTCACTGGATCTTGTATCACACGAAATTTTGCAAGCACTGTAAATATGGTTGTGGAAGTTAATGGTGGATCCCCTATGATAGCACGCCCAACAAAAACTATAGATGCAGTAATGATGGGTGACATCCAGTAGAGTGTGGTACCATATGTTCTATTAAACTGTGCTGAGGACAACCATTTGAACTCCACAGCTCAGAGATTTTCTATCAGCTCTTTAAATTTTTCTTCCCATGCTTGTAGTTTGATTATTTTCATGCTATTAAGAATTTCAGATGTTATTCTGAGTCTTTCATCATGTGCAGTCATGAACTCAGCTTGGCACTTCTGGAGGGTTTTGGCTAGAGGTTTGTTTAGAATGAGAGTAAGAATGATGATGAGCAAACCTGGAATAATTGCCCATCCAACTGTGGCAAAAAGGATGCCAATTGCTACACATATTTGCAAAGGGACGATCCAACCCCAATGTAGCCACCACGGAAACTCTCTAAAACGATATGCATCTACAGTTATGTAGTTTACAATCTCACCAATGGCATGTCTTCGTCTTCCTAGACTGGACAATCGAAGTTGTTTCTGATATATAGCTGCCATCAAGGCCGAACGCATTCGCATACCTGTGCGTCTGGAATTGAAGTACCAATGCCTTTGAGAGGAGGACTCTATGAGATTAACTGCAAATAAACCACCACCAAGAATAATTTTTTCATTTTGGAAACATTGTTCTCTACCTGCTAACTGTACAAAGGACCTCATAAATAGAGGTGCAGAAATTGTTGCTGCTGATCTCATAAATGCAAATACTCCTGTGACTACCATATCTTTCCAGTAGCATTTTGATAATGCTTTGAATATTGTCTGTTTGTTTAATGGGTCTTGGTTTTTCTGAAGATCCCATGCTTCTGCAAATGCCTTTTGAGTTGTGAATGCTTCATCTTCAGAGGGTAAATGTGGTATATCTTTGAGTTCTAATGTTTTTGAATAGCCTAGACGTAGTAAAGGATCCAACCATTTGAAAGTCAGATAGCTCAAAAACCCTGCTTTACTCAATGGAGTAACTTGGATTTCTTCTTCTGCAGTTTCCTTTAACAAGGGATCTGGTAAATTCTTAGTGCTGATGAAGGTATGGCATCTAACAGCTTTGATAGCACAACAAATTAGAAGAAAATAGTTTACCCATATAGTAATATCTAGGATTGTTTTAGCTGAGAATGTTTCAGTTGAGAAAACTTTTGCTATAGAGAAAAGGGCTAATAGTGATCCTAAAACAAATTCGATGGTCCACCAGGTAATGGCAACAATGGCTGGTGGTTTCTTTAGATTTAGCTTTAACGAAATAGCTAACACAAACAAACCATGTAAGAGCTTCTGCAGTGATATACAAGATGCAGAAGAAAACCAGACATATTATAAACACTGCACCTTGCCTCACAACAGAATCTGGTCTCAGCTCATCATCTTGTAAGAACTTGTCTAGACGATCTAAGGAGACTTTAACCTAAATTAATATAGCCAAAACTTCAGGTAGCATTCTCACTGGATCTTGTATCACACGGAATGTTGCAAGCACTGTAAATATGGTTGTGGCAGTTAACGATGGATCCCCTATGTTAGCACACCGGCAAAAACTATAGATGCAGTAATGATGGGTGACATCCAGTAGAGTATGGTACCATATGTTCTATTAAACTGTGCTGAAGACAACCATTTGAACTCCACAACTCAGAGATTTTCTATCAACTCTTTAAATTTTTCTTCCCATTCTTGTAGTTTGATTATTTTCATACTATTAAGAATTTCAGATGTTATTATGAGCCTTTCATCTTGTGCAGTCATGAACTCAGCTTGGCACTTCTGGAGGGTTTTGGCCAGAGGTTTGTTTAGAATGAGAGTAGGAATGATGATGAGAAAACCTGGAATAGCTGCTCGTCCAATTGTGGCAAAAGGGATGCCAATTTCTACATATATTTGCAAAGGGACGGTCCAACCCCAATGCAGCCACCATGGAAACTCTCCAAAACAATATGCATCTACAACTATGTAGTTTACAATCTCACTAGTGGCATGTCTTCATCTTCCTAGACTGGACAATGAAGTTGTTTATGATATACAACTGTCATCAAGGTCGAACGCATTCGCATACCTATGCGTCTGGAATTGAAGTACCAATGCCTTCGAGAGAAGGACTCTATGAGCTTAACTACAAATAAACCTCCAACAAGAATAATTTTTTATTTTGGAAAGACTGTTCTCTACCTGCTAATTGTACAAAGGACCGCATAAATAGAGGTGCAAAAATTGTTGCTGCTGATCTCATAAATGTAAATACTCCCGTGACTACCATATCTTTCCAGTAGCATTTTGATAATGCTTTGAATATTGTTTGTTTGTTTAATGGGTCTTGGTTTTTCTGAAGATCCCATGCTTCTGCAAATGCCTTTTGAGCTGTGAATGCTTCATCTTCAGAGGGTAAATGTGGTATATATTTGAGTTCCAATGTTTTTGAATAGCCTAGACCTAGTAAAGGATCCAACCATTTGAAATTCAGACGGCTCAAAAACCCTACTTTACTCAATGGAGTAACTTGGATCTCTTCTTCTGCAGTTTCCTTTAATAGGGGATCTGATAAATCCTTAGTGCTGATGAAGGTATGGCATCTAACAGCTTTGATAGCACAACAAAGTAGAAGAAAACAATTTACCCATGTAGTAATATCTAGGATTGTTTTAGCTGAGAATGTTTCAGTTGAGAAAACTTTTGCTATAGAGGAAAGGGCTAATAGTGATCCTAAAACAAATTCGATGGTCCACCAGGTAATGGCAACAATGGCTGGTGGTTTCTTGATATTTAGCTTTAACGAAATAGCTAACACAAACAAACCATGTAAGAGCTTTTGCAGTGATATCCAAGATGCAGAAGAAGACCAGACATATTATAAACACTGCACATTTTTGAAATTTTAGCAAACAGGAAGAGTACATGGAGTCCTGGAGCAGACCTTGTATTCACCAAAATTGTTGAACGCACTCGCAGATTCGATGGAAGATGTTGCTTACCATCAAATTTCCTGTCTTCTGGTTTTGATTTTGAGATTCCCTCGGCCTGGGTCTCTTCAAGTTAAATAGGGAATTACAAGATTCAGAAGGCGCTAGACTCTGCATCCTCCGATCTAACGCGCAGAAAATGAATCTGCCAGAGCGGCCTGGAGGGATCCAAGGAGAGGCTGTCGCCAAATTAGCTACATAATTCTTCACAAAATCCAGACTGCAATTGTCCGCCTCCGTAACCAATTTGTAACTATTTCCAACGAATTTGTAATCGTTTAACATCTAATTGTACGGTGTCCAAGGATGACAAGTAGACAAAAAGGGGGATGGATTTCAAAGGGAAACGCCATAAGGCGTAAAAATGTGTAATCCCTTGAAATATGTATATAAAATTTTATTTTATATCGTTATATATATATATATATTCCATTTAATAATGGAAGAAAGTTGGTTATAAATTTATTTAATCGATTAACTAAAAATAATAAAGATCTTTAACAATGTTAATAATTCACTTTGCATATAGTTCTTAAATAAAATTGTATGTCAAGGTTCATAAGCCTCAGGGTTGTAACTTGACTCTGATACCATATGTAACAACCCCGATTTAAAATATACAAATAATTACATCAATTGTGCGATTTATAGTTAACACGAAATTAATCAACCAATTAGTATAGAATTTCAAAAAATACTAGCAGAGACAACTTACCTATGATGATGATATTCCTTACTTGTGATTTTGGATTTGAACGCTATTTGAATCTCGCTAACCAAAACAAAGTTTTGGGGACAACTCAAAGACAACTTACTTATGATGACGATATTCCTTACTTGTGATTTTGGATTTGAACGCTATTTGAATCTTGCTAACCACAACAAAGTTTTGGGGACGACTCTCCACCCAACCGTAGGCTCAATTGCACATAATGTTTCTACAACTGGCCATCCCTAAACCCTCAATCAATGTACTGCTGCCAGAGAATCCTTTGTCTCACAACACTTTTCTCCAAGAGAATGGAGGAAGGAATGATGAATATCATTTTCCTCATCTTCCATTAAATAGACCAAAAAATGGAAATGGCTCTGCATGCACACATTCCATGTGTCAACATGCAACTTTTATTTCTTTATTTTAAGTTTTACTTAATTTAACTTTTTTATTTATTCCTTTTTACTTTTTGTAACTTTACTTATTTTTACTATTTTTATAGTTTACTTTTATATATATTTATTTAGAACTCCAGTGTATTATTTACTATTTTATTTATTTATTATTATTTTTTCCCATGGAAAAATCATAATTTTCATTATAATAAAGAAAATTACATGCTGAAGATGTTAGGTAGCATATGAGTAATCAGTGGCTTGGCCACTATCTGTACTGTTGTCTCAAAAATATATGTTAATCCCATCGAAGGGAGACTGCTATGAATAATTACATATGAAAGTTCAGTAATATATATACATAAATATGCTATAATTCAAATATATACATAAAAAAATTGTCATAAAATACTAAAAAATCAGGGCCCTTGGCCCCATCAAAATTGCCCATCCATAAATGGGCGATGATAGTAGCTGTATGATTCCATGTCTTGTAGCTCTTGTATCAACCAAATGCCCCTTGGCAGGTGCGAGGCTTCCTTGGATAGGAGATTACAAATATTGTTGTGTTACTTGTAAATATGATGACAAGAAGATATATCAAAATGTATTCTCACTCTCAAAGAATCATCTAGTATGTGTCGAAGAGTGTGTATGTGACAATTTTTTTTTTTTATTAAACCATTTACTAATGATCTGTGAGTCACCAAAAATCTACAAATTTCGACATCCTTTAACAAGTGAAAAATATACTAAATGCTGGAGAGATATAAGTTCAACAAAATTATTTGTCTCTCCCGCAATCCCATTTGAATCATATAGGAGTGTGTATGATTTATATGAAGGTGCATGCCTTCCCCACATTCATGTTGCTGAGCCGATCCATCAAAATAAGCCCATGGCATATCATAGTCAATGATTTCAGTTGTGATGTTGTGAGCAGGAGGGTCTCGGGCATCCTTTGATAAACTAAGATAATTAGTGGTGAGTGTAGCTATGGTATTGTTCCAACATGATACATTATCAGTAAAAATTATCTTGTTCCGTTGTAGCTAGATATACCAACAAACCATTACAGGTAGGTTCCGATTCTTGTGTGTATGAGCAGTTGTCCACCATTGGTGCCATGCCTCCCATGTATCCAGTCTAGTCCAGTTATTTTGAATATGTAATAGTGTAGTAACCTCAGACCAGATAGATGTAGTGGTTGTGCAACTAAGGAATAAATGATCACATGTTTCCATTTCCTTCTTGCACAATATGCACCAGTTCGGGCCATGAAATGTGCGTTTAAGGAGGTTGTCTGCAGTAGGAACCTTATTCTGAAGGATACACCACATGAACAATTTTTCCCTAGGGGTAGCCTTCAACTTCCAAAGAACAACCCACCACCACTTCGATGCTATGGGTCTGTGTTCGACATTTATAAGCAAGTATCCATGTTTGGGGGAGTATTTCCCATTTGGAGAGTGTGACCAATTTAGTTCATCCTCCCACTCTATAATCCGGACATGCGATTCCAACAGTGTTGTTTTATAATTTTTCCAATTTACCAGCCAACATGGTGGGATATTCAGTGTAATGGTGTTTTTCCAAGCTTGGTAGAACATATCAGTGTGCTCATGATCTGCAATTTGTGCCAAATTGGTGTGTCCCGAGTTCGATAGATGTTGTATCAGCCCAGGTGGGAGTAAGTGAGCATTCCCACAACCAATCCAGGGGTCCCTGCCAATCTGAACAGAGCGACCATTACCAATTCTCCAAGTCAGTCCATCTCGTACATGGTTCAATGTGTTGAGTACCGCCCGCCAGACCGTGGATATGTTGTTCCTGTCCCATGTAGGTAGCCTGATCCAGTCATGCAAATGTAATGGGGAGATGTATTTCTGATATATAACCTTTGTCCAAAGGTTCTTGGATGATAGGAGATTCCAACCCATTTTTGCAGCTAGTGCACTAGCAAAGTAATCCAGGTTCTTTATACCCCATCCCCCCCATTTCTTTGGAAGTGTGATTTTTTCCCATCGAACCCAGGCAAAGGTGTGACCTGCTTGTTTACCCCTCTAGAGAAATCTGAAACATAATTGTTGTATTATTTTAATGATGCCCTTTGGAATCCATGCCAATGACATCCAGTATACCGGGGTGGCCTCCAGGACAGATTTGATGAGAATCAGTCTCCCTACATGAGACAACCACCTATGATGCCATATATTTAATCTTCTTTCAATTTTCACAACCAACCATACCCAATCAACAATCCGGTAGTTTGATGGTTTTAACCTGAATCCCAAATATTTGAGTCCCTCCTCAATCTGTAGAGTGATAAAAGGGAAATGCTAAAGTGTTGAATGAATCTCATTTTGGTTGCACCCATAGGCTGATAGGGTGGATTTGTTATTGTTGCATTGCATTCCAGTAGCGAAGCAAAATAATCAGAATGTAGCCGCAAATGCTGTGGTATCCCCTAATGATCCATTCAGAAATATGAGAATGTCATCCACAAATAGAAGATGTGTGAGAATGCAGTTATTTGTGATCTTGATACCCCTTTGTCTACCCTGTATTTGGTCTGCTGAGATGAGTCTACTCATTCCTTCCATGATCATTAGAAACAGTAGTGGGGAAAGTGGGCACCCTTGTCTCAGTCCTCTTTCTGCATGGAAGAAGGAGGATGTTGATCCATTGATCAAAAAACTATATGATACATTTGATATGCAACACATAATCCATTGAATGAATGGTAGAGGAAATCCAAGATGGGTTAATAGCATTCAAATGTATAGCCAGCAGGTGCGATCAAATTCTTTTGCCAAATCAATCTTCAGTATCATACCTTTGAGGTTCTTTGATTTGATGGAGTGAAGAGCTTCTTGTGCCGTGCCCACTGCTTCATGAATTTGTCTATGGTCAAGGAATGAAATTGCTCTGAAGATATATGCTCAGATAATATGGGCTTGAGGCAGTTTGCAATGATCTTGGCGATTATCTTGTATATGCAATTGCAAAGGGATATGGGCCTATATTCTTCAAAACTTTGTGGGTCATCAGACTTAGGAATGAGAGTGATAAATGTAGAGTTGAAAGCATCATACATTCGCCCACTTGTCTGACATTCTTCTATGATCTGAAGTAGCTCCTAACCAATCATGTCAAAAATGCAATGTAAAATTCGATCGACCATCCATCTGGTCCAGGGTTCTTATCCTTCTTAAACCACTTTATAGTAGCCTCTAGTTCCCCCATCGAAACTGGAGTGAGTAGTTCTTCACCTATATCTAGGTCCACATATTTGGGGAAAAGACCAGCAACCCTAATGATCTCTGCAAGATTTTCTTTCGGGGGAGCTTTGAATAATCGCCCAAAATGCGATATACCAAGATTGGCCAGTTCATGGAAGGTCTTTTCCGGTGTTCCTTGCTCATCCGCAAGTTTCCAGATGGTATTAATGGCCCGAAACGCATTTGCAACATGGTGATAGAACTTGGTGTTCTCATCCCCCTCCTTTAACCAGATGGCCCTGCTTTGGAGTTGCCAAGTTTACTCCCTATCTTTCAAGATCCTATTCCGCTCAATCTCAAGTCAGATTAAATTTTCTTTAGCATCAACAGAGATGAACCCTTGGCTCTCCGCTCCACTCAATTGTTCAATTTCCAATTTAGTGTCTCTCAGGCTCTGCTCATCTTTGATCCTCTTACTCTTTTCCCATATAATATATTTATGTTTTAGGATTTCCATTTTATTTGCAAATATCTCAGTGGCTGATAGAGTGTTGTGCAGGTATGGTTTTCCAGTTCTAAGTGATCATCTGCAAATAGCTTTCATCCTTTAGGTAGGTTAAATTAAACTTGAAGGGTGCATTGGTTTTTCTAACACTACCAACAATCTCTAGATATATGGGATGGTGATCCAATAACTCCCCAATTCCAACCCACTGTTGATAAAGGGGCAAATGATCCATTAAGGTCTCCTTAACCAAAAAATGATCCAATCTTCTGGCTAGTGTTTCATCCCCGATCCTTCGATTCCTCCAGGTGGGCTTTATGCAGGGTATGGGAACATCAATCAGTTGGTGTCCCTCCAGAAGGGGCAAGATCCCATCCGATAGCAAGTCCACCTGAGCATTCATGCCCCAAGATTCAGCGTGTCCCAGAGAGAAATTGAGATTCCCCCTATAATGATGTTCTCAGCCTGAAAATATTCAAATTCAAGCAACTGCTGCCAGAAAGTGAGTCTGTTGTTACAAGGTCCATAGACATTGATAATCCTTAGTTCCCTACCAAGCTCTGCTGAGTAAATATCAGCCCCAATGAAACCCATCCCCCCAGGAGTTTAGTAGTCTAATGGATCTGGGGTCAATACCCAATAACAAGCCATCAGATTTCTCACGGGCATCCAGTGCAGTGAAGTGCCATCCAGATAATATAGCCTCAAGAATGGGTGTAATTTGAGGTCCAAATGCTAGGGTCTCTTGTAAGAAAATAATTTCCACCTTTTCCAATTCCATCAAACGACGGAAAGCTAATTTCTTTGTTGGGATAGCCAACCCCTTATAGTTTTAGGAAAGCCACTTCATGGAGAACTAGGGGGGGGGGGGGGGTCAATGCTCTAAGGACCTTATCAATGGGTTGTTTTCGCCCTTTTGACACATCTAGTCTAGCCCGGAGGATGGCTTTAGAGATGAAGGATTTTCATCCACAGGCAATCTTGGATTGCGGAGGATGGGGAGTAATGCCAATGTCACTACCATCGCGCAGGTGCAGGCGAGATAATGGCCGAAGGTTATAACAATGTCCTATATTAGATTCACTGGATGGATCTGCAGGGGAGAGGGAATACATAATCCCAGTGATGGTAGGAGGAGTTGGGGAGGTGAAGATGGAATCAATGAACATAAAATAGAGGGATAATGCAAAGTACCAACATTACAATTTGAAATGCAAGGAGAGTAAGTAGTAGACAACAATTGGAGAGATGGAGGGTTAGAGATGGTACCTGCATCAGAGGCAGTCGTCACCACAGCCGCACACAATCTGGTGATACATGGGGATGGGGGATGAAATTGCTCCTTGCGAGTGTATGTGCCCCAAGTTGTCTGAGTGTCCAAAGGTGGTTCATCCTCGAAACCAACAGGTGCCTTCCTAGGACGATCAAGTACGAGGTAGTATTAGAGATAGGTCCAAGTAGAGAAATCGAGGCAAAGCTTGATGCAAGAAGGGGACAATTTTTATAAAGATGTCCAATTTTGTGACATCTCTTGCAACGATATGGTAGTTCTTCATAGTCCAAAATATGTGTCCTACATGTATCCCTCCAATGCAGCTGCATACTTTCCTCTGGACCTTCCCTGGTATCAAGGAAAACTAGGATGTGAGCCACAGACATATTCCCAATCAGTATGTATGATTTTTCGTAATCCATGTATCTGCTGAGAGAATTCCCAATCCACTTGAATATATCTTCTGACTAGAAATGTAGTGGGAGGCCATGCAATCTGACCCAGATGGGTCCAACCCCAAGGTGTTCATGCTCAGGATCAAATAGGTGGCTCCATCGCTTGAGGAGGACCAGTGCCAATTCAATATGCCAGTGTCTTGATAGAACCCAAGGAATGAACTCAGGCCTCTGAAATCGCAATGTGAACCATCCACGAGAGAGGGTAACAACTAACGATAGTTCAGTGAGTATCTATCCCCATATCTCTAGCACCCATTACTTCAGTCACGCAACCGAGTATGCCCTACCTCGAACACGACCAACCAAAACTTGGTCAAAGGTGTCCAGAACTTCCCCCATCTGAATGTTGACACCAAAAGTGAGGGATAACTTCTTATTGCCTGCCTTCACCCCTTTGAAGCGCTTAGCAGGACGCCCCAAACGATTAGGGGGAGTTCTATTCTGTTGAGGGTGAGATGGGTTCACTTCAGCCTCCGAGCTAGGGTTCTCAGACAAATGTTTATGGGGAGGAGATGAGTCTGCAAAGCATCCGGAGGTGGGAGGGTCGGGGATGGGGGGAGGAGGAAAGGGGACCACAAGGTCCAGTGGAGGGGCCGGTTGGGTATACGAAGCCATATGGGGAGGGATGTAGGAATATTCTGAGGGGAAGGTTGGAGTGGGGTCCAAAGGGTATGGTGTAGCAGGGAGATTTATACAGGAGGAGATAAACTGTAATGAGGTCGGGGATAGCGAGGGGAGGTTAGAGTCCAATGGGAAGTCTGCCGCTTCGGGCAAAGAAGGAAACGATAATGAAGATGAAGATGACCTAGGTAAAGGGTGAGTTTGCTATGCTGAGATGGTGAATGAAAGGTATATTGGCACCGAGAAAACCCTAGGTGCCCTGACTAGGGTTGTGGGGATGTCCATTGAGATATTCGAGGAGGTGATTGGCAAATGGGGAGGAAAAACAGTCCAGTGGGGGTACAGTGCAAACGGATGCTCATAGTAATCGACAATGTCATCCTCCATGTTAAATGACAACAGGTATATAACCATCCTGAGGAAAACCCCTACTGACAAATGTCGAGTCAGTGAGGTGTACAGAGCAGTAGCCATGAAACAGACCAGATGGTCTTCCAACGGAGATGGTTAGTCATAAATCGAAAGGGTGATATCCCGTGATTGTGGTGACCCACGGTTAACATTGACAGTCATGGTCAATGGATATGCCTCCATCGCCAAAGCTCACAAAAACCCTAAGGCATGGTTCGATAATCGTCGCCCACCGAGTTTTGTGCTTCGTTCCCTCTCAGACCGCTAAGTTTTGTGAACTTCTACATGTGTATATTCGTTGGATATTACACCCTTATTTATTATTATTATATTCTCTTCATTATTTATTATTTATTTACTATTATTATCTGTTTTTATTATTTATTTATTATTATTATATTTTGAGTATTTTTTACTATTTATTTACCATTATTATTATTTATTTATTGTTTATTATTTATTTACTTATATTTATATTATTTATTATTATTATGGGACATTACATAGCACAATATTTCTAAAAACCGATAATTATTTTTGATGTAGATCTTTGTTTGTTTTTATTCCAATATATCATTCATTAATTATACTCCATAAAGAAAACTAGAACAATATAATTGTAGAGATGACAATGCATAAAGATGAGACATCATTTACCCTAGGAAAAACCACAAAGGGGAAAAGCCCAACAACCTTTTTAATAGAGAATTTTTTCTGTTCAACAAGAGACAAACCTAGACCTATGGTCAAACATAAGCAACCCATTGTTGTTGCTGCGACAAACACCCTCCAAAATTTTGCTTACACTTGACTTTTGGAGGCTACTTATGATCTCATGATTTGTCACCTCGACTGTTCTTGGTCGCTTCATAATTGGTCTCTCATGAGATTCTCACTGGCAAAGACATTTTCTTACACATGCTCATCCTTTGATGCATTCATAAGTGCACCTTTTCTAGTGAACTTGAAAATTAATTCCCACCCATGCAAACATGCATGGCACAATTCTCCATAATAGTTCTTGCGCAGTCCCTCGAAGTATTGCATTGCACAGTCCCTGATAACAATGTATGCATAGTCTTTAGAGACAATTCATTTCACACTCCTCCTAGATAATGCACTATGCAATCCATGCCGATCATCAATACACAACTTTAGTCGACATATTCTCTCATTATTAGTTGCAATTGTACCATCACTTGGGTGAGTTTTCTCAACTGTTTCTTTTGCACTATTTTGATTACACAAGTGTTGCTTTCACTTTTGTGACTATTATTTTTTCTTTCTTCCTCTTTAAAAAGTGTCACTTTTGTGTTCTCCACTATGGCATGTGTCTCTTTAACTTTCTTTAGCCTTTTCAAGTGTCATTTTCACTTTTCTTACTGTCACAACTGTAGCTTCAATTGTTTGTACTTCTGAACGTGTTACATTTTAGCACACTAGTAGAGGCTACTCGAGCACATTATTCTGCATTAGTTGATCATATATATATATATATATATATCATAAGAATATACACTAGACACTCTCCCACAACTTAGTGCACTTTCTGGTCGCAATCAACGCTCTTGTCATAACTTGTATTCTAAGTGTCACAAAGTGACATTTCAATTGTCACACTTAGAAATAAGTGTCGCTTTGTTGTCGCTTCAAGGTATGCATGTGGATTTTGAGTTTTGTGGCATGTTTTGATGTTATCTAGGTGTGAGATCATCATTTCAGGGCTTGTTTGTTCTCTCTTGTCTCATTGATCCCACACTTAGCCATTTTTGGAGCTTTCATTATCTTTGCAACATGCTCAATCTTTGACCAATATTTTTTTCCCTTTGGAACTATGATTACACAATCTTATTTCACAATGAAGCACCCTTTCCTCCTAGAACTACACATTGTGCAGTCACTGCCTCAAAGTACTGTGCATTGGATAGTCACAGTGCCTAGTTGTTGCCTCCTGCCCCTTAGAATTGTGCAATCTTGCCTCCATTCAGCCTTCCATTGTGCACTACACAGTTTTTGCCAATAGTTGGCCTCTCATCTCCCCGATCTATGCAATTGCATAATCCTATGGCCTAGTCTCTCTTGAACTACACATTACACAGTCATAACGGGAAAGCCTGCCTCACTATGCCACTGTCTCCCTCAATTGTGTAGTTATGTCTCTCAATCCCCAACCACTTGTGCAGTCATAGTCATTATACCTTCCTCATTGCCTCCTAGAACTGCACACTACGCAACTCCTGAGGCTCCTCATCAACCTTGCACTTTGTTCCAGAGTCAACCAGTGTTTTATGAAGAACAAAGTAGATTAGGATATTCCTAGACTAATGTCATATTGTCATGAGTGAATTCCATCTACATGTACTGTATCTTGACATGACAAGATGATGCTCAAGGAGGATGCCAAGGAGATCATGCGAAAGGACACTTTTGAAGTTGCAAAGACAAGGATGATCATCAAGCAAGAAGATGAAGGGACACTAGATTGCGACAAAAGATGGAAGATCAAGATCATATGGAAAACTCCATTTCAATAAGCTTTTGGAGGATGAAGATGAAACACATGCAAGACTTATCATGAAGATACAAGGGAGGTCATCAAGGAGAGGCTACATGAGAGCACTTATGAATAAGGAGCAAAGGAAGAGCCATCATGAAGAATACAAAGGGATCTTGGGTCAATACAAAGATGCCAACGTTGAAGGTTCCGATACTTATCTATATTTTTTGGAGGATGAAGATGAAGAATAAGAAAAGACACATCATGAAGAAGTCACAAAAATAAAGAGAAGAGCTTGGCATTACCACATCATCATGACGTTCCATGTCATCATCGCCAAGTCATGGCCTGTACAAGTGTCAACACAATGTCATATGTGTCAATGTGTCTTGCCACATCATTATTGGAATGTAATTATAGTATTTTCTAAAATGAGGAAATGTAAAATGTGTGGAATACCAAGGTTCCCACATGGAATATGAAGAGTCTCTAGAAAGTTCTAAAGTAATGTAGAAGCCTAAAGGTCACTTAAGAACTTGAAATGTCATAGATGAAGCTCAAGAGTCATGACGAAGGTTAAGAGTCACATAGGAGGTGGAGAGTCACCTCATTTGTTATAAATACACCCTCATAACTCAAGAAAATGGAGTTTTGGGACTTTGAAACTTTCACCTTAGCTTCTCTAGCTTGGCATAGGAGAGAAGATCTTTCTTTAGAGGAGTAGGTAGTGACTTAATGTTCCACTATTGGGACTAGTGTGGGAGCATTGTACTTATGTATCTTGGGACTTTCACTTAATATATGAATCTGTTTGAGCTAGAGCACTTTTAGGCATATGTCATGAATGATTGTAAGACTATTCTTTCACTATTTGCGGTGTATGTTTGTGTTAACACATACTAATGAAAATGAAATATTTCATTGGTTTTGGTATGCATATTGAATGTGCATTGTTATTTTATTTAATCATCATTGTTATCTTGTGAATTAATTTGTAGGTTAATCAATGATTCTTTCCATGCTGTGAAAACACCTTATTTTCATTACAATTATATGCCTCATAGTGTTAACTTAGTTGCTTGTTTCAAATATTGTTTGTATAATCTCTTATGTTTATAATTGCATCCAAGGTAAATTCCTAAGAGTAAATGGAAATTGGTCGTATTTTTGGTTGGGACTCCTACTCTAAATGGTGTGAGGTTTAATTGAAACTTCATACTGGGGAGACCCCTTGGTTGATGGTTTTCTAGCACCGTCAACACCCATCAAAGTCAAGCTTCCCAATCTGATCCAAAAAAAATTCTTCCTGTCTTAACCAAAAAATTTTCCTTCCTGCAATTACCAATCAACCCATAATTTTAACCGTTGCAACGCTCAGAATTTCGGCCCCATCCAACAAAATTCCTAGAAAAACTGTGAACCAGAAGGAATAGTTTCTTTCCACACGTGTGAATTACAAGAGAGAGAAAGAGAGAGATAATTTATCTTCTTCTTCCTCCTATTTGTCCTTCTTGTCCTCTGCTTGCTTGCCAAGAAGACATCTTGTGTGAGAAGTGAATTTCCCAAGTGGAGGAGATCAAGCTACCTTTATATAATGTTCTTCTGGGTCAAATGGGTATGTTTTTTTCCCAGGGCCAAATTGAATGGAGGGAGGCCGACTTGAAAACTTTGGAGACAAAAATTACAATTCAAAAATTCAAATTTTCTCTCTTAAAAAGTCATAATGGGATTTTGGGTTAAAATAAATTTTCTTTTGACTCTAGAATTTAATATATAATTTATAATAATAAACATAATTACATCAAGTGCAAAAATATACATTATGAAGATTGACATAGTTACGAATTCAAAACTCCCTCTTAACTGGGGAGGTATTCATAATCATTGTCATAGGTGTTCTCAAGTTAACAAATTTCTCTAAGAAAAGGTTATATCAAATGATCATCATCTTTGGCATCATCATCTAGCATCAACACCTCCTAGTGGCCACGTCAGTGGTGGTACCAAATGCATGAAAATGCCATTAGCATATCAAAACTCACTCCTCTAGAGTGATGGGTCCCCATGGCCTCTCCCTAGGCCAAAATGTTGAGACCTCAACTAGCTAGCACTCACTTACCCTTCCCGGTGAGAAATCTAGGACAAGAACTCACTTAAACACTCTTAGTTGGTGATCGGGTGTAGATGCTAAAAGGACCCCACTACACCCTTTTGATGTGTGATCGGCTCTAGGACCTCACTTAACCATTTCTTGGATGGTGATAGGGTCTAGATGCTGAAGGACATCACTAAACCCTTCCTAGTGTGTGATCAAGTCCAAATACCTCATTACACCCTTTCCTGGTGTGTGATTGGGTCTCCTCCAAGACACACTCACTCAAATCTACCTTTGGAGCACTATGGCCCTCTCGAACCCATTCTTCCTATCGGGATAATGTCCATCCATGCTGATTTCAAATCAACACTCCCTTTCAATGAGAGGGGTAAGATCCACAAACTCCAACTTGTCTTTGAAGTACACGAACTTGGCACTAGGAAATGACTTTGTCAAAAAATCAGTTGGCTGCTCATCAGTGGAGATGTACTTGAGCCTTATCTCTCTCCTCTGAACCATGCCACTAATATAGTGGTACTTGATCTCAATATGCTTCGACTTGTCATGGAACATGGGATTCTATGAAATCTTGAAATAGATTTTATTATTGTAGTATATCATCGTTGGTTCTAGCTCTTGGTTGAATAATCCTGCAAACAACTTCTGAAGCCACATTGCTTCTATACATGCCTCATTTGCTACAATATATTCTACTTTTGTTGTGCTAAGTGTGGCAAATATCTACTTCCTTCTCAGACTCTAAGATATCATAGCAGAGCCAAAACTAAAGCATACTATTGAAGTGATAGTTTTATCTTCAACACTTCCAGCGCAATGAAATTTTGTATATCCCTAAATTTGTACATCCTTGTTTGCAACATATCTCAACCCATAGTTCACAATACCACATAGATATCTCAAAATGTGCTTCACTGCAATCCAATGCTCATGCCTTGATTAAACCTAGAATTGGCTCAATGTGTTCACATCAAAGCAAATGTTAGGTTGGGTGTTGACCAAGTCCATTAGTGAAACAATCAACCACCGATACATATATGGGTCTACCAAATGAGATTCAAAGTATATTAACTTTTTAAAATTCATCACCATAGGAGTAGCCATGGATTTACAATTCATCATACCAAACTTCTAAAGGATTTCTATCACATATTTTCCTTGACCAAAGGAAGACTTCACCATGTTTCTACCATACTTCCAGTCTCGAGTAATAATGCATCAACCCAAGATCCTTCATATCAGATTCAGAATCCAACTACTTCTTACATCCTTGCTTCTCATCCACTTTCTTATGCAGCTTGTTTTTATTCAAAACTGTTCCCTTTCCATTCCACATTGTATGTTTTATAAGCAAGCCATATGGGTTGTTTGTATTCTTTGCAGGAATATGAAATGAAGCATTGTCTCTTGGGCTTCCAAAACTGCTCATACACTTGTCCCTTCATTTTCAGTTCTGAAAGAAATTTTGTAATATAAAATAGAGCTGAAATAAAATAGCTCAACTAGTAATGATTACAAGAGACATATAATATTTGTATCACACATTTTCTATTAATAAATAATATACTTTTATAGCTTGTGTCTCAATATTTTGTGCTCCATTTGACAATGTTCAACCTTCACATTGATTATCATAGCCTTTGCACTTCACATCACTTTCAACCTTCTTCAGTTCAATCCATCTAGAATTCAACATAAATCAACCTTTGAGAAATATTCTCGCTCATCATATGCTTACAACAACATAAGCCAACATTCTTATTCACATAAATATTCCTTTGCCTTCAATGGTTGTTGGCATTATGATACAAGTGTTGTTCTTGATGGCAACTCACTCACAGGTCAATTCAGTTTTGATAAAAGGCAACTCACAGTACAACATGTATATTCAGAGGTAACAGGGCAGTGGTATAGAAGCACAGGAAGATGGAACTAAGGTCTGCTGATCAGAATAAAGAAGGTAAAGGAAAAGGTTGATGTAAAGAAGTTTAAGAAGTATACACAAGTTCACTTAGTAAAAAAATGTATACACGTTGGTCCACAGAACAAAAGGAGCATATACGTATACATGCACTCCCATAGGAGGAAAAGCGCGTACATGTTGGAAAACCAAGGTTTTAGTCCGAGATATTTGGTCCAAGGTATTTGGGCCAAGGTATTTGGTCCAAGGTATTGATCCTAAGTGGTTTTGATCCAAGGTATTGATAAAGGATCTAAGTATATAAGGAGGAGATGATCAAAGGGTTAACAACACAAGGAATGAATATCTTATGAAGTGTTAAATAAAAGGCAAGTGTGCAAGTGTATGGGTTTCTAAGGAATACTTCTATTTGAAGTATATTTTATGTTGTAGGGGCTATGTTTGTGATTTGATCTAAAATATTTTGTGCATATTGAATTCAATATTGTATCACGATCATGAGACTTGAAATGACTTATTATTGAATGATTTGATATTGGTTGGGTTAGATCTGATTATGTACACCTGTTTTATTCCTTAAATATCGTGATCTGGGTTTTTTTGAAGTCTAGAAGTACAACGAAGTTATGAAGTAAGTATTTGTAGATCTGTATGCTAGTTCGCTTTGGTGAAGGTGTGTATACACGTTGGTTTAGCTCTTCCAAGTAGCGTATGCAAAAGAAAAGATTGATGTTCAAGGATGACTGATCTATCAAATCAGTGTTGTTGTTTTACTGCTACCTGTCACTGAAGTCTTCTTAGATCTGCATGTAAAATTGAATGAATAAGGAGTTTGATATCTGATTGAATGATTATATAAGTGAGAAGGGTGATCTTTGCTGCTGCCTATGTAAATATCTATAAATAGACAGTAGATGGTCAATATATTGCTTTATTCAGAAGTTTAATGTTTCAGTAGTTTTGAAGGTATACGCAGGTTTGATTATAGGAAGTAGTTTATACACACAGGTTGGGTTCAATGAAGTAGCGTGTACATTCTGATGCATGATTTTTGAGGTTGCAGCTGATTCCTGGGTCCAGCACAGTGTTCTGGTGACAATAATCTGATTTTTTAGATTAACTGATTATTGGTTGGTGCAGTTTGAGTTTCAAAGTTTCTGATGGGTCTAGTATGAAAATTTGATGAAACAAGGCCTTCATGTGTATTGTTGTGTACCAGGAGCATCCTGTCTAAAAATTTATGAAACGTGGTCCCTGGAGGAAGAGAGAAGGTCGTAGCCTTCTGTAAGCCGGTGCCTACGTAATAGTAATCACATTGGCTAGTACAAGAGCTAGGGGGTTGCAGATCCCTTCTAGTAAAAGCTGGAAAATGAGAGAACGTTGTAGCCTTCTGCAGGTCGGTGCCTGCATACTGGTAGGAGTTTGCACCAATACAAGATTGTAAACATATTTTCTTATTGTTAAAAGAATACAGAGGCGACAATAGCATGTGGTTTTCACCCACATTTGGTTTCCATCTTAAATCTTGGTGTTCATGTGTGTTGCTTATGTGTGATGCTTTATTCCATTTTGCTACACTGTTTAATAAGTTACTAATGCACTAGTTAAAGATCAACACATGATAAATTGTCTAAATCACAAGTTCTCTGGGTATACACTGGTTTCTCTAATCACAGTTGCGTGTACACGCTAGTTCACTTCACAAAAGTAGTGTATATAAATCAGTTTTGGAAATAAAATTATTGATCTGATAATACTGATTCTAGAAATATAATTATTGATATGATAATACTAATTCACCCCCCTCTCAGTATTATTTCCAACAATGAAAACAATGCCAACAATCTCCCCCTTTGGCGTTGATGATAACTCATTCCTCCTCCCCCTTTGGCATTGATGATAACTCATTCGTCCTCCCCCTTTGGCATTGATGATAACTCATTCGTCCTCCCCCTTTTGTCCTGAAATATATTTCTCATTTTTTCCCATAACCTCTGCTTACCTCCCCCTTTGACATCAATGGAAAGGGGTTATAGATGCCTTGTAGCCCTCCAATCCACATTTATCCATTTTTTGTTATTAAGGTACTAAAAAAAATATGGTTTTCAACTGATTGTAAAAGAGTGCTGCAAAATATTGTTGTGAGAACACTTTATAAAACGTTTCAAGAATAATGTTGAGAGAAAACTTTGTAAGGAGAGCATGTCATGTATTAGAATTGCATTATATTGAGAAAAGTCCTCGTGCAGAAGCGCAAAGAATCTAATAATAGGGAAATAATTTGCATCTCTTGATGGACAAATCATAGTTACAAATATCTAGGAATGAGTGTGTCTCCATGATGAAGGCTATTCCATAATGAACTCTTAGGGAATAAGCATTTTAGGGAACAAAACCCTAATTCATAAAACTATGCCTGATAATGTATTAAAAACACTACCAATGCATCAATTTTCAATGTTGCTTAATGTATTAATCTCCAAGGCTTCCCATATTTGCAGCATTACACAATGTTTAAAGTAGTAAGGTAGGAGAGCAACGTTATATCATATGGTTTTCCACAATTTATCCACGCGGCTTCAAAACAATGCCCAATGAATTAACATTATATTACTGAGAATGACTCCTTTCTTTCTATACTTGTAAAAGAAGGTTCTGAAACATGTAGTCTTCTATACATATCATCATATGATATATTCATCCTCAAACATGGAAAGTTTTAAAAAAACCTATCATCATATGATGAATTTGTTCTGAAACCATATCAACCATTAAGCCAATGACCTTCATGCATCCAATTAGCTTTACGAATGGCTTAGAAAGTTGCGCGCTTCTTAGAATATCGGCATCAATGGAAATATAAACACAAGAACAGTGGAGTCTATAATCTTCATTTTCACACTGCGTTTCAGGCTTTTATATGTGTATTGTTCTAAAGTAATGTGTTCTTCACCTTTTTGTCGCATCAATCACTCAATGTGAAATATTTGAATTGATACTTAGAACGAGTATACCCACAAGATTTGAGTTTCATTTCCATAACATATACTCAATCTCCATTTTCTTGGAATCGATGATCCACACTGACATCTGTATTTGGAGTTTTTTTGTTTTGGAGGTCAGTGCCTTAACTACGTTGGAGCCCATGAGAAGAATTTACGTCTATCCTGTAATTTCCAATTGGCATCAACTTTTCCTATAAAAATGACCATCGTTAGCATAATGCAGTTCACGTTGTGATATTCAGTAATATCAAAGCTGGTATTCAATGTGGTAATACATTAAGGTAATGTGTTGAGGTAAATGCTAGAGGCAATGCATTAAGGTAAATGTTGGAGGTAATGCGTTGATCATTCGATAATGCTGGAGGTAATGCATTGAGAAATTGATAGTGTTGGAGGTAGTGGCCTTTATGGTTCATATCCATTATTGCAAGGTAAGGTTAAAACAACATATTTGAAATGTAGGCCGTTGTAAGAAAACTGAGTGGCTAGGTCTCAAAACCCTAATTCGACTCCTTGATGTAATAATGATTAAGCAACCATATTTCTCCAATAATACTTCAATAATGAAGGAAATAATAACATTATTGTTCAGTAATAATAATGATTAGGCATCGATATATCTCCAATAGTACTTCAATAATGAATGCAACAATAATATTATTGTTCAAAAATAATAATGATTAAGAAACAATATATCTCCAACGTTGAATACCTATTGTGCAACAATAATAATGCCAATGAACGCTTAATAATTCCATTGGAACGTTTGATAATGATAATAATTCCATAATAACCACTAATGTTGCTCCAAGGTAATTAATGCTGAAGGAATCAAATAAAACTTCTCCAATAGAAACACTGCCAAGGAATATACGAACACTGCATTGTACATTATTATTTTGCTGCACACAATTATTCCACTGCCTCAAGAGATTTCATGATATCTCAGAGAATTTTAACGCTGCTCCAATCCACTAGCTGTCAATACTATGTATGGTCCTATCTTTCTGTCCCTGACATCTCTACTCCAGTCAAATCTTGACCTTCATAATTGCAATTAAACGTTACTCTTCTTTTTCCATGCATTACTTTCCTTGTCACTATTCGTACCTTATCATGATATATAGAAATCATCTTGAGCGCTTGGTTCTCTTTGATGGATGCCAATTTTTCCTTTTATGCTTACTTTCTTTGATTTCTTGAAATTTTATGTATCTCTCTCCCCCCCCCCCGCCTTTTTTTCAATATTTTAGTGCATGCAAATGATCTATGCTTAATGATTCCCTTTTCAATGGCATGCACTCGTAGCCTCTTATTCAACAATTTATTGTTCTCTGGATTTTCCTAGAGTTGAATGCTAGAAATTGCATCTTAATGACGGTATAGAATAGGTTTGACAATATGATGGATTTAAATGTATCTTCATTTGTTTGCTATGATATGTATGAGGTTTATTTTCTGAATCTTGTATAGATATGGAGAATGATTTCTTTATATAATTCCATTTCTTCCTTTGTAGGGTTACTGAATCTTCATTTACTCTTTTAGATGTAGGAATTTGTTCTTCCTCAACTCAGATGATGATGTTTGCATGATTTCCTCTATAGTTTCACTTTGATCAAGTAGAATTTGTTATGAAACCAGCTCACAAAAATATAGAAAATATAGATCAATGCCTTAGAATTTTGCCTCTTCGAGGGGGCAACCTCCTTTACATTACACAAATGAATGATTCCTTGATGATTCAAATGAAAAAACCTCCTTTCTATATATAGGAGTCTAAGGAGTCACAATATAACCCAACCGACCTATCAATAATAATATAAAGCCACAAAAATAACAATAAAGGGATTATATGGGGCACAGTAATAACAATATGGGGGCAATAGGGGCACAACAATATTAATAAGGGATACAACTACAATAGTAATGGGGTAATCACTAGTATTATAGGGGCCTAACATGCCCTCTCCTTCAAAAAAGTGTTGTCATCAATGCTTGAGTAGTTCTAGATGCTTCTGTATAAAATTCTCATCCTCCCATGTGGAATCTTCAGCTGATAAGTTCTTCCACTTGATGAGATACTCCGAAATTGATCGATTTCGTAGCTATAGAGTTCTTGTTTCTGTGACTGCTTTCGGTTCCAATATAATTTTTCCTTCCTCGTCAAGTTCTGGAAATATTGTTTGAACTGAGAGCTTGTCACCTATAACCTTCTTTAAACATGAAACATGGAAAACTGGGTGCACTCGAGAAGCTGTAGGAAGCTCCAATTTGTATGCCATCGTACCAATCTTTTGCAACACCTTGTACGGACCATAATACTTTGGTGATAATTTATTATCCTTCTTAGCTTGCTTGAGGGACATTTGTTTATATGGTTGTAGCCGTAGGAATACCCAATCACCTACATAAAAACTTCTTTCACTGCGATGTTGATCTGCTTATTGTTTCATTCTATTCTGCGCCAACACGAGGTTATCCTTTAAGAGTTGGAGGACTTGTTGTTGATGCTTGATGTGATTTTCCACTGCTTGAACCTTAGAATTTTCTCTTAAATATGATGTGATGGATGGTGGCTGATATCCATAAAGTGCCATAAATGGGGTCATTTTTGTTGCTGTATGGAAGGAAGTGTTATACCACCATTCAGCCAGAGGCAACCATTTGACCCATTGTGTCTGTTTATCAGATACAAAGCAACGAAGATATCCTTCCAAACATTTGTTTACTATCTCAGTTTGCCCATCAAATTGAGGATGATAAGATGAGCTATGAGCTAACTGAGTACCGAGACAAGAAAATAATTTTGTCCAAAAATTTCCAGTGAAAATGGGATCTCTGTCACTTACAATAATCTTTGGGTTTCCGTGTAGCTTTTGAATTGTTTCCATAAATGCAGTAGAAACTGTACTGGCTTTAAATGGATGTGATAATGCACAAAAGTGTGCATACTTGGTAAGTCTGTCAACTACCACCATGATGACACTCTTTCCATCAGACTTGGGTAAACCTGTGATAAAATCCATCGAAACCTCCTCCCAACGTTGGCTTGGAATGGATAAAGGTTGTAATAGACCCGGGGTCTTAATTGTTTCAACTTTATTTTGTTGGCAAACCAAACATTCTGCCACAAACTTTTGAATATCTGATTTAAGGCCATCCCAAAAAAATTCCTTCTTAACACTGTGGTAAGTTTTTAAAAATCCCGAGTGCCCTCCTAAGGGTGAAGTGTGCAATTCCATAAGAATCTTTTGTTTGAGTTGGGAATTCTTACAGAGGTATAAGCGATCTTTGTACCATAACGAATCATTTTTCCAGCTAAATGTATTAGATGTACTGGAATCTTGTTGTAACTTTTGAATAAGTGCCCACACTTCTTCATCATTCTTCCATTCCTCCCTTGCTTCGTTTATCCAATCTGGTTGGATAATAGAAAGGGTGCACAACAATGCTTCCACATCCTCGTCCTTTCTTGAGAGTGCATCTGCCACCACATTTTGCTTCCCTTTTTTGTAGATGATTTGAAAGTCATAACCCAACATCTTTGTGACCCACTTTTGTTGCTCTTCAGATGATAATCTTTGTTCTAAAAAGTATTTAAGGCTATCATGATCCATTTTTACCTTGAAGTGTCTTCCCATTAGGTAGGGTCGCCATTTCTTAAGTGCATGTAGTATTGCCAACATTTCTTTCTCATAAATATCTTTGTGTAAAAACTTTCCCTTGATTGGATGACTTTCAAAAGAAATGGGTCTTTCATCTTGCATTAAAATAACACCAATTCCATTTCTTGAAGCATCACATTCCACAATAAAGGTTTTTGTGAAGTCCGGTGTAGCTAAGACTAGTGCTTGGCACATTGCATCTTTAAGATGTTCGAAGGCCTTTGTTTCTTCTGGAGTCCATGAAAATGCATCTTTCTTCAATAATGTTGTTAGAGGTGCTGCTATTCTCCCATAATTCTTAACAAACTTGCGATAATACCCTGTCAACCCGAGAAATCCTCATAGATGCTTTATGGATGTGGGGATTTTTCATTCCTTAATGGCTTTAATTTTGCTAGGGTCTACCTTAACTCCTTCATGAGATACAATATGACCCAGATATTCCACCTCTTGTACTCCAAAGAAACATTTGGATCTTTTTGCATATAATTTTTTCTCCTCCAATAGTTGTAGTACCCTGTCAACATGTTCAACATGATCCTTCCACGACTTGCTGTAGATTAGTATATCATCAAAAAATGCTAACACAAAATTTCTAAAGAAGGGTTTGAAAATGAAATTCATCAAACCTTGAAATGTAGAAGGTGCATTGGTAAGGCCAAAAGGCATGACCAAAAATTCATAATGACCCTCATGAGTTCTAAATGCTGTTTTTGGAATGTCTTCAGTCTTCATTTTGATTTGATGATATCCTGAACGAAGATCCCACTTGGTGAAGTAAATTGATCCATGCAATTCATCCAGTAATTCATCAATGATAGGAATGGGAAACTTATCTTTAATAGTGTGCTTGTTGAGCTCCCTATAATCTGGACACATGCGCCATGATCCATCCTTCTTATGCACCAATACTACTGGAGTAGAGAAAGAACTTTGACTAGGTTGAATTATACCAGCCTCTAGCATTTCTGCAACCATACGTTCAATTTCACTCTTTTCGACATAGGGATATCTGTACGGCCTGATGTTTGGAGGAACACTTCCTGGAATCAGATGAATAGCATGATCATGATCACGAATAGGTGGGAGACCTTTGGGAGTCTCAAATACCTTGGAATGATTGTCCAAGACTTCTTGGAGATCTGGAGAAATAGGTGATTTTGATGTGGAAACATCTAGTGAACATAATTGTGCAATTACACCTCTTTGTTCCTTTTTTAGAAGCTTTGTCATACCGTTAGAGCTGATTATTTTTCCCGGTTTCCCTGCAATACCCCTTAATTCAAATTCCTTTCCTTCCACATAAAATTTCATGAAAATTTCTTGAAAATTAAAAGCTATTGTACCCAAGGATTGTAGCCATTAGACTCCTAGTACAACATTAACACCTCCCATTGGAATGGAAAGCATTGGGCTAGTCAATACATATTCTCCCATGGATAGCTTGATATTATGGCACTTTCCAGAGCAATTTATTGTTCCTCCATTTGCAACCATCACTTGACACTGTGGTGCTGGATATAGGAAGCAATTCAATTCTTTTGCTACCTTACAATGAATAAAATTGTGGGTACTTCCTGAATCAATCAACACTATTACCTTTTTCTTCTTGATTTGTCCTTCTATCTTGATGGTTTGAGGAGTGGTAATTCCAACCAATGCATTACAAGATATGGTCGGATTCATTTCTTCTTTATCTAGACTTTGTTCCTGGAGTATATCCTCTTCTTTTGACCTTTCTTGCTCCTTTTCCTCTTCCTCTTTACAATCTATGTAGAATAATTTCTTCTCAGCACACTTATGACCTTTAGTGTATTTGCTATCACAACTGTAACAAATCCCTTTTGCTCTTTTTTTTCCAATTGTTGTGGTGTCAAACTTATAGGTTGTGGAAGACTAGGGGCAACAACACTTCCATCTTTATAGTTGTGAGTGGTATGCTTCCTGGTTGCCATAATTTTGCTTTCCATTTTTCTTGCTAACCTGAATGCCTTCTCTAATGAATCAGGTTCCCAAAGGCGAACATCATGTTGGATATTATCCTTTAAAGTCCCTATGAACATCAATCCTATGCTCCTCTGGAATATTTTTTACCCTTATGTTCAATTTTTGGAACTCCTCAATGTGCTCCATTATTGAACCCTTTTGTTTGAGACTTATCAATTGGCTAAAAAAAGTGTTGCTTTTTGTATCCTCATAATGTGCTATCAATTCTTTCATAAAAATTGCCCAAGTGATAATTTGTTTACGAGAGCAAAGCCATTGATACCATACAAACTGATTTGGTTCCAAATATAAAGTTGCAATACATACCTTTTGTGTGTTTTGCACATTATTGAGATCGAAAAATTGCTCCATCTGTAATATCCATGTTGTGGGATCCTTGCCATCAAACTTCCTCATATCGATTTTTGGAATATGGTGGGTCTTCGATCCAACATTAAAGTCTATGAAATCATGATTAACATTTTTTTGGTTCACATCATGAGTTTCCTTTACTACCCTTTCACCATTAGTAAGTATTTCTTGTAGAAAATTTGTCAAATCTGCCTTCACATCTATCTTCAAATTGTCAATCTTAGCTTCCACACCCTTTATCTTAGATTCCACGCCATTATCTTAGCTTCTGTTAGCTTTTGTGAGAGTGAAATTTGTTGCACTTGGTCTTGTAATTTTGATATATCATGTAGCATTTCTTCCTCTTCTTCATGAGTCATGCTAGAGCTTTCAGGTTGATTACTAGGTGTTTGCATTTTCTTTCCTTGGGGCATCAATTACCGATAATAATGCTTTACTATGCCCTTTGAATTCCTTCAAAATAATTTTTCAAATCAAGCTTAAGCAAAAATTTAAAAAAAAATCTACACACCTTTTTTCACTTTGTAGGAGCTCGATATTGCCTCTGATGTATCTCTGTAATTTCAGATCATCCAATTCTGAAATTGCAACCTGCAGTAGCCCTATGTGTCCTCTTTCCAATGCCACTAGTTTGATCCCATGGATTCTCCAAAGAAGAGTTATGTCAAATCTCCCACAGTGACCTGATTATAGACTAGTTCAGTAGAGCGAACTTGTACGACATCCTGTTTTGACCTTTGGCTCTGAAAAATATATACACGAAACTACAGTCTGTCCTCTTTCTGTACCTTCTTATGAATTTTCAATCCGATTCCCAGAGAGAAAGTTATGACGATTTTCCGGTTTGGAATGTAATTCAGGAATCTGCAAAAAGATCAACTTCCTCAGATCATATCTCCGCAACTATAGCGCAAAAATCTCTGAAATTCAGACTCGAGCTTCAGTGCGATCTCGTCTCAAATGGGTTTTTTTTAGCTTTTGAAACGTTGCAGAAAAAAAGTTATAGCGAAAATGCCACAATGATCTTTTTGGAGCAGCAAAACCCTAGAATCCAAAGCTATGATACCAAATGTTATGAAACCAGCTCACAAAAAGATAGAAAAGATAGATCAACGCCTTAGAATTCAGCCTCTTTGAGGGGGCAACCTCCTTTACATTACACAAATGAATGATTCCTTGATGATTCAAATGACAAAACCTCATTTCTATATATAGGAGTCTAAGGAATCACAATATAACCTAGCCGACCTATCAATAATAATATAAAGCCACATAAATAACAATAGAGGGATTATATGGGGCACAGTAATAAAAATGTGGGGGCAATAGGGGCACAACAATATTAATAAGGGATACAACTACAATAGTAATGGGGTAATCACTAGTATTATAGGGACCTAACAACATTAATGTTATCTATCTTTACAACCATAATAATGAAGCTGAAGTGTTTCAATTGAGTGAGGCATGGTGTTTCAATCACCTATGGCCTTCCAATTGTAGAGACATTTTCTGTTATGAAACCAGCTCACAAAAGCTCACAAAAATATAGAAAAGAGAGATCCACGCCTTAGAATTCAGCCTCTTCGAGGGGGCAACCTCCTTTACATTACATAAATGAACAATTCTTGGATGATACAAATGAAAAACCTCCTTTCTATATATAGGAGTCTAAGGGTCCCAATATAATCAAAGCCGACATAACAATAATATTGTAAGGCACAAAAATAACAATAGTGGGATTCTATGTGGCACAATAATAACAATATGGGCACTAATGGGCACAACAATATAAATAAGGGGTATAACTACAATAGTAATGGGGTAATCACTAGTATTATAGGGACCCAACATGCCCCTCTCCTTCAAAAAAGTGTTGTCCTCAACGCTTGAGTAGTTCTGGATACTTCTGCATAAAATTCTCATCCTCCCATGTGGAATCTTCAGCGGATAAGTTCTTCCACTTGATAAGATACTCTGAAATTGATCGATTTCGTAGCTGTCGAGTTCTTGTTTCTGTGACTGCTTCCGGTTCCAATATAATTTTTCCTTCCTCGTCAAGTTCTGGCAATATTGTTTGAACTGGGAGCTTGTCACCTATAACCTTCTTTAAACATGAAACATGGAAAACTGGGTGCAATCGAGAAGCTGCAGGAAGCTCCAATTTGTATGCCATAGTACCAATCTTTTGCAACACCTTGTACGGACCATAATACTTTGGTGATAATTTATTATCCTTCTTAGCTTGCTTGAGGGACATTTGCTTATATGGTTGTAGCCGTAGGAATACCCAATCACCTACATCAAAACTTCTTTCACTGCGATGTTGATCTGCCTGTTGTTTCATTCTATTTTGTGCCAACACGAGGTTATCCTTTAAGAGTTGGAGGACTTGTTGTTGATGTTCGATGTGATGTTCCACTGCCTGAACCTTAGAATTTTCTCTTAAATATGATGTGATGGATGGTGGTTGATACCCATAAAGTGCCATAAATGGGGTCATTTTTGTTGCTGTATGGAAGGAAGTGTTATACCACCATTCAGCCAGAGGCAACCATTTGACCCATTGTGTCTGTTTATCAGATACAAAGCAACGAAGATATCCTTCCAAACATTTGTTTACTATCTCAGTTTGCCCATCAGATTGAGGATGATAAGATGAGCTATGAGCTAACTGAGTACCAAGACAAGAAAATAATTCTGTCCAAAAATTTCCAGTGAAAATGGGATCTCTGTCACTTACAATAATCTTTGGGTTTCCATGTAGCTTTTGAACTGTTTCCATAAATGCAGTAGAAACTGTACTGGCTTTAAATGGATGTGATAATGCACAAAAGTGTGCATACTTGGTAAGTCTGTCAACTACCACCATGATGACACTCTTTCCCTCAGACTTGGGTAAACCTGTGATAAAATCCATTGAAACCTCCTCCCAACGTTGGCTTGGAATGGATAAAGGTTGTAATAGACCCGGTGTCTTAATTGTTTCAACTTTATTTTGTTGGCAAACCAAACATTCCGCCACAAACTTTTGAATATCTGATTTAAGGCCATCCCAAAAAAATTCCTTCTTAACCCTGTGGTAAGTTTTTAAAAATCCTGAGTGCCCTCCTAAGGGAGAAGTGTGCAATTCCATAAGAATCTTTTGTTTTAGCTGGGAATTCTTACAGAGGTATAAGCGATCTTTGTACCATAACGAATCATTTTTCCAGCTAAATGTATCAGAAGTACTGGAATCTTGTTGTAGCTTTCGAATAAGTGCCCACACTTCTTCGTCATTCTTCCATTCCTCCCTTGCTTCGTTTATCCAATCTGGTTGGATAATAGAAATGGCACACAACAATGCTTCCACATCCTCATCCTTTCTTGAGAGTGCATCTGCCACCACATTTTGCTTCCCTTTTTTGTAGATGATTTCAAAGTCATAACCCAACATCTTTGTGACCCACTTTTGTTGCTCTTCAGAGGATAATCTTTGTTCTAAAAAGTATTTAAGGCTATCATGATCCGTTTTTACCTTGAAGTGTCTTCCCATTAGGTAGGGTCGCCATTTCTTAAGTGCATGGAGTATTGCCAACATTTCCTTCTCATAAATAGCTTTGCTTAAAAACTTTCCCTTGATTGGACGACTTTCAAAAGCAATGGGTCTTTCATCTTGCATTAGAACAGCACCAATTCCATTTCCTGAAGCATCACATTCCACAATAAAGGTTTTTGTGAAGTCCGGTGTAGCTAAGACCGGTGCTTGGCACATTGCCTCTTTAAGATGTTCAAAGGCCTTTGTTGCTTCCGAAGTCCATGAAAATGAATCTTTCTTCAATAATGTTGTTAGAGGTGCTGCTATTCTCCCATAATTCTTAACAAACTTGCGATAATACCCTGTCAACCCAAGAAATCCTCGCAGATGCTTTATGGATGTGGGGATTTTCCATTCCTTAATGGCTTTAATTTTGCTAGGGTCTACCTTAACTCCTTCATGAGATACAATATGACCCAAATATTCCACCTCCTGGACTCCAAAGAAACATTTGGATCTTTTTGCATATAATTGTTTCTCCTCCAATAGTTGTAGCACCCTGTCAACATGTTCAACATGATCCTTCCAAGACTTGCTGTAGATTAGTATATCATCAAAAAATACTAACACAAATTTTCTAAGGAATGGTTTGAAAATTGAATTCATCAAACCTTGAAATGTTGAAGGTGCATTGGTAAGGCCAAAAGGCATGACCAAAAATTCATAATGACCCTCATGAGTTCTAAATGCTGTTTTCGGAATGTCTTCAATCTTCATTCTGATTTGATGATATCCCGAACGAAGATCCAACTTGGTGAAGTAAATTGATCCATGCAATTCATCCAGTAATTCATCAATAACAGGAATGGGGAACTTATCTTTAATAGTGAGCTTGTTGAGCTCCCTATAATCTGGACACATGCGCCATGATCCATCCTTCTTGTGCACCAATACTACTGGAGCTGAGAAAGAACTTTGACTCGGTTGAATTATACCAGCCTCTAGCATTTCTGCAACCATACGTTCAATTTCACTTTTTTGGACATAGGGATATCTGTACGGCCTGATGTTTGGAGGAACACTTCCTGGAATCAGATGAATAGCATGATCATGATCACGCATAGGTGGGAGACCTTTGGGAGTCTCAAATACCTTGGAATGATTGTCCAGGACTTTTTGGAGATCTGGAGAAATAGATGATTCCAATGTGGAAACATCTAGCGAACATAATTGTGCAATTACACCTCTTTGCTCCTTTTTTAGAAGCTTTGTCATTCCATTAGAGCTGATTATCTTTCCTGGTTTCCCTGCAATACCCCTTAATTCAACTTCCTTTCCTTCCACAGAAAATTTCATGAAAAGTTCTTGAAAATTAAAAGCTATTGTACCCAAGGATTGTAGCCATTGGACTCCTAGTACAACATCAGCACCTCCCATTGGAATGGAAAGCATTGGGCTAGTCAATACATATTCTCCCATGGATAGCTTGATATTATGGCACTTTCCAGAACAATTTATTGTTCCTCCATTTGCAATCATCACTTGACACTCTGGTGCTGGATATAGGAAGCAATTCAATTCTTTTGCTACCCTACAATGAATAAAATTGTGGGTGCTTCCTGAATCAATCAACACTATTACCTTTTTCTTCTTGATTTGTCCTTCTATCTTGATGGTTTGAGGAGTGGTAATTCCCGCCAATGCATTACAAGATATGGTCGGATTTATTTGTTCTTCATCTAGGCTTTGTTCCTGGAATATATCCTCTTCTTTTGACCTTTCTTGCTCCTTTTCTTCTTCCTCTTCACAATCTATGTAGAATAATTTCTTCTCAGCACACTTATGACCTTTTGTGTATTTGCTATCACAATTGTAACAAAGCCCTTTTGCTCTTTTTTCTTCCAATTGTTGTGGTGTCAACCTTGTAGGTTGTGGAAGACTATGGGCAACAACACTTCCGTCTTTATAGTTGTGAATGGTATGCTTCCTAGTTGCCATAATTTTGCTTTCCATTTTTCTTGCTAACCTGAATGCCTTCTCTAATGAATCAGGTTCCCAAAGGCGCACATCATGTTGGATATTATCCTTTAAAGACCCTATGAACACATCAATCCTATGCTCCTCTGGAATATCTTTTACCCTTATGTTCAATTTTTGGAACTCCTCAATGTGCTCCATTATTGAACCCTTTTGTTTGAGACTTATCAATTGGCTAAAAAAAGTGTTGCTTTTTGTATCCTCATAATGTGCTATCAATTCTTCCGTAAAAATTGCCCAAGTGATAAATTGTTTACGAGAACAAAGCCATTGATACCATACAAACTGATTTGGTTCCAAATATAAAGTTGCCATACGTACCTTTTGTGTGTTTTGCACATTATTGAGATCGAAGAATTGCTCCATCTGTAATATCCATGTGGCGGGATCCTTGCCATCAAACTTCCTCATATCGATTTTTGGAACATGGTGAGTCTTCGATCCAACATTAGAGTCTATGGAATCATGATTAACATTTCTTTTGTTCTCATCATGAGTTTCCTTTACTACCTTTTCACCATTAGTGACCCTTTCTTGTAGCAACTTCTTCAATTCTTCCATGTTTGTATTCAAATCTATCTTCAAATTTGCCATTGAATCCTCCATATTAGCTTCCATGCCTTTTATCTTAGATTCCACGCCATTTACCTTAGATTCCACGCCACTTATCTTAGCTTCTGTTAGCTTTTGTGAGCGTGACATTTGTTGCACTTGTTCTTGTAATTTTGATATATCATGTAGCATTTCTTCCTCTTCTTCATGAGTCATGCTAGAGCTTTCAGGTTCCTTACTAGGTGTTTGCATTTTCTTTCCTCGGGGCATCAGTTACCGATAATAATGCTTTACTATGCCCTTTGAATTCCGTTAAACCAAGCTTACACAAAAATTAAAAAAAAAAACTACACACCTTTTTTCACTTTATAGAAGCCTGATATTGAATCTGATGTATCTCTGTAATTTCGGATCATCCAATTCTGAAATTGCTACTTGTAGTAGCCTTCTGCGTCCTCTTTCCAATGCCACAAGTCTGAGCCAAATTGGATTCTCCAAGGAAGAGTTATGTGAAATCTCCCACAGTGACTTGCTTTTAGACTATTTCAGTAGAGCGAACTTGTACGACGTGCCACGAGTCACTGTTTCGACCTTTGGATCTGAAAAACACCACAAGAAACTACAGTCCGTCCTCTTTCTGTACCTTCTTACGAAATTTCAATCCGATTCTCAGAAAGAAAGTTATGACGATTTTCCCCAGGTCACCTGTTTTGAATGTAATTCAGGAGTCTGCAAAAAGACCAACTTCCTCAGATCATATCTCCGAAAATATCGCGCGAAAAGCTCTGAAATTCGGACCCAAGGTTCAGCGCGATGTCTTCTCAAATGGGTTTTTTTTGCGACTTCTGAAACGTCACAGAAAAAAGTTATAGCGAAAATGCCACGATGACCTGTTTGGAGCAGCGAAACCCTAGAATCCAAAGCTCTGATACCAAATGTTATGAAACCAGCTCACAAAAAGATAGAAAAGAGAGATCCACGCCTTAGAATTCAGCCTCTTCGAGGGGGAAACCTCCTTTACATTACATAAATGAACAATTCTTGGATGATACAAATGAAAAACCTCCTTTCTATATATAGGAGTCTAAGGGTCCCAATACAATCAAAGCCTACATAACAATAATATTGTATGGCACAACAATAACAATAGTGGGCTTCTATGTGGCACAATAGTAACAATATGGGCACTAAATGGGTACATCAATATAAATAAGGGGTATAACTACAATAGTAATGGGGTAATCACTAGTATTATAGGGACCCAACATTTTCACAATTTTCCTTTTATTCTACAATACAATAGATTTTAATGCCAATTTCTGCATTGAATTCTTCAATATGTTTATTTGAAATAATTTTCACCTAGGGTATTTGATATTGCAGAGCCTGATTTCATTCAAAGCACTGTAGTTTCTTCAGGTGTGATAATATGAGAAAAAAGTAATTTCCCCTTTATTTCTTTCTTTTGGAATGGAGAATGATCTCTGGGTAGGTTGCAATTTCTTTTTCACATGAGCTTTTTATTAGAACAATGATGAGTTCCTGATGAATTGAGTCCATACTCAAATTCCTATGAGATTGTGGATTTTTACTGGAACAACAGATTGTACTTTGTTTAATTGTGTTGTTGAAGTACTTCAAAAATTTCGTCTTTTGTTGATAAATTCATTTTACTTCTTCAAGCATTCACATCATTCAAATCTTTGTGGTTATGCAATGCTGAAGGATTTAGAGAGATCCTAATGATGCACTGTGATGCTGAATTGTAGTTTAGTCACATGTGGCATATCTGCTTGTAGAAATATGTTCATAATTTTCTTTAGCAATAGCTCTTTGCAACCATAACAAGGATCTATGCATGAAATAATTCTTTGCAGTAGTTTACTCTTGATCTTTTATTGATCTAGATTTATTCATGTGCAACTTGAAAATGGTGTGGTTCAGATGTCGATCTCATGATTCTACATGATGAAGACTTATTGGAAGTTTACCATAAAGCTAACTAAAACCAATTTTCTCCTCTTGGATTGATGGTAGCATACATATTTGAAGATATCTAAAACTTTGACTGTAGTATTGCACCTTAATTACTTGAAGTCCTTTGGAGTTTAGAGCCACTTTACTTCCATAGTGGTCTCTTTGCTTCTAAATGTATGTATATATATGTTTGAATAGATATCAAGTTTTTATAGATCAAATGTCAGTTAATACATGGATCATCATAACATACAACAATTTATTCCATATAAACAATCAGAGAATGAAAGATTTTTGAGAAAATTATAATGATGTCAACATGCTTTGTCTATTTATTTATTTACATGCTTATAGACAGGATATATACATGTGTATATTTTTCTAGAAAACCTTGCATTAAAGACTGAACTTTTGAATGGTGCACCTGATTGATGTCACTTTCTCAAGAAGAAAATGACTTGTTCTCCCAAATTTATGATGCCTTTCTTCTTGCTTCTTCTTAGTGACTTCAAATTCTTAACAAAATCATATGTTTCATATTACTCATATTTACTTCTTCTTGCTCCTATAATCTCCCCCCTAGATGGTGCATTCAATTTCAAATTTTAGAATCTCGTTTTTGAAGTTACATTAATGAGGAGCACTTGCAGGCACTATCCCTAGCTTGTTTCTCAGATACTAAAATGGTTCTTTAGCAAGGGGATTTATAAATATGTCTTCTATATGTTCCCTTGTGTGTATGCACTCCATCTTGACCATTTTCTCAGCCACTTGTTCTCTGAGAAAGTGGTACTTTATAGGGATATGTTTAGTCTTTGAGTGGAGCACAATATTTTTTGAAATGATTATTGCACTTGTATTGTCGCATTTGATAGATATATGTTCATTAAGACTTACCTTCATGCCTTGTAGTGTCTATTTCATCCACAATACTTGTGTGCAACAACTTGAAGCTACTATGTATTCAACTTCCACGATAGATAGAGAAAATGATGTTTGTTTTTTGCTTAGCCATGCCACCAAAGACTCTCCTAGGTAGAATGCACCACTGCTTGTACTTTTTCCGTCATCCACATAACTCGCCCAATCCTCATCTATGTATGATGTCAATGTAAAGTCCTTACCTTTCAGATACCATAGACCATAGCCTGTAGTCCCTTTCAAGTACCTGAATATTCTTTTTGTTGCTAACAAATGGCTTTGTTTGGGTGTTGATTGATACCTTGCTACTAATCTGACTGCCAACATTATATCTAGTCGAGAAGTTGTTAGGTATAACAAACTTCCTATCATAGATATGTAAATATTTTGATCCACATCAAGCGATTCATCATCTGCACATAGCTTACATCCAATATTCATGGGGGTTGAGACAGGTTTATAATCTTACATTTGGAATCATTTCAACATATCTCTTAGGTATTTATCTTGAGAAATGAATGTGCCTCCATGATTTTGTAGGATTTGGAGCCCTAGGTAGAAGGTAAGTTCTCTAATCATAGACATTTCTAACTCAGTCTTCATCTCTTCAGCAAACCATTTTACTAGATGATGTTTATTTCTGCCAAACATAATATCATCTACATGCACAACTATAATCAGTAATTCATCTCCACCAGTCTTTATGTATACATTACTATCAACCACTCCTCTTTTGAAAACCTGTTTTTGAAGGTACTTGTCTAGTATAGAGTACCATGCCTGTGGTGCTTTTTTAAGACCATATAGTTCTTTCTTTAACTTCCATACATAGTTAGGTTTATTTAACAATGAAAAACCTTCAGGTTGTTCCATATAGATTTCTTCCTCAAGGTCGCCATTTAGGAAGGCATACTTCATGTCCATTTGGTACACCTTGAAATCATTGTAGCATGCAAAGGCCAAAAAAAGCATGATTGCCTCTAGTCTTGCGACTGGTGAAAAATTCTCTTCAAAATCAAGACCTTCCACTTGTGATTAACCCTTACATGCTAGTCTGGCTTTGTTTCTAACAACTTGATCCTGTTCATTCATCTTATTTTTGAATACCCGTTTTGTGCCAATGAAATTCTTTCTGGCAGGTCTTGGTGTTAGTTCCCAAGTCCTTTTCTTCTCAATTTGATCTAACTCCTTGTTTATAACATCTATCCAATTTTTGTCTTTACTTGCCTCTTCAAAGTTCTTTGGCTCTATTTGTGACAACATCGCTATATGGACTTTCTTGGATTTTTCGACTAGTTGCCTCCTTGTTTGTACTCCTTCACTTTTATCTCCAATAATTTGATTCTCAAGATGATTCCTTTGAGTGTGTCTTGAGGGTCCTTTTGAATAAGTCTTTGCATCTTCCAATCCTTCATATTGTACTTCATTCTCTTTACTGATATGATGATGATGATCTAGAGGATTGATAAAACATGTCCTCTTGTTTTTATTGGGAGGCTCTTCATCAACCTTAACATCTATGTATTCCACAATCTTATGCAATATTTTATTGTAACATCTGTATCCCTTTCTTTTTTACGAATATCCCAAAAATATTTGTAGTGTCCTATCTAGGGTGCTAGATTAGGCTATATTTATTATCGACCAGGATCAGTAAACTTCGAGGCATGCGTCTGCAATCTATAGACATAAATGATTCCTAACTAAGTGTTCGTGATGGTAGGTTACAGAACTTCTTTATGGAAGGTTGAGGTATGCTCCCTATCACCTGGACACTTAGGTCACTCAATTCATCTACCTATTCTAAAAACACTGTGTATTACTTAAACCAAGATTTCAATCCCCTTACGAGGATGTTGTGCATAAAACCCCTGTTCAGTGAACACTCAGCATTCAATGTTTATCATTCATGAAAGATTGAAATATACTAAAATCATAAGCACACTTAAAATTCAAATATATGAGAAACAGGGTTCATGAAGATGCTCTTAAAAATATCGAAAGATCAGATCCCTTACAGGATACAATTCAACGATCTCAGCGATGAATCCCTCAAGCTACCATCATAAACATTACTCATACGAATTTCTAATTAAATCAACGAAAGCATAAACTGAACTCTAATCACTGTGCATACTATTGAATATTCAGAAGTTGCAAATGAAATAAAATGACAGTATACCCGTTCCACGCAGGGCCCGTCCGCGTTTCAAAGGTATACTGGACTGTGCTCAAGCAACTATAGAATCAACGCAACGATGAAATCGTGACTGCAACCGTGTTTTTGGTATTAAGTTCAAAAGCTCTGTTTTCAAAACGATACAATGATAACCACTAACTGACAACACATAACTGTGTTTACATATGTTTTTACAACGTTTACATTTCGGAATGAATGTACATTCGTGATGCGGTTGTTGCCGCTTTTGCTATGGCATAGTTTTTAAGTTGTTTCCATTCTGAACCGATTTCAAAAAGGAACAAAACTAAATCGGTTTAGAACCCTATGTTGTTGCTGCTTTTGTCGCCAACATGCTGTGCTTTGACCGTCATTGACCGTGCCTTCAGGAGCGTTGGTTCTGTTGTAGGATAGGTGTTCGTCCATGCTTGTACATTATATTTTTCATCCCTACCCTTTGCTTTAGCTTAGCTGTCATGCCATATGTCAAACAATAAACCAATTACAGGATGTTGCAACTTCCTGTAGTCTTTTCATAAAAAATCCTTAATTCTTTAACATAAAACTCATAAATCAATTCTAATGTATTTAAAAACTATAATACTATTAACTAATCAATTTCAAGGGGTCTAAGAGATGTATGAAGGAAAAAGGTAGGCAAACGATGTGTTTGAAGAGGAAAAAGGAGGTCAAGGAATGGTACCAACAATATTCCTTCATCAAATCGAGCATCAAACTTTCCCATCTTTTCATAATTATTTTTGATATAAGATTTACTCCCGAATACTTTAAAATGCTTGATTGATGTTGGTTTCCCGTGCCACAATTCATAAGGTGTCTTATCACAATTTGGTCTGAGATGTGCCTTATTGAGAATATGTACCGTTGTATGCATCATTTCTGCCCAATAGGTTTGAGCAATGTTTCTTTCTTGCATCATGGCTCTGGCTATTTGCTAAACATACCTATTTTTTCTCTCTATGAATCCATTCTGTTGCAGTGTGCCTGCAATAGTGTATTGTTGTTTTATCCCAAATTCGTGACATAAGTCTACAAACTCATCTGATGTAAATTCACCTCCTCTGTCTAACCTTATGCACTTTATCTTGCACCTTGTTTGATTCTCTGCCAATGCCTTAAATGTTTTGAATTTCTCAAATTCTTCTAACTTATTTCTAAGAAATGCCACCCAAGTCAATCTCAAATAGTCATTGATTACTAGCATAAAATATTGTTCTCCTCTTGGTGCTTCTATTCTGGAAGGCCCACACAAATCCATATGAACTAGTTGCAAAGGCTTACTACTTGATAGTTTATCTTTGACTTTGAATGATGTTCATGTTTGTTTACCCATTTGACATGACTTGCAGATAATATTTTGAGGCTTCTTTATTGTTGGTAGATCTCTGATTGCTCCCTTTTTATTGAGTTTGATGATGTGATCAAAGTTGAGATGCCCCAATCTCCTATGCAATAGTCAGGATTCATCTTGTTTTCTGATGTAGCATTCCTCACTCTCTTCTTTCAAGATATATACATTATTCTTAGTTCGAACTCCTTTAGCCATAACCTTCCCTGTAGATGTTGACCTGATTTCACAGTCTTGAGCTCTAAAGAGAACACCACACCCTTTATCACACATTTGACTTACACTCAACAAGTTATGTTTCAGACCATCTACAAACAATTTATCTTGAGCCTTTCCTCTTCCATTTTTGATACCAACTGTACATTTTCCTCTAATTCTTCCACACTCCTAGTTTTTCTCTTTCATTTGCTTCATTAAAATGTCTTCCACCTTCTTTTCCTCTTCAAATTCAACTTTCAACTTGATGATGTCTTCTAAATTTTATCCTTCCTTTACATATTTCAGTAGGATCTCTGTCTTCTTCCTATTATTTAGTTTAAGCCTTTATATTTCATCTAAGGCATTGATTAAATCCCTCTCAAGGTCTACCTCACCTTCCTCTTCTTATTCATATTCCTGGAAATCCTTTTCAAGTTCTTCCAAGGCCATCAACATGAATTCACTTGTTCCATATTCACTAGAGGATTCATTAAAACTTTTAGGTCCCTTGCTATCTTCTTGAGCATAGAATTTTTTTCTTTCGAATTGTCTCTCTTTCTGAATTTTGTTAGACTTGTTCTTCTCTTTCCTTTTAGGCTGATTTTCCTCTTTCTTACAAGGGAATTTTGATGCATAATGTCCCACTCTTCCACACTTAAAACACTTAAATGGAAAATTTCCTTATACTTACCTGTGCCTTTCTTCAACCTTCTAACAAATTTTGCTTCTTCTTCATCAGAACCTGAGCATGACTGATCATTTTCTTCCATGAGATTTTCTACCTTGAAAGTTTCCTCTATACTGGTTGCCTTCCCTTTTGGAATTCGCATCTCATATGATGTCAAAGAGCCACATAGTTGATCTCTGTTCAAAGTCTCAAATTTTGTTGTTTCTTCTATAGTTGAAACCTTAGGATTGAATTTAGAAGGTAATAACCTCAAAATTTTCTGAACTATTACACTTTCATTGATTGTTTCGCCTAGACACAACACGATGTTTATGAATTCTTCAACTCTTAAAAATAATTTAGCTATATCTTCATCTTCATTCATTTTTAAGGTCTCAAATTGGGTTCTATACACTTGTAATTTGGCCATCTTCACCTTTTATCTCCTTCATGAATATTTTCTACTTTAACCCATATACCTTTAGCTGTGTCACAATGCATTACTTTGATAAATTCAGAATCACATAGACCACTCAAAGGTGCACTCATAGCTTCTGCATTAGTTATAAAATTCAATTTGGCATCTTTGTCACTAGTTGTTTCCTTTGGTTCTTCATACCCCATCATCACAATAACCCAAACTTCTATTCCTAGAGACATTAAATATGTCTTCATTCTTACTTTCCAAAAGGCATAGTTTGTACCAGTAAATAGAGGTGCCTTATTTGTTGAGCATCCTTCTTGAATATCCATTTTACTGACTTAGGACCTCCTTCCAGTTGCTAGACTATTACTGAAGGAGCTTGACTCTGATACCAATTGATATTTATGATTGGGAATTACTTGGGGGGGGGGGGGGGGTGAATTAGTAATTCTAATTATTTATTTTTTCTCAACTTAATCTTCTTATTATGCAGTTAATGATTCATGTTTGTGCTCAGTTATTATTGAATTCCTTTTGCAGGTTTCAAGGAGAGAAGTTTGCAGATTTATTGATCAAGAATTCAAAACATTCACACAAGACACAAGAATAAACACATGAAAACACCAGATATAAGTGGAAACCATGAAGGGATAAAACCACGAATTTTAGGCTAAAAGTGATGTCAAGAAAAGATACTACTCCTTATTACATTAAGTTTTTGTAGGCTCCAGCCTACAAGAGGCTCCTACCTCAAAGGAAGCTCCAACTCCCACAAGTTTTCCGCAGGCTACAACCACAGGAGGCTCCTACCTCAACATGCTACAACCTTTTCCTTTTGAAGTTACAACATAGAAGGGGACAAAAATATCTCAATCACAACATCATGTTACAAATGATGGTTACCTCATTTACAATTCTGCTATCAAGTCTACTGCTACACTGCTTCTCCTTTTCATTTTGCATCTCTTTCCTTGCTGCTCATCCACTTTCTTATGCAGATTATTTTTCTTCAAAAAGGTTCCCTTTCCATTCCACATTGTATGTTTTATAAGCAAGCCATATGGGTTGTTTGTATTCTTTACAGGAATATGAAATGAAGCATTGTCTCTTGGGCTTCCAAAACTTCTCATACACTTGTCCCTTTATTTTCAGTTTTGAAAGAAATTTTGTAATATAAAATAGAGCTGAAATAAAACAACTCAACTAGTAATGATTACAAGAGACAAATCAGATTTGTATCATACATTTTTCTATTAATAAAAGCATATATTTTTCCAACTTGTGTTTCAATATTTTGTGTTCCATTTGACAATGTTCAACCTTCACATTGATTATCATAGCCTTTGCACTTCACATCACTTTCAACCTTCTTCAATTCAAGCCATCTAAAATTCAACATAAACCATCCTTTGAACGACATTCACACTCATCATATGCATACAACAACATAAGCCAACATTCTGGTTCAATATTCCAAGCTCAACATTCTAATTCACATAGTTGTTCCTTTTCCATCAATGGCAACAATGCCAACATCAACAATATATGAGCCAAAATAAAGGCACATTTCTTTCCATCACGAGTAAGAATCTCTGACAATCACGTCAGTAAATAAGTTATAGAGAAGAGAAACTGGAAATAAATCCCCATGCTTTGATCATTTAATGGTTTCATAATGGTATCAAATATTTCTAAAATGGTAGAATTTTATGTTTAAAATATAGGGTATTGTTGCAATATATAATACAAATTAATTGTAAAAAGAAAAACACCTATTTTGGGTAGTTTGAGTTATAGAACTAGCTTGCAGTCGATAGATCTTACATATGGTATCAGAGTTGGTTAAAACTTTAGGACCTAGGGATTTCATGCTAATATTCAAAGGTAATTAATTTTATTTACTTATTTCAATTTTCATTGATCATGTTAAGTAATCATGGAGAGAACATCAAGGAAATGAAGGAGGGAAGTCTCACCTCTACCTTCCCAAGCTAGAGAATCCGAGAAAATATCTGTAAGGGAAGTAACGGATATGATGTTATCCTTCTAGAAGATGATTGAAGTCTTGATTATTAGGGTTGGAGGGAATCCTTCAGTTCTTGGTTCTTTGTCTCAAGCAGAGAGTCAGGAGGTACCATTTGATGGAGATATGCATAGAGAGTTGGAAAAGGTTAAGCTTCCTATCTTTAAGGGTACCACCAAAGGTGAGGAAACATAAGCTTGGTTGGAAAACATGCACCTATGTTTTGAGTTTCATAACTATTATAGTAACCAAAAATCCAAGTTGGCTATATACCAACTTAAGGAGAGTGCAATATTATGGTGGAGGAACTTAGAATCTCAATTGGGATATTCCATTTCTACCTTGACGTGGGAACTACTAAATAATTAGAGAGGAGGTTGAATGAGCTTCATGATCTTAATAAAGGAACTAAGATGATACTTGAATATGAGGCTCAATTCATGGAGCTACTCAGATATGCTACCTATCTTAATACTAGAGCTCTCAAGGTAAACAAGTTTTCGTATGGATTGGATCCTATTATAAAGGAAAAGGTGTGCATTTTAATGCATACTAAATTGCATGAGGCAGTGAAAAAAGAAATTATAGCTAAGGAAGAATTGTTGGGGAGAAAAAGTGGGGATAAATCCCCCAATCTATTATTCCATGGGAAACCCCCTAGAAGGGGAGGCCCATATATAAGGAATAATGCAAGTGGATTGCATCATAGAGGATTTCAAAAGAATCATACTTTTAAGAACAATAGAAATAATCCAAGGAAACATCTTTAGCAAAGTAGTACTCACACTCAAGAATCAATTCAGAGTTCAGTACAATCACCTAATAAAAGGGTCAAATTGATGAAAATTACTCCTAGAAATGGATGTTGGACTTGTGGAGGACCTCATTTCGAGTGAGATTGTCCTGAAAAGAATAGCGAGGCATAATCATACCGAGAGAAGACCACTGTTAGAGATATGGGCATAGCCCATAGGATTCACATAGTTGTGCAAAATCGTCAAGTTGAGCATTAGTCAACAATGCTTGAAGTATCCAAAAAATTGAATGGTATGACAATTACTATTATAATTGATCTGAGCATGACTAAAATTTTTATTTCTCCTAATTCTTTATTAAAATGTAAATTGGTGGCAAAAGATAAAAACAATTTTGATAAGGTCAAGGTGGCCTCATGACATTTTAAAAAGGTAGAATACCTAGTGCAAGAGTGCCCTTTAGAGATGTGAGTGTGTGTAACACATGTGAATATTTATGTGACGTCACTTGGTCATTATTATGTAAAAGTTAGGATGGATTGGCTCAAAGCCCACCTGGCTGTGTTTAATTTTCGAAGTAATACCTTTTAGTTTGTGAGTGATGAGGGCCAATAAATGGTTCTCCATGGGGAAAAGATACATTTTTCTTTAAGGCTTATCTGAGCCTTGCAGTTGAAGAAAAGTATTAGAAAAATATGTCAAATGTATGCTATAATGACTCTAAATGAGGGAGAGCTTTCTTCCTTTGAACAATATCCTATCCTTTCATAACTTTCTGATGCCTTTCTAAAGGAGTTGCCTGGTTTGCCTCCCAAGAGGGAGATTGACTCCTCCATAGAGCTTAAGCCTAGAGAAAAACCAATATCCAACGCTCCCTATCGAATGTCTATTTTTGAACTTTGGGAGTTGCAAGTGAAACTTCAAGAATTATTGGATCGGGGTATTATTAGACCCAATGTTTCACATTTTGAAGCTCTTGTAATATTTGTAAAGAATAAGGATGGATCTCTTTGACTATGTATTGATTACAAGCAGTTGAATCGAGTAAATATTCAAAATCAATATCCTTTTCCTTGCATTAATGATCTATTTGATCAAATGAAGGGAGCCACTGTGTTCTCCAAGATCTACCTTCGATCGGGGTATCATCAACTTTTAGTTAAGGAAGAGGATATTCCTAAGTCTGATTTTTGAACTCGTTTTGGTCATTGTGAGTTTGTGGTTGTTCCTTTTTGGATATCTAATTCTTTAGGAGTGTTTACGAGTTTGGTGAATGGTGTGTTTCTTAAGTACCTAGAAATATTCGTACAAGTGTTCCTTGATGACATCTTAATCTATTCAAATACCCCTGAAGAGCATGAGCAACACTTGAGATTGATGTTGCAATGTTTAATAGAAAACAAGCTTTATGCCAAAATGTCTAAACGTTCTTTTCTCCAATTAAAAATCCATTATCTTGGACACATTATTTCGAACGAAGGCATTGTTGTTGACCCAACAAAGTTTGATGCAATTTCAGAATGGACAACACCCTCCAATGTGCATGAAGTGCATAGTTTCATGGGTATGGTAGGATACTATTAGAGATTTGTGGAAGGATTTTTGAAAGTAACCCTCTAGTCACTTCATTTCTTAGGACGTGAGAAAATTTTAATTGGACAGATGAGTGTGAGCAAGCTTTTTTTAAGCTTGAGCAGTGTTTGAATACAACTACAATATTAAATGTTTTAGATATGGATAGAAAATTATAGTATGTAATGACACATCAAAAGATGGATTGGGTGTATTGCTATCATAAGATGGTAGGGTGATTTCTTATGTCTCTAGGAAGTTAAGGTCGCATGAAGAAAACTATGCAACCCATGATTTGGAACTTGCACCTAAAGTTCATGCCTTGTGGCTTTGCTGACATTATTGGTGGGGAAAAAATTGAATTGAAACGGATCATAGAGGATTGCATCATATATTTACTCAAAGTGATCTTAATGCTAGACAAAGACAGTGGTTAGAACTCCTGAGTGAATATGATTTTGATATAACCTACATCAAGGGTATATTAAACAAAGTAGTTAATGCACCAAGTCGAAGATCTCACATATTTTTAGTGATACCATTGAATATTGATATATGGGAACACATCTTGAGGGAACAAGATGTAGATGATTGGTGTAAGGGAGTTAGATGTCAACTCTATGGGAAAGAGGCTAAAAAAGGCAAGATGGAGGGGTACTCTTATGATGATGATGATATGCTGAGATTTATGAAGAAGATTGTGGTTCCAAATAGAGATGGGACTCGTGAACTCATTTTGAAATAATCTCATCGTGTAGTGTATACGACTCACCCGGGAGTCCAAAAGATGTATGCAAATTTAAAGAAAAAATTCTTTTCGGTTAGCATGAAGAAGGATGTAGCAAATTATGTGGCAAAGTGTTGGGAATGCTAGATAGTTAAGGCAGAACATGCTCATCCAACAGTTTTTTTGCAACCAGATAACATTCCTGAATCCAAATGGGAAGAAATATCTCTGGATTTTATTGTTGAATTGCCTAATAAAAGCAGTAGACATCACTCCATTTTGTTGGTGGTAGACAAGTTTACCAAGAGTGCCCATTTTATACTTGTTAGAGATACTTATAAAGCATCTAAAACAACACAATTATTTATCAAGGAGGTTGTTAGACTTCACGGTTTTCCTAACAAGATCATATTAAATAGGGCCTCTGTTTTCACAGGAAGATTTTAGACTATCTTTCAGGGATCCCTCCAATCTCAATTAAACTTTATCACAAATTATCATCCAGAAACTCATGGTAAAACTGGAAGAGTAAATCAAGTATTGGAGGACATACTTAGAATGTATGTAATGGATCAACAATCTCAGTGGGAAGATTATCTTCATTTAGTGGAATTTGCGTACAAAACATTTATCATCGCTCCCTTGGTATGGCACCTTATGAGCTATTGTATGGAAAACCATGCAGAACACCTTTATGTTGGAATAAGTTGGAGGACACAATCTTGGTAGGTCTTGAAATGCTTCAAGAAATGGAAGAAAAAGTGTGTAATATAAGGCAAATATTAAAGGAGGCATAGGATAGAAAAAATAGCTATGTTGATATGCATAAAGTGGATTATAGTTTTATAAAAGGAGAATTTAGTTTTCTTTGAGTAAAACCTCAAAAAATCTCTATTAAATTTGGGAAAGGATCCAAGCTCTCTCCTCGAATTGTTGAGATTTTTGAGATCATTGAAAGGATTGGACCTACATCATATCGTCTTGCTCTACCACCAATTTTTCATCGTATACACGATGCATTTCATATTTTAGTATTGTGTAAGTATGTTCATGATCCTTCTCACATTTTAGATTGGAATCAATCATAGGTAAAAGACGAGGGGGATCTGAAGGCAAAGTCGATTTTCATTTTGGACCATTGCACTCGACAACTCATATGTCGCATGGTGGACCAGGTAAAGGTCCAATGGGACCTGTATAGTCCTAGTTTTGCCACTTGGGAGGATGCATCTACTATGCGTCTTGAGTTTCCCTTATTGTTCAATCAAACTTTGGGCCAAGTTTTCTCCAAGAGGGGGAGTATGTAGCATCCTATTTTTCCTAGTAAATTTTGTGAACCTTATTGAGGGTGATTTTTGACAGATTATGTATGAGAGATTAATATGTTATGGAATTGGATCGATCACTTGATTGAGGAATAATTTTCTATAAATTACATACATAGTTATATTTCCTCTTATGTGTGGCTATGTGATTGATTAGGTGTATCATATCTACTTTGATTTACATCTTTTTTTTTATATCTAGCTTATAACATATGAATGGAATATACTATGTGGAGTAGCTAACAGACCATAATCTTGTTGATGATTTATGATTTATATGATTATACATGCCTAACCTTGTATTTACTAGGGAACTTAGTTACTGACGAGAAGGATGCTCAGATTACTATGGAGGTCATGTATACATTTGGGTAAAATGTAATTGAACTAAATTCATTATGAATTTGATCGATTCTTTTAATCTATGAGGTTATGATGTGCAGGTTTGGGGAAACAAGACCTTGCCAAAAAATCATCAGATGCATATGACCTCACAACCAATACCTTGAGGCAAAGCATGTCACTTTAAAGAAAAATAGATGAGAATCTATGGAAAACATTAGGGGACAAAGTCCTAACTTTTGAAAGATCAAGGCTTGGAGTATTGGATCTTTGGAATAGATCAAGGCATGAATTCTTGATTTTACTAGGATGTGGAGTCCTAAGTACAGGGCAAGGGCGTGGAGTCCTAACAAGTCAGGAGAGGTGCACAATAGGGGTGTAGAATCCCTATTCTCTCGCTGAAAAACACCACTTAAGGGATTACATCAATCGGGTGAATTAAGCTAAGTTAAACTTTGAGTTGAATTAAATCCAATTTACCCACTTTAGAGGATCGTGCAAAATAAATATTCTTTTAATGAAAAATATTAATTATCTACTTAAAACAATTAATAATAAGAAAAATCCTTAAGTAAACACATGGGTGATGAACATTAGATAATTTAGGTACCTAAATAAAATAAAATAAAAGGGGAAAATTTGGAGAGGTGCCACCTTAGGGGGTGGTGAATAATACAATTTTCTATAAATTATAAATTAGTTAATTTTTACATGTAGGGGGTGAGGTGTCACTCCATTCCATGCTTATAAATATGGAAGGATTTTTCCCCATGGGGGGTGGGAGACCAGAAAAGTAGGGAAATGTTTCCAAAATGACTACACAATTCCTAAATTAAAATCCCAATAGTTTATCCTCAATGATGGAGACTAAGTGGTGTGAGAGGAAGATACGATATCTTCCTTAGTTTTCCCGAAATTTCTTACTATTGTTGAAGTTGGTACTGTATGTGAGCTCATAGAGCTAGGGAATTCTAAGGAAAAATGTTTCCTTTGGATATGGTTGGGTGGTAAGACTGACTCATCTATTGGAGTTGGTAAGTGGAGTTGCTGAACAAAGTAGAACGACTGAGTATCACATAAAATTTCTAGTTTGTTATATTTTTCTTTAATTAACCTTTTTTGGATGGAGATGTAGCTAATTTACCTTTTAAATGGTTCTTGTAGTTCTAAAATATCCATAGCCAATGGTTTATCATTCATTTCTTTTGGTTATACATATGTTGAAATTACATAACTGCAAGAATATGTTTGTGTTTTAACTAATGGGGGAATACCGACTCCAATTAATAATTCTTTCATCAAGTGTATTGTTCGTTCTTATTTTTAATTTGCAACTCTCTTATTTATTGCACATTTCTATTTATGAAAGCATATGTTGAAGATGAGTTATTTAACAATTCTTTCATCAAGTGTATTGTTCTTATTTTTAATTTGTGGCTGTCTGCTTTATTTTACATTTCTATTTATGAAAACATATGTTGAAGAAAGTTATTATTCTGTTAATTTTTGTCGGGGAAGAAAAAAGAAGGATTACAATTTAAGCTTGTAACTCACCTATTCTGAGTTAAAAAAAGTAGAAGAAAAGACAAACCATGTCATGTAAAATATAATTGAAAGAGATATATTCATATTCCTATTCTCTATCATCCTCCTTTGTTAGTTTGTTTACTTAAAGGTTATATGTTTATCTTTCATCTAATAATAGTGTTCCCCAAAAGTCTTGTTTCAAAGTTTAACAATCATTGTTTTGAAGGCACTTGACACATTATTTGCTTTATTTTTCTTTGAAATATAACACTTATTGTTTTTGTAGGAAAGAAAGTTCTCTTGAAATATAACATTTATTCTTTTTGGAGAAAATGAAGTATTCTTTGAAATGAAATATAATGTAGAAAAAAAAAGTATGCTTATTCATTTTGAAAAAAAAACATATATCTCTATTTAATTGTTTATACTAATGTCAATGTGCTAATTTAGAGCATAGTATCATTAAATGCAATGGTGAACAATGATTTAGCTTGATGGGTGTATATATTGGTGTGTTACATTTACTTTGGTTAATGCATGATATACCTACTCATTTGTGAGATAAATTAGTGTGGTAATATTTTGTAACTTTTACTATAAAACATTAGAGATAAATTAGTGTGGTAATCTTATGTAACTTTTACTATAAAACTATAAAACTTTATATACATTCTTGGCAAATATGAATTTATGATTTCTCTCTTTGCAATATGTAGTTTGAAGTTTTCATTATTGCCACAAGTATTGGTCGTGAATATTTTCTAAAAGAGGTTAACCTTGGTAATCTTTTATAACATTAGTAACCTTTTATAACCTTGGTAATATTTATATGCATTCTTGGCAAATGAGACTTTATGGTTTATCCATTTTCATTATGTAGTATAAAGTTTTTATTTTTGTCAAAATATTAGCCTAGAATAATTTTTATAGAAAATAAGCTTTGTTCTATTTTATAATGTTTACTATTAAACACTTTATACACTAAGATCTTTGGACATTTTAAATCAGTTGTTTTGGAATGAGTTAAGTCATTTATTACTATTTTAATGTTGCACTCTATATAACACCAAATCTTATCGCCTGAGACTCTGCTTGGAGTAATTTTATTTGGATAGTGTGAAAGAACACCCTATTTTTTGTTTGGACTATAGTTGAAAAGAATACTTCTGAGTCTTTATGTAGGTTGGAAAAATATACTTTGATTTTGTTTCATGCAATATGCAATGATAACAATAAGAATCTTTAGTTCAAATAATACAAATTTTGGTAATTATGGCCAATCACTTATAGACACCATACTCTGGTATTCTTCCTTGATAAGGACATTATTCGAATATTAAATTGACTTTATTTTACTAAGCTTGAGATTCAATGGGATAACCATATTATTAAGTAATTGAAATTGTATGTAGTTTATAGAGTTCAGGCTTTTGTGATCCATATCAAGTTTGTGAGAGATTTTTCGGCGAAAATCACATGGGATACCATTTGTCGACGCGTTTCGAACCAACTAGTGTGGTTCATCCTGATGATGAACCACACTAGTTGGTTCGAAACGCGTCGACAAATGGTATCCCATGTGATTTTCGCCAAAAAATCTCTCACAAACTTGTATGTAATTTATCAAGTATTGGAAATTGTATCATAAGTTTTAAAAACTCAAATAAGAATTATGTGATTTTTCTTTTTAGAAGATATATATATATATATATATATATATATTCGCTTGGAATATTTTACATGTAAAGATATGGTATTGACGAAATATTTTGAGCGTACATAAAGAGATTAATTTTAGATGTTTGGGGTAAATAAGAAAACTAATTTGGAAGTAAGATAAATGGATTTGAAATTAGCAACATTATTTAAGTTATAATACCAGAGATTTAAGAAAAAAGTATTCTAGTGGGGTCAATAATATATGAACTAAAAGAAAAAGCAGATTTCCTTCCATGACAAGTAAGAATCTCTGACAATGAAGTTAGTAAATAAGTTATGGAGAAGAGGAAATGGAAATGAATCCCAATGTTGTGATCATTTAATGGTTTCATAATGTTATCAAATATTTCTAAAATGGCAGAATTTTATGTTTAAAATATAAGGTATTGTTGCAAAGAAAGATTCTTCAAATGAATGGATCAAATGTTAATATATGAACTTTATGTTACATGGAATGGATGTTTTTGGATATGATGAGTTCTTCTTCATTTTTGGAAGACTTATAATTTATGTGATGGTTAATGCTTTTAGTTTTCATGTACTATGAAAGGCCAAAAGCGTGATACAAAGTCTATATAGAGTATTATTAACATGTAAAAATAATATGGATCTATTTTCAATGTTTGTATAAAACATAGATGAGTTTTATGTGTGAAATCATATGTCATGATTTGAAATTCAACATTTAATATTATAGTTGGATTCGAGACAATTTAATTATATCTTCAAACATTTCTTAAAGATTTATATGTTTTAATTAAAAACTTACATATATTAATTTGATATATATATATGGTGTACTTATGAATATATGTACAAATTAATTGTAAAAAAAAAAAGAAAACACCTATTTTGGGTAACTTGAGTTAGAGACCTAGTTGGCAGTCGAGGGATATTATAGAAGGAAGACTTACATTTAAGATATATGTGGGACTAGTATAATGTTGATTTTCAAAAGAAAACTAAGTATGATTTCCATCCAACAATTCCATATAGGGAGTGGAAAGCCCCCATGGAAGATGCAAATGAGAAGGTGCTTCGAAAAGAAGGGAAGACACCGCCCGAACCAGGAAGGTATGAGACATTTTTAATAATGTAATTATGATGATTTATCATCATTGTGACAACTAATTAATTTTTTCAATATTTTCAATATAGGCTCCCAGATACATCCAAAGCCACGAATGCTAGAATAGCTAAACATGGGAAACATGATCTTGGCCTTGGTGGTTACTCAAAACTGGTCGCAAAAATTATAAGTATAAAAAAATTATTTTCATCCAAGTTATAAATTCTTAACAATTTTAATTTAATATCACAAAAGAAAAAAAAAATCATGTTCACATACAAAATTGCAGGGGACACAATTCAAAGAGGCTCCATGGAGGAAGACCTCAAGCTTGCTTACAAGCACAACTATCAAGTTGTGGTTGAACATAGGACAAGATTGGGGTCCACACAACCTTCCTGCACCCAACTTGACACTCAGGTAAATAAAAGCAACGAAGAGCATTTATAAATTATTATGTGTGCAATCTATTGGTTATTATTTTTTGCCATAAAGTAATGTGCTTGACTGTAAAAAGAATACAAACAATGTAGATACAAATGTCTCAAGTAATAATGGAACACATGAGCCTAGTGATGGTGGAGTGCCTCTTCAAACTGATATTCAACTCAATACTGAAGGTATTTCATGTGTTATAAAAATATTATAGTATGGATTACAATTAAAAATATTTAAATGAAAATGGTGTATTAAAAATAACCTTTCTTGTTTCTGCTCAAAAGCATGTACAAGACGAGGTCAGACAAGAGGAGGAACATATGGCCACATCCAAAAGTACTATGTTTCCTTCCACTACCAAAGCAAGTAAATAACACTCTATTTTTATTAATAAAACACTTGTAATAATAATGGCAACTACGATCGATCTATACTACATTCTGTCTGTCACTATAGATCGATCATAGTTGCCTTCCCGGGAGCTTGGGTGAAACTAAGTGGAGGTCCGAACCGACTGATGTTGAAAAATTAGTGAATGAGTTGTGGTTAGGGGTGAAATGCCACTGGAACCCAAAGCGGGATCAGTTTCATTGGGGGATCGAAATGGTGGATATGCAGGTGGTGGAAGGGTTGGACCGTGATCCTCTGGAGGACCTTCCGAACCTCCAATAAAGGGACTTGAGACTCAATATCTGTTTTATCTAAGGGATTCTATACTAACCAGGCCCCTTCTGTCACTTGCAGTTGATAGTATAGTCACTAATATCGATCATAGGCAAGGCATAGAGTTTGTAAGCACCACTTCGCTTTGCTTGGATTGCTTGGTTAGGCGGGTTGAAAGGGTTGAGAGAGATAGGCAGTACACTACCTGGATTGGATGCTAGCTGGATGAGGGAGATGCAGTATGCTACTTTCGTTTGATGGGGAACCCTCTACCCCCCCATCCTGACAAATATAAGAATCACACACCTGCAGAGATACCAGCCGCACCTAACTCCGGGACACACCAGTGGGGTCCCCGTTTTATTTCCCCTCCACCCCACCATTTCATTCACTTAGGCCCACCCAATAGCTGACTTACTCCTCCTAATGTCAAGCAAGCAATAAATTCCTCTCCTTATCAGTCGAGCCCTGTCGGACCTCTCTTGTTGATCGAGCCCTCTCCTTAACAGTCGAGCGTTCGTACCTCACCCTTCCTGACCATCTCGATATACCTGAGATCTTCGATCTTGATACCTACCCTCATTAGATACCTTTGCTGTCAATCTTTGCATCGGGATTCTAGCATGGGAAACCATTTGTATTGGATGCCTAAGGGGTGTATATTGAAACAAAAACCAAGCATGCAACACTGATGAACCAATCTATAAACTCTCTCTATTCAACCATCATGCATCGTCTAATAACACATATTACAACAAGAAAGTCAACCGAGAAGAGATCGGGTGTATCGGTTTCCTCCTTCAGTCTCCCACCCCACTCCCCCGAGTAGGGGGATATAACGTGACATAAGCGAAGTGTCCCGTTAAACATATTTTCTTATTTTGTAATAATTCCATTTCATCTAGTTATAGTACCAGTCATCCTAATAGGGGGATATATATATTATTCTCTACAGAGAGATTCTATTTCTTGGTGGCGGTGTATTCTTTCGTCTGTCTATGAACCGATCGATGTCTTCTTTTGTCTGTTTGGGAAACGATGCACGATGCTTACTTACGTTGATACGCAATTTGAAGAGCTCCATTTTCATTCTTCATTTTATTCTTCTCGGATTCATGGGAGACTTGTCATATCCAGAATCTTTCCGCGGTGTGCTCTGTTTACTATTATTTCGTACCCTTCTCTTACCATACAATTAAATCTATAAATACGCTAGAGACTCTACTATTAAGGCTTGGTTTCTCTGGAACTGGGGCTTAAGGCATCATTCCATCCAATGGGGTACTAGATCTCGTGGATGGCTATTATCTCTAGGATATGATGCTAGACCTAGGATCCGATGTGAATATTCTGCTGCTCAAATGGCCGCCATATAATTTTGCTTATGAGCCATTGGTGGTCCCCAACCTCTTGTCACACACTAAATATCAAGCTCCTTCTTTGTGGGGACCAAATTTTCTTTCAAAAGGTTAGCGAGAGAAGCGGGTAGATAGAGAGATGGAGGATGGTAGGCCAGATAGATAGATAGGCAGGATGGATAGGCGGGACGGGAGAATCCACTTCCTTCTTCTCTCAGAGAATCAACTTCCTTCTATGGAGGAAATATCTCCACTAAAGGTCAAGGGGAATACACTCTAAATCGATAACCAACCACTCAACAAAACTTGGATCTGAGCTGAGGGAGTCTATCTTTGGCACTATACCCGTCTAGCACCTCCACCCTTTGACATCAGGCATGAGCTGAGAAAAATGAACATTCCCATACCCCTTTATGCAGTTGTAAAGAACCCCGCTCATAGGATATAAGTATATAAATGACTAATAGTCAGAGAGCAATTCCGTCTCCCACTCCCTCGGGGGTGCACCCCCTCAACCGGGGGTGAAGTCTAACTGTTTGTTCTCTGATTCGTCGTTTGGATGATATAAAGTATGGGTGGATAGTTGCATTAGTCCCCTTGCATTGGAGTTGGAACTCAATGGAGTTGATATCCTCTAGCTGAATTACCCATCCTCCATCAAATTATGGAGTTCCCATATCCAGCCTAGCCTAGCCCAGTCGCGAATAGTAGCCCAGCGGAGTCAAGTAGTGGAGTATAGTAGCCCAAGCCGATTATCCCATTCCTAGCGCGGTGATTTCAGTAGAGGAGAGAGTATCATAGTCAGTAGATTCATTTTACCGAGTATCAGAAGTATCCGAGCCCGCAGAAGTAGAGGCAAAAGTAGTGGTTTAAAAAGCAGTCGTTCGAGATGGAGATGGAGATCCACCAGGGGAGCTGGAGGATTGGGATTCTGCCCACTGGAAGTACTCTACCAATCAGGAACGGGGTGTGGCTGAATGGATACGATTGAAGAGAAAGAAAGCGTGAGGTAACAGGTCCCAAGCCCTCATGGGTAGGGAAAGCCTGGTCCATTGGGCGCGATACTTGGACTCGAGCGAGGTTAACTCCCGACTAAAAGTAGGGGAATAGGGGAGGGAATGGGGGAAAGACCAAGACTTTAGAAGGAGGATAACCTAACACCTAACAACCAGATGCAGAGCAAGAACTAGCATCTCCACCCGCAGCAGATCAAGATCGAGGAACAGTTCGAGATGGACCTATTCATAATCTAGTCCATTTGCTCTTGCCACTAGAATTGGTACTCCAATTTCATATTCCAATTTGGGTGCCTCTATCTATGCTCTTCTCAGTGGCCTACCCTAGGCGCTATAGGGAATATCTCTTATCTGCCCGCTACGCTCATTGGTTCTTCTTTCTTTCTTTCTGCCACTGGCTAAATTGATGGCAACGGGCGGCTGCTGGCTAGATGGCGGCTAGGGGGTGGGCAGATGGGAGGGAAAGATACATATAAAGCTACTCTAGTGCTTCCGGCCTTCTCTTCGAAACCCATTCAACAGCTCCTCTGGAATGACTGGTAATACCACTTAGGGGCGAATAGACCCCCTCTTATATCCTATCGCTAAAGGGAAAATAGGATCTTTTCTCATTTCTTACGTAATTCTCGAATATGTCCGGTAGTGTAAAAGGAAGTGATCAAGCGTGAACTTTAGTTTCTCGACTGATAAGGCCGCCAGCACTGGCAAGATGCAAAAGAATCCTTGACTATTAAGGCCGCCATCTGGTGAGATCTGGTCCAGTCAAGTCAGGTGAGGCTGATAGATAGCGAGTGATACATTACAGGTAGGAACTTCAGGACATGGGACATTTGAGCTGAGGATGGAATAGATTCAGGAGAAATATTGTAGTCCCACCTGCTAGCGGATTATCTATCTCTTGATACCTTACAACTGTGAGACATCTCTATAACTACCTATTGGCAATATCTTATATCCAACCTTCGAGAAATGCTGGGCTGGAAATATAAAAGTAAGAGAGATTCTCTAGACATGAAAGCGATTAACAACTGTGCTTAAGCTACTAGATTGACTACTGCTGTTGGTGTTACTGAAGCTTCTACTTGTGCTGGTGTTGCTGCTATTGTGTTGATGCTTTTCCCCCCTTACAAAAACATGAATGTATGACCAAGTTGGGAGCAAGACATACATATCCCATAACAATTGAAGGGGAAGAGTACATCCTTGCTGAATTCCTAAAAAAAGGAAAGACCAAATAATAAATGATTGTACTTGTTATATAATTAGTGATGAGCCTTAGTATTGCAACAAGAATGCTGCAACTCCTAGGGCTACCAAATTTACTTTATCAACTCGAGGTTTCATACAAACTTGGAGGTGACAGTGCTATATACACAACAGAGGTATCATTCTACTCATGTCACTTCTCAACTGGGGCACTTGACCATTAGGGTTCTAGGCCATTCCTCTATTGGACTAAAGTGAGTCTGACTACTGATAGTGGAATGTAAAACTAGTTCTAGTGTAGGAAAAGTAAATGCTTGTCAATTTAGAAAATGAACGTTGCTAACTTGTAAATGCTATGAAATGATATAAATCATCTAGCTATGAAATAACACAAATCACTTGAAGGAAGGAAACTATGATAACCTTGCACTTGATAAACTAGCTACCAGAACTCCTTAAAAATTGGAAGTTATTCTATCATTTCAAAATCCAAACATGCATGCATTAATTATCTCATTCACACTTGCAAAATAGATAAAAGTCCTAATTGCTAAATTCAGAAATATAAAAGCTAATGTTGTCTGATCTTGTAGGAGGGAAAGGAATGAAAAGGCTGGTATAGGTGGCACTTATGGTCATGGAGTCCAAGCTAAGGGGTTAACCTACTCCTACATTAGGCTATACTACAATTTTACGTCAAAACAGGTAGCTACAACGTTTCTACAAGAAACTGATACAAGATGTCCTGCATAACTACATGATGTCCTGTACTGCTATAGGAAGTTGGCTGGGAGGTTTTGGAGGACAAGAATGGTGATATGAAGTGTTGGAAGGGTACATGAAAGTTGTGGAAGTTGTAAGTAAGGTGAAAATCACCCAAGGCCAAGCCCAACACTCCTAAAAGGACAGATTTTCCTAAGACAACTTGTTCACGGTGGCTGGAAAATAGAGGTTTGGAATATGGCCAGTGTGCATCAACAAAAGGTGGAGGAGACCTAGGTGGAGTTGGTTGGAGGTGTCCCTTCTTGCAAATCAACAATCCTTGCAATAAAACCCATCTCTCTTTTCATTTACAAATTATTACATGTCAACATGGAAACGATTAGTTGAATTTATAAAGTCTGATCTAAATATTGTTAAAGACTAGATTTGTGGAATAAAATACCTTCTAAGCTACAACAATCTTAAGAAGAAAACTAACAACTACAAATATTTCTAAGGAATCATAAACAATTATCTAGATAAGTATGAAGCTTAACGTAGGCAATGAATAAAGGACAACTATGTTTTTGGGTTGTGAGAGTGGGTTCCCCTAATTATGATCCCATAAGGGAGATGGGATAGGGGTCACTATCACAAGATTTTATGGTATATTTTCCTTCACTAGACTGCAACACTAATATACTCTTTAAGCTAGTGAAAGCATGGATAAGCAATAACTTAATCAACTTTCTAAGCTAAACAGAACCAAAAATAAACTTCAACAGTAAATCAACTTTCTAAGTTAAAAACTAAACATAAATAAACTTAAACAATAAATCAACATTCTAAGATAAGAATATAGATACAAAGGAGAGGAAATTCTGCTACTAAGGTTGGGCCCTAACCCAAGAGCTTCAACCCTTTGAGTCGACTCAATGCTGGGTCAAAGCATAATTTCTCATTATCATAAAAATTTCAAATACATCATAACAATAAAAATCAAATGTGCTTAAGCTTAATGACATCTTGGCTACAATAAAACTTTGAATCCTAATGAGTCCCTTATCTTTCTTATTTATACAAAACTATAGCTACGAACAACTTAGAAAATAGGGATACTTGGCTCCCTAACTTGAGAATAATTTTTCCTTGACTAGCACTAACTTGGATGCCAATGAACTTGGCTTGCTTGGCTACCAATGACACTGAGCCGATGAGATAGAGTGGGAGAATATTATAATGATATGGGGAGTTAAGGAGGGATACCACTTCCTATAATCTCTCTTTATTTTCTACTCCGAGTCTCTTCACTCAAGTCAACTCAAAACTGCTCCAATTTCCCGCATTTAACACACATTAGGCCATAGGACATAGTAACTCACTTTTACTCTTCTCAATAAGCAAAATATAATAAAATATGTAAATAAATGTGAGAATAGACAATTTAATAAGCATGAGAGTGGCATTGTGACCCATATAGTTTACATATTGATGAGCCTCATCAATTAGAATGACCTTGTTTCATATTATGTAAATATATTTTTTTATGATAAAATTTATTGAGATGAAATATTTTGTGGATCTACGAATGAATGAATGAATGTTTTCTATTTGTTTCTTTATGTATCTTAATGTCTTACTTTCAACTATTTCCTAGTAGATAGATTGGGTATTGGGGAATTGAGAGTGATGTGGGGGGGGGGGGGGGGGGGGGGGGGGGGGGGGGAGAGGCCATGAGAGCTTCCACATTCACTTGGTTGGTTGTGTTCAGTAGAGAATAAATTAGGATTTGGATAATCTTGGAGAAAAACACCCTTGATCCAACAGAACAACAACAAAGTCAATGTTGACATCGTTTTTTCTTCGTTGAGTGGAAGGAGGTTTGATCCAAGATTAAGCTACTCCAATAATTTATTCTCGAAACTAAGAGGAGCTAATTCAGGTATTCATTCACTCAATTATTTTTAATTATTATTTATTCATGCAATTAAATTTAATATTTGGTCAAATTTAATCTAAGTTTGCCTCATTGGTCTCATGAATATGTGTAGGACAACTAGTATGAATTCAAATGCTGAAGTGGAACAACTATTGGAAGCAAATAGATCAAAATGGTATCATTACATTTAGCATTCATTTTTTTGCTATTGTTATTAGGCATTTGTTTTATTACCAAATATTGAAAATATGTCCATTTATTCACTTTGTCATTACACTTGCTTGAACATGTTCCCTTATTTCATATACTCTATTACATAACTAAGCTTTAAATATGAAAAAATTGTGATTAAACATGTATAAAAAACAAATTTATATCCCCCTCAAGGGATTCCTCCAAATGTAAGTTCACTATAAGATTTATTAAGTTAGAAAACAAATGTGTGACTCGAAGTTATAGCTTGCATAGATTTTGCATGTAATTTTTGAAACAACTAGACAATTCTCAAGTTGACAATTGATATTGGCATTTAGTTGTTTTCAATAAGAAATTAAATAAACCAACATGTGGATTAAGTGCATTTTGATTTTCTTTGAGGTGTAAATGTAGATAGAGGTTCAATAGCCCTCCCAAAAAATCAAGATATTATTCTTAGAGAATTTTCTCTCTCATTTTGTCTCTTATTATATATTGTTATGTGGGTGAATATTTCTCTTAGGTATATTGCTTCACTTTAGATCTAGGGTTTGTATTGTTGATGGGATTGATTTCTCATCAGTTTCTATCAAAGAAATGGTCCAAGCCTGCTCTTCTCTTTCTAATTCCTTTTTCTATAGTGCCCCACCTAGAATGATTTTCAACAATGACAATAAACATAGATTTGGTTTCTTGGCCAACGCCCCAGCCAGGAGTCATTGTGGGGTTATTGAGGGCATCCTCCCATCCCCACATGATAGTTTCAAGTTCTTGCAATGTGTCTAGGGTTACCTTAAGGCTTCTGTCACACAACATTTTGTCACTTTCCTTGTACTCCTTGTCCATGACCCTTGGGACCTCTACAGTGAACCCCACATGCTTTCCTCTCGTGAAGAAACTCCCATTATGTCCCTCTTCATGAACAGAGCAATTCCCTTTTGCATCATTTCCTAAAAATCTTCTGTTTACCCCAGTTTACAAGACTGACGCTAATGAACCGTGTCCTCCTCGCACCGATATGCAGGGATTACAACTATCCCTAGCACCGATCAGATCAACTAAGACCTTTCTCAATCACGTCAATCCTCTTTTGGAATTTTTTTTAAATATGGATCCAAAGCTTCCAACTCTAGAAGCTTTGTAACGGAAGTCTGGTAAATGGTCAGGCCGGATGGAGTCGAGGAGGTTAATTTGGGATCCTTTCCCCTATTAGGATGGGACTAATCTAAGAGATAAGGCCTTCTCCCACAAGAAGAGGAACCATCTACCATCTATCCAAGCTATATAAGCCTCTCTTTTTCCCAAGAAAAAGTTAGTTTTTAGTTGGGTGTTAGAATAATCAGCAAGACATCTATAGTCTGAAGTTTTCTAGTGTATGTTTGAGGGAGAATAGTGTGCTTGGGTGTGATTTGAGACTAAAGGGAAAGAGGCCTTAAAACCTCTATTGTTGGGGTTGTCCATGAAGTGTTAGCAGAAGTGTGGGAACCTAGATATGTCATAGGAGACCAAAAACATCAAGGCACCAGTTGTAATCTCTTTTTGACTTATATAAATGCAACTATCGATTGATTTCCTACATGAAGTGTAATTTTACATCTTTATGGCTTAATGTTCCTTGACCTATTAAGTAGGTTAAATACAATATTGTATGCTATTATGTTTGTTGTTTGCTATTGTTTGCTTGTTTTAGGTGTGGGAAGGAAGGAAACAGAAGATAGTTGGAGCGAAGAAGCAAGATCATCACCAAGCGGAATAGCGTTCTAAGAGGCAGGCCCTCTTAATTGATTCTAGCCTAAGGAAATAATCCATAGATTGTCTGTTTGTGACTAGACCCGCTCTCTCGGGCTAGAGAAATTGTTTGTGTCCACACTTAGAATTTACCTGCATCACAAATTGGAAACTCCATTGGGGAACCAATCCAACTGTTTGATTGACTGTAATTTCATGGTTTTGTGTGAACTTTTTTAGTATCACCATTTCCCTCTAGTGTTCTTTGTTTTTCCTAGTTTACTACTCTAAGTCTGAAATTTACAGTAGCAAGTCTGGCTTTTACCTGAGGAAATTTTTATTTTTTCCTTTGAATCCTCGACCAATGCGGTTTTTCTAAAACAGTTGTGCCAATCATATTGAATTTCTCAAAAACAGTCACGCCGACCCCCTTTTGGCGTGTGTTGTCAATTAGGCAGTCACACTGATTCCTGTAGGTGAAGATTAGGGTTTCCCCTAGATCATAACCAATGTATCTTGCCCTCTTAATTTCTACCTCTTAGCTCATTTTGCCTATGTTCTCCCTGCCTGGAAAGCTTCATTAGCTTAGTTTGTGTGTTTGTTTGGTTTAGCCCACCCTCTGATGTGTTAAGTTTGGCCCTCTGTGAAGTTCTTTTTTTATTTTTTCTTTGAATCCCTCGATCAATGCTACTTGTAGCCTGGCCAGTCGTGCCGATCAACCCATCAGCGTTAGTTGTAGTCTGGCTAGCCGTGTCGGTCATGCCGATCAGTGCTAGTTGTTAGTTAGGCAGTAGTGTCGGTCTCTGAGTTAAGAAAAAAACAGAATTTCTCCCATTCTAGTGCTTGACCCCCAGACTCTCTTCTTCAAGCCAGAAGTGACTAGATTGCTTTGTTTGCTAGTTTTTGATTGATTGATTGGTTTGAAGTTTCATTGCTTGATTTTTTGGGTTCTCGGATGGTTTCTATGACCCTAGGGCATCTAGGTCAATTACCATTCATTTGTTTGTTTACTCATTGTGTTAAGTTTATGATTTGCTGCTTCATTTAATCCATCTTTCAGTCGCAACATCTTCATTGCTTCATTTTCTATTGAATGAGTGAAAGAGTCTCATTTGTTCTCTTATTTCGAGTGTCTCTTTTCTCGTTCCAAGCATAGATTGCATTGCTTGGTTTGTCAAATGAAGCATTTATGTGTTTGGTTTGCTCGATTCAGGGAAAAAGTTGCTTTTTGTTTCATTTATCATGCTTTGGATTGGATCGATGCTTGTTTGTTTGGAATTGTGAAAATTTTCATTAAAGTGCTTTATGTGAAAGATTCATTTTGCATTTTATGAAAAGAAGAACATCATTCTAGTTTACTTAAGCGAAAATATTACATTTGTAGCGTCATTGAGAAGCTAGAATTGCATCATCGTAAGCATTGGAAATGAAATGAAACTTCTTTTATTGTTATAGGAAGATTTAGTGCATTTAGGAGATTTATTAGAGAAAGATTTCATTCTTTGATTGTTGCATTGATTTTTTGTTCCCTATCTTTCAATTAGTGTTAAATTTCATCGAAGAAAAAGATCTCTTTTCTCATATAGCTGCATGTAGGAGTTTTGTCCAATGACAACAGTAGGGCCTTGTAATTGAAACCTAATTCAAGATCAACTGTTAAAATTTATCTAATTAACCTAAGGAAGCATTGAAACTTAACCCTTACATTTAGAGGTCTAGACTAGAGATTTGTTCCAGCGTCTTAAAACCTAGCAGTTTTCGTTCCCTTCGACACTAGACAATGCTAGTATAGACTTGTGCTCCTCGTACCGTCATGTATATAAAGGGATACCCCACTAGGTCTGTAATCTTTTATCCGTAGGAAGCTGAGTCTACCACCTTGTAAATGTGATACACCAAACACAACATTCAGGGAGATTACCTGCCCGTACTTCTCGGTTCGTCGGGAGGTATATTGCAGTTCACAATTACCTGGTAATCCTTTTGCCTAGATTATCCCGAGAAGTCATTTTGATCATTTTGATTCTTTAAATTTAAAATATCATCAAGAACTTGTCCTTTCGAGCTCGTTAACTCTAAAAGCGACTAGAGTCACCTTTTGTCCTTTTCTCAACTCTTAAACTATGAAAAGGCAAAATTTTGTTTCAGTGTCTAAAAATTAACTACCCATGAAATATTCTTGATTAAAGTTATCTTCCTTAGGGATTATTTAGGGTTGATTCCAATGAAAACATTCCCATAGTCTACCCGTCAAGGATTCCCCTTGGATAGGAATCCTAGTCCTTTTCCTTCTTTTGGAAATGTTGGTGCTCCTTATATGGCAAAGTTGTCCCTCCCTGGGTTAACCATTGGTTTACCTATCTGGTTATTTTCTACCTCGGTGGTCCCGAGTGTCCCAACCCCTGCCCAACCACCTCCTTCATTTGAACCACATCATGTTGATTCTAAGGTTGACCTCTCACCTTCTTCCCCTATTTCTTCACCATCCTCTTCTACTTCACCTGGTGAAAGTTTGAAATACAATAACCAGGAGGCTAAGAAGAAGTAGAAGAAGACATATAAGCAAGAGGCCAACCATGCAGTTGTTACTCCAAATGCACCTCCCTTCGACAAAACTTTCAATCCTCCACGAAAGGTCAGATTCCCTTGCAAGCTATGTAAGGGTGACCATCTCCTTCGAGACTGTCCTGGCATTCTCAGAGTCTTAGAGGTATGGTCTCAAAATCTGGACCGACCATCCCCATCGACCTCTGGAGATCATGTAGATGTTGCACCCTCAGTTAGCAATGGTAAGAAGAAAGGGAAGATTAGATTCCCATGTAGGTTATGTGAAGGAGAGCATCTTCTTCACCTTTTTCCTCTTATGGATAAAGCGTCCAAAGTTTTGGAAAACTTTACAGCTCCTTAGGCCCAAATCCCTGTTGGTTATCAGAGGCTTTCTTCTAATCGTGTCCTAGTTGGTAAAGAGATTGACTTGGATTCATCTCTTTCCCGTCTTGCTCTTCCTGAGCATGAATCTCTTGTGTCTGTTATCGACCAACCATTGGTCGAAAAGAGTGTCGACTTGGCTCCGCATTTAGTTGTTCACTCTGTTCCCGAAGAGAGTAGTGATCATACTACTCATGTTCTTCTTGTCTCCTTAGATTCTCATGAATCGAAGAGTGACCCTCCCATCCTAGTTGTTCAAGAGAGTCCTTCTCCTTCTCCTGCAGGGCATGGGGGAAATCATATGATACCCCCACCAAGTAGTTTTGTCGTTTCTTTTGATTGGAGTCAATTGACTACTTTCCGCCTTCCATCTTATGTGCCTTTCCAGATCACAGTACAAGCCTATAATATGGTAGTACATGGCACTATATTAGATGAAGGTGCGTCTATTAGCATCATGTCTTCTACTACTTGGCAAGCTTTGGGTTCCCCACAACTTGTGCCTGCCATCCACAATTTGTTGGCTTTCAACGAAGGAATCAGTCAACCCTCAGGGATCCTTCTGAAGTTCCCTATTACTCTGGGAGGAAAGACTGTCTATATAGACATGATGGTAGTCTAAGGTCCCTTACATTTCAATATTCTCCTTAGACGCAACTATGCTTATGTCATGGGAGCTCTTGTTTCTTCATGTTTCCGCATGGTTTGTTTTCCGCACGAAGGGAGAATTGTGACTATTGATCAAGTGTCACTCATTGGTCACCAGACGCCTCCTTTGCAACCATAATCCCCTATCGGCTCTTGTTTGCAAAAAATACCTTCCTCGCCACAGGTTAATTATGTGGCTACTCATTCTATCTCCGCATCTGTTGATGATCACACAGATGGTATTGTAAATTATGTACTGGGGTATTGGAACCCGATCTGTCTTTGGTACCTACTAACGTATATTCCTCCCAAAGTGTGGTTCTTTTGTCTAGTGAAGACCTATTGGGAGCCATGTTCTCTTATGGGTCATGAATAGGGGTCATGAGCATAGTTCTTTGTCTTGTGTCAAGCTCGTTAAAAATGAAACAAGGGTCTCGAGGATAGTTCTTTTACTGTGTCAACCTCATTAAAAAAATGAAGCAACTCCCTTTTCCAAATCGTGTCTTTGATTAAGATCTCATAAAATCCCAGTCTATTCTTTCCAAGATCTCGAAAGTGAACCTTCATTCCATCCACCTAGTTGAATGAAATGAAGCTTGGGGGGCATGTACCTTGATTAAGTCATTATGCTGGGGGCATGCAAACTTATAGCAAGCATAGTTTTTCTTTTCAAGCTTGTGTAAACATGAAACCGAATCCAAGAAGAGTTCTCCATGGTTCAAGCTTTTGAAAAAATGAACCCATGCCCAATTTACATCTCATGATTGCCATTTTTATCAGCTAATTTTTGCTAGATGAGCCTTTGTTGTGTTATTCCATTGCCACCATCTCTTTGGCCGATCATATTCTTTCACTTGGTTTTATTAGCCAACCTCTTGACCATTACATGTTTTGAGCAGTTTCACCATTCCCAGAACTAGTTGCTACCCTTTATACCACTCGTTCCTCCAGGATGAGTCACCTTTAACCTCTTTTATGACTCGTAAAAGATGAAAAGATTTCCGAGTATTTTTTCCCTTTTTGACTCATTAAAGAGAATAAAAATGGGGGGTTTGTTTTCAGCTCTTTTCCGACTCTTTAAACACGAAAAGATTGTTAAGCTCTTGTCGTTTTGAACTCGTTAAAGGTTGCGCAATGTCGTGCACCTAGTATACGTTTACCCCTTTTTCAGGCTAGGATGCACTATTTAGGAAAAAGGTACTCCTTGACTGAAATGGTCAAGCGGTTCTCTCAAGTATCATTTTCTACCTTTTCGGGCTCCAGAGACACAAATGTACAAAAAGGGACCATGTGGAGTTTTCTTTTCCGTTTCATTTTCAGACTCTCTAAACATGAAAAAGGTACCGAGTTATACCTTTGTTAGACTCATTAAAGCATTAAACAATATAGGATTCGTCACCATGACGAACATGAGCTTATCATTCCTAGGGCTCATTAAACTTACTAGGTCGGATTCGTCCGAAGGATGAACTTACAGTGCAAGCACATGCTATGTTGAGAATTCAACAAGATGATGGAGCTTAGTGGAAAGGAGTCACCTTCACTAAGTGGGCCTACAGGAAAATTATGGTGCAAAGTCTATTTTTAGACTATGTCTATTTTTAGACATATGGATCATGGTCTATGAGTTGCAGGATGTTGTTTATGGATGATTGGTCATGTTGGGAAAAATAGATGGACTTCTATTTCTGGTTCACAACGGAGTGATCAAAGTCTATTTTTAGACTGCCAGGCTAAAAATAGAAAAGTCAAATATTATTGTCTCATAATAATATTTAGACTATAAACATTATCTTATCCTCTTGGAGCACTTCAGTTTGAGCTACAGATGTGGCACATGTAGCTGTCAGAAGGAAATATGTTTTTCTTGTGAGTCAGTTGAGCTATTGCATGTTGTACATCAGTTAGAACTCATGCATTGAGTTCTGTGGAGTTGGATGTGGAGTTGATGGAGTTGTGTTCAGTTTGACTTGGTTAAACTAGTTGTATTAGTCTAACTGCAAATAGACTAGTGATGAGTGATGTGAATTAATTGATTAAATTAATTCACTAATTATTAACTCATAATGCAACTGAAGAATACATCAGTTAACTCAGTGCATGTACAGTTCAGTGGAGACAGGTGTTAGAGGTTGAGATTGCTACCAGTTGTGACTATAGTTGTGCATGAGATCTGGCACAATCAATGGATTGAGTATGCCCATGAGGATTGCTCAGTATATGCCCAGTGAAATAGTCTCTGCTCACGTGATTTCCAGTGTGAGTGATTTTCACTTGGTATTGTGCAATAGAGGCAGACAAAGCAGCGGAGGAGATTTGAACCTGTGACTTGTTCGGATCTGAGCTAGTTTTGTGTGTAACAAGTGGAGATAGTGCTAGATACTTGAGAGGAGTATTGTACTATGTAATGTTACATGTTCTCAATCATTAATATATAGATAGTGTGGGGTTTTCATCTGTATGCTTTCCCCGGGTTACATACTGTGTTAATGTGTGCATGTGATTGATGTTTCATTGTTTTTAATGCTGCTAAATTGATGATCAATGTAGAGGAGGTTATGTATTATGCATGTATTATGCAATAGTGTATAATTGGGATAATATCTGTGAATAAGTGTTTATTATTCAAAATTTCTACAGGGTATCAGAGCTGTTGATCATCATATTTACTATTCAGAAAGTGTTTACATCTTATTTCTTCAGGCAGAGTCTGTAATCGGGCCAGGTAGCCTCTAGATTCATCCTTCCTTTGGAAGGTGAGATATCCAGTAAAATCCCATATAGTCAATCTCTGTACAAGAAATACCTTGTTCTCACGAATTCTAGATCAGAGGAGGTTGAGTTTGGAGTTGGTGGAATTCGAATTTGCAGCAGTGTTTTCTTGGTATCAACGTGGCAATGTCCTTCAACAGATTGCGATTGGAGTATGCTCTTGAGGGCAGCTCAAACTATATTGCATGGACGGACAGGATGGAGGCAGTGTTGGATGATAATGGGCTGAAGGATTTCATAGAGGCTAATGTCCCAAAGCCTACTGATGCTATGCAGGTTGATGCTTGGCAGAAGAAGACAAAAAAGTGTCGAAGGATTCTGTTGGAGGGCGTGAAGGATCACATTGTGTCCAGACTGCATGGAAAGTCTTCTCCATACTTGATGTGGAAAGTGTTAATAGATCTATTCCAAAGCAAGAGCAATCAAAGGAAGTTGGCACTCAAGGATAAACTCAGAAACATCAAATGCGAGAAGGGAGACAGTATGCCCAAGTATCTCACGAAGTTCACTCAGTGCAGAGATGAGCTGGGAAATGTGGGGGTGACTGTCGATGATGAGGACTTGGTGAGCTTGGATCTCCTTGGTCTTCCGAAGAGTTGGCATTCCTATCAGGACTTTGTCAATGGTCGGGAGAAATTGCCAGGATGGGAGAGACTTTGGTCAGATCTTGTGTAGGAGGAGATCAGGCAGAATACCAGGGACGGATCTTCATCAAAGGGACCTGATGAAGAAAATTGTGCTTTGGCTACCAAAGCAAAGAAGGGGAAGAGCAAGAAGGCTTCTCAGTCTGATGCAAAAGGCAAGAAGCAGGACATGTCCAAGGTGAAGTGTTTTCACTATCACCAGCACGGACACTATGCCACTAATTGTCCGCAGAAGAAGAAGAACAAGCAAGTTGTTGGATCTGCGGCAGGAGAGGCTCTAGCCTCGCAGTTTGAGCTTGATTTTTCATTGATCGCATGCTTGGTTTCAAGTGTGATGGGATCGGTGTGGTTCTTGGACAGTGGTGTGTCTTTTCACATGACAATAGATCAAGATTTGTTTTCTGATTTGGAGGACAAAGATCTTGGAGTGCACATCGAGATGGGCGATAATGGTAGATATAGTGCGACCAGTATCGGTACCATTTCCTTTGAGAGGGAGTCTAGTAAACCCTTCGTATTGAAGGAAGTGATGCATGTTCCAGGATTGAAGAAGAATCTTATCTCTGTGGCGATGTTAGAAGACAAGGGATATGATGTTGTTTTCAGCAAGGGAAAGGCTTTCATGCGCAGCAAGACAACTAGAGAAACCCAGAAGATAGGGGTTCGAGTGAGGAACCTTTAACAGTTGCATGTAGATGGATGCACAGAAATGGCATGCAAGGCAGAAGGATTGGTGAGCCGGGATGATGGCAAGCTGTGGCACAGGAGATTGGGTCACCTTCACCATGGAGCCTTGAAGATACTGCAGCAGATCACTACAGGGCTTCCTAAAGGCACTCTTGTGCAGTCAGATCAGTGCAAGGGGTGTACTTTGGGAAAGTTTGTGAAAGCCACCTTTCATGAGAAGGATAGTCGTGCCACGACGATCCTTGAGAGAATTCACACAGACGTGTGTGGACCTTTCTCAGTAGCTTCGACAGCAAAACACAGGTATTATGTGATTTTTGTTGATGATTTCTCTCGTAAGTGCTGGATCTTCTTCATGCAGAAGAAGAGCGAGACATACTCAAAGTTCTGTGAGTTCAAAGCACTAGTCGATAAGGAGTCGGGGAAGAAGGTGAAGGCTCTTAGGAGCGATAATGGTGGTGAATACATCTCTAGCGAGTTCAAGGATTTGTGCAGTGCAGAAGGGATTCGAAGAGAGATCATAGCTCCCCATAACCCACAGCAGAATGGGGTTGCTGAGCGGAAGAACAGAACAATCGTGGGTGCTGCACTGACGATGTTGCATGATCAAGGCCTACCCCTTCACTTGTGGGCAGAAGCATGCAATACTGCAGTATATGTGCAGAATCGTTGTCCTCACAGGATACTTGGCATGAGTACAACCGAGGAGGCTTATTCTGGTAAGAAGCCTAATCTTTCTCATTTGAGGATTTTTGGTGCTAACATTTACATGCATGTGACGAAGGATGCCAGGAAGAAGTTGGAGCCGACCGCAAAGGTTGGGATATTTGTGGGGTACACTGATACGCCCCACAACTATCATGTGTATTTTCCTGGCAGTGGTAAGACTATTGTGCAACGGGATATAAAATTTCAGGAGGAGAAAGCCATGAAGTGTTCACTTGAGAGGGAGCCACACTTGCATGCAGATGAGGAGCTATTAGTTCCTAAGGATGAGCTTCAGGACGTGGATCAGCCACATGACGAGGTTTATGGAGTGGAAGAGACCACTCATGCAGCACCAACCATCAGAGGGCGAAAGCGCTTGACAGAAGCTGAGCGACTAGCTCAAGATGTAGAGAAAGTTGTAGGACCACCTATAGCCCAACGCAGGCAGAGACAGCCACCTGATCGGTACACTGGATACATGGCTCTTATGAGCAAATGTGTTATGACTGAGCCATCCTCTTTCGAGGAAGCTGTGGAGGATCCCGCATGGGTAGACGCCATGGTGGAAGAGTATGATTCGATTGTCAGAAACAGTGCATGGGAGATTGTTCCTAGACAGGAAGGGAAATCAGTGGTGGGTTCGAGATGGATCTACAAAGTTAAGCAGGCAGCTGACGGGAGTGTGGAGAAGTACAAGGCAAGATTTGTTGCCCGAGGCTTTTCACAAATAGAGGGGATCGATTATGAGGAGACCTTTGCACCTGTCACAAGGTATTCTTCCATACGGATGATTCTTGCTCTCTCAACGCAGATGGGATGGCACATTCATCAGATGGATGTGAAAACTGCGTTCCTCAATGAAGTCATTGAGGAGGAGGTGTACATTGAGCAGCCCGAAGGTTTTGAGATATTCAGCAACGAGTCGCATGTGTGCAGGCTCAAGAGAGTGTTGTATGGGTTGAAACAAGCACCACGTGCTTGGTACACACGGATAGACAGTTATTTCAATGGACTTGGATTCTCCAAGAGTGAGGAGGATCCTAACCTATACCAGATTGTGGTGGAGGGTAAGTTGATTATCATTGTACTTTATGTAGATGATTTGATTATAACAGGTGATGAGCTGTTGATACTTTCATGCAAGGATGATCTTGCTAAGGAGTTTGAAATCAAGGACTTGGGCCTCCTTCATTATTTCTTGGGATTGGAAATTTGGCAGCGTAGTGATGGACTATTTGTTTCTCAGGGTAAGTATGCTCAGGAGATACTGGAGAAGTTAAAAATGCATGGTTGCAAGCCTGTTGATACTCCTCTTCCTGGATGTTGGAGGAAGGATGATGCCACTTCGGCAGAAGAAGTGGATGCCACTGTTTATCGACAGTTGGTGGAGTCGCATGTGTGCAGGCTCAAGAGAGGCACATCAGGATATGGATCTTGGTATAGACAGGAGGATGCGGATTGGACAGGGAGCTCAACGGACAACATCAGGTATCATCATATCAGAGATTGTGTGCAGCGGAGAATCATGTTACTTTCATACATTCCAACGAAGGATCAGGATGCTGATATCTTGACGAAGGCGCTCACCAGGAGAAAATTTGAATACCACCGAGGCAGGAAATGGGTTGTTGATAATCCATATCTTGTTGAGAGGGAGTATTGAGAATGCAACAAGATGATGGAGCTTAGTGGAAAGGAGTCGCCTTCACTAAGTGGGCCCGCAGGAAAATTATGGCGCAAAGTCTATTTTTAGACTATGTCTATCTTTAGACATATGGATCATGGTCTATGAGTTGCAGGATGTTGTTTATGGATGATTGGTCATGTTGGGAAAAATATATGGACTTCTATTTATGGTTCACAACGGAGTGATCAAAGTCTATTTTTAGACTGCCAGGCTAAAAATAGAAAAGTCAAATATTATTGTCTCATAATAATATTTAGACTATAAACATTATCTTATCCTCTTGGAGCACTTTAGTTTGAGCTACAGATGTGGCACATGTAGCTGTCAGAAGGAAATACACTTTTCTTGTGAGTCAGTTGAGCTATTGCATGCAGGACATCAGTTAGAACTCATGCATGTGAGTTCTATGGAGTTGGATGTGGAGTTGATGGAGTTGTGTTCAGTTTGACTTGGTTAAACTAGTTGTAATTAGTCTAACTGCAAATAGACTAGTGATGAGTGATGTGAATTAATTGATTAAATTAATTCACTAATTATTAACTCATAATGCAACTGAAGAATACATCAGTTAACTCAGTGCATGTACAGTTCAGTGGAGACAGGTGTTAGAGGTTGAGATTGTTATCAGTTGTGACTACAGTTGTGCATGAGATCTTGCACAATCAATGGATTGAGTATGCCCATGAGGATTGCTCAGTATATGCCTAGTGAAATAGCCTGTGCTCACGTGATTTCCAGTGTGAGTGATTTTCACTTGGTATTGTGCAATAGAGGCAGGCAAAGCAGCGGAGGAGATTTGAACCTATGACTTGTTCGGATCTGAGCTAGTTTTGTGTGTAACAAGTGGATATAGTGCTGGATACTTGAGAGGAGTATTGTACTATGTAATGTTACATGTTCTCAATCATTAATATACAGATAGTGTGGGGTTTCAATTTTTATGCTTTCCCCGGGTTACATACTGTGTTAATGTGTGCATGCAATTGATGTTTCATTGTTTTTAATGCTGCTAAATTGATGATCAACGTAGAGGAGGTTATGTATTATGCATGTATTCCACAATAGTGTATAATCGGGATAATCTCTGTGAATTATTCAAAATTTCTACATGCTATCCCCTTTAAGCTTGCGATAAAAAATAATTGGTGTGCCTTCCATAAATGGTGGGGGAAAATTGGAAATCCTATTAGTTGTGTCGGCAACTCACTCTTGAACATGAAACTCTCTGTTTTGTTTCAGGTTGGGATATCCTCCCTTCATCATTGACTTTCTTGGGTTGGGTCATTCACTTGACCTTCCATTTGATCTTTTCCATGCCATTATGATCACTGATCCCATGGATCCGAAAGCTGTCAAAATCCAGAATTATGTTGTTGATATGTTCAAGAGTTAGTCCCTCTGCAGTTACACTTAATCCTGATTCTCTCTACCATCTGAAATCATTTTCATCCCTTTGTCTTGTGTCGATGATGTGGGATACATCATGGCCCTCCTTCGACACAGTCACTTCCTGTCGACTTCAGCTCATTATCCAGGAAGCTGACCGAGAGACTCCCTTCCAATACCTTAGAGCTTGCATGCCCTAATGGCAAGTTCTTCGCACTCGACGACAAGTTCACATCATTGGCTTTCGATCGGGTGATTTCATGGTGTTCAACATCGTTCCTTTATTCAAATTCCATGAACTTTGTTTCCAGTACCTTGAGAGACATTGTCATTATTGGTGGTTTCTCTCGTGTTTGTTAATGATTCACATCATTGACCGGTAATCAAGCGACTTATTAGCATGTTCGACTTGAACACATTCATTCACATCTTAGGATTTGTACTTTGATCAGGTTGTTTGGAGCACAAGACCCTGGGCTACGATTACATAAGTCGAGGTTGTGAGGCGATGTGACATGGTCTTGTTGATATACATGTCTCTTTCAGATGAATGGCTACGACCATACCATGAGTTGTTATATGTGATCCTTCTCATTATTGGATGGTTGTGATCATATCTTCGTTTCGTTATGACCTTTCTACTGGATGGTTGCGCCCATGCCTTGGATACATTTACATGATCATTCTCTGGATGGATGCGTCCATACCACGATTCATGTATTATTATTCAGAGTTTTCAGTGATGTATATGTATCTATGCTTGCTTGCAGGTTCTCTAATGACGGACTCCAGTTCCTCGCACTAAAGCATTTCACTCCTCACTCTAGTTCGGCCTTCATGCTTTAGGGGGCATCTGTTACACAACCTTTTGTCATTGTCCTTGTACTCCCCATCCACAATCCCGGAGGACCTCTACAATGAACCTGACATGCTTTCCTCTCGTGAAGAAACTCCCATTATGTCCCTCTTCATGAGCAAAACAATTCCCTTTAGCATAATTTCCCAAAAATATTATGTTTACCCCAGTTTACAAGACTGACGCTAATGACCTGTGTCCTCCTCACGCTGATATGCAGGGATTACAACTGTCCCTAGCGTCGATCAGACTGACTAAGCCCTTGCTCAGCCACGCCGATCCTCTTTTGGAAAGTTTTTTAAATATGGAGCCGAAGCTTCCAGATCTAGAAGCTTTGTAACAGAAGTCTGGTAAATGGTTAGGCCAGATGGAGTCGAGGAGGTCAGTTTGGGCTCCTTTCCCCTATTAGAATGGGAGTAATATAAGAGATAAGACCTTCATCCATGAGAAGAGGAACCATCTCCAATCCATCCAAGCTATATAAGCCTTTCTTTTTCCCAAGCAAAAGCTAGTTTTTAGTTGGGAGTTAGAATAATCAGCAACATCTATAGTCTAAAGTTTTCTAGTGTATGTTTGAGGGAGAATAGTGTGCTTGGGTGTGATTTGAGACTAGTGGGAAAGGAGCCTTAAAAACTTTATTGTTGGGGCTATCCATGAAGTGCTAGAAAAAGTGTCGGAACCTGGATATGTCAGAGGAGACCAACAACGTCAAGGCACCGATTGTAATCTCTTTTTGATTTATATAAATGCAACTATCGATTGATTTCCTACATGAAGTGTCATTTTACATATTTATGGCTTAATTTTCTTTGACTTGTTAAGTAGGTTGAATACAATATTGTATGCTATTACGTTTATTATTTGTTGTTGTTTGCTTGTTTTAGGTGTGCGAAGGAAGGAAACAGAAGATAACTGGAGCGAAGAAGCAGGATCATCACCAAGAGGAATAGTGTTCTAAGAGATAGGCCCTCTTAATTGATTCTTGCCTAAGGAAATTTTCCATAGATTGTCTGTTTGTGACTAGACTCGCTCTCTCGGGCTAGAGGAATTGTTTGTGTCCACACTTAGAATTTACCTGCATCACAACTTCCCTCCTACCCCACATGAAACACAACCTATACATGGCTCACATCTTAGACTTTCAATCAAATATGCTCCAATGTGTAGTCAATTAGATACACTAGGGATAGCATTAGCCTTATCAAGTTGAAAAACACGTTCTCTTTGAAGATATGATGGAGTAATGTAGGGAACTAAATTAGATTTCTAGATCCAGAGTATGAGGGTCTATTTAAAAACATGCCTTGATATACTAGAACCTCAACATCTCTTGATTATAAAACTACATTTGGTCCATATCTCTCAAACATGGTGGATTTTTTAGATAATCAATCCATCCATAAGCCCAATCAATACATGGGATTAGAACCCTCAAAAATAATTTCTACCCACCATGATATAGACAACATCCATGTGTTAACGACTAAAGATGCACTAGAATCGAGGAAAAATAATTTAGCAGTACATATCCCTATTAAAAAAACTTAGGATTCATCTTCAGATCAAAGAATAAGAAAAGGTACTCTTCTTAAAATTCAAATATGGATTGTTACTAGTTTTTCATCATGAACTATTTTTATTTGACAACTTGAGTATGGATCAAACCTTCCAATGTGATTTGTCCATTAAAACAAAATCTCTTCTTGGAACCTTCTAACGCCAACCCTAATTCTCTTACCTTACACACTACTTATTTCCAACCCTCACTCACTCCCATGGTGTCCATATCATAAATTGCACAAACTTTTTGCAATCGACTATAAAAGCTACTATTCCCCTCCCATACCACAAAATACACATAATCCTCCCCTCATTCTTATTCCCCAATATTTATCCACATCTATAACACAACTCTTCACTCAAAATTATCAAATCAAATAGGAAATAACCACTCTTATGATGGATAATGGCAGCCAATGCAATCTCATTTTTGCAAACCTCATTTAGCATCTCTATATTCCCACCCATCCACATCCCTCACCCTATCACATCATTTGGGTTTAGTCCATCAACTCTCACATGTTAGTTGATAAACACTATCTAGTTACATTTTCTATTAGATATTTTCATGATACTATTGATTGTGATATTACCCCTCTCGACTGTTGTGACCTCGTGTTAGGAATACCCTACCAACAACAATGTCATGTTGTGTATGATGCCCACCATCACACATACCAATTATTCAAAGATTAAAAAAAATATAAGCTACTGCGCTTCCTCTTCTGATATCTTTCCAAAAATAAATTCGCTATGTTACTTCCCACAATAACATTGCTCTTTACTTGGATTTCCTATCCAAGTCTCATAATACCTTATAGTCAACTTCACCAGAAATGTAACCATTAGTAGAGAAATTCATAGACATTTTAAAGCCCCAGTACTACTACCACTATCTAGATCATACATCCAACACTATTGAACCAATTCCCGAGTCTCTCCTCCCAAATTAGCTAGCGTATCATCTCACCCCTTGTATTGAGGCCACTAAAGGGAAAATCTATCTCAAAACACTCCTTAAATTGGGACATATCCAACCTAATAATTCCCCCTTAGACCCCCAAACTTCATTATTCCAAAGAAATAATAGTAGGAATGGTGTCTCATCATATGTTATAGAGCCCTCAATAAAATTTCTGTAAGAAATGATATCCTCTTCCTTGTATTGATGATCTACTAGACCACCTTTAGGAACTTAAGTATTTCACCAAATTGGACCACATAGCAGGTTATCATCAAGTCCATATGCTAGCATGTAACACCTAGAATATATCATTCAAGAATTTTTTTAGGTCCCTATAATACTAGTGTATTCCCTTATTATTATTGTCATTATAGCCCCTTATTGTTATTGTTGTGCCCATGTTGTCCCCATATTGATATTATTGTGCCCCATAGAAGCCCACTATTGTTATTTTTGTGCCCTTACATTATTATTGTTATGTCAGCTCTGATTATATTGTGACCCCTTCGACTCTTATATATAGAAAGGAGGTCTTGTCATTTGTATCATCCAAATTTTTTTCATTTATGTAATGTAAAGGAGCTTTTCCCCTTGAAGAGGCTACTTTTGAAGTCGTTGATCTATATCTTTCTTCTATTTTATGAGGTGGATGCATAACATTTGGTATCATAGCTTTGGATTCTAAGATTTCGCTACTTCAAACAAGCCATTGTGGAATTTTATCTGGAACGTTTTTTCTACGAAACTTCAGAATTTGAAATTAAACCCATTTGTGCTGAATTCATGATGAAACTTGTGACCTAATTTTAGATCTTGTATTGCTATATTTTCAGAGATATGAACTGAGGAAGTTAGGGATTTTGAAGGCTCCTGAATTCGATATCAAACATGTCACCTTGGGAAAATCGTCATAAATTTCTCTCTGAGCATCAGATTCAAATTTAGTAAAAAGTGACAGAAAGAGGACAAATTGTAGTTTGGTGGTGTTAGAGTCGGTCTTGTAGCCCTCCATCAGCGATCAAAGCTCTTTGCATTTGCATAAGTAGGTGTCTCATCAGTGTCAATTTTTGCATCCCATTAGGCATGCCATAACCCTGATGGAGGAGCTGGTGTCTTTGTCCCCCTCTTGGCATTGCTGGATCAAGTCATTTCAGTCCTTAGTCACTTTCAAGCTTGTCTTGTCTTGGTTTGAGGTCAAATTCCTAGGTCTAGGGTTTTGGTCAGATTTGTTTACAAGGTCATGTCTCTGAAGGTCAATAAGTGCTCAGCAAGCCAGAGGGATGATTTTAAAGGTGTTTCTTCGCAAATTTCAATCTTGTACAGTTAATCTTTACCTTGGATTTAAAAACTTTGTTTTTAAAGCCAAGGTCATTTTTCAAATTTTTGTAAAAAGTGATGAAATTTCAAAAAGCTTCCAAGGACAACATGTAACCCTGGTTCCCTTGCCAAGATCCCTCAGATGATGTCCCTGCAAAAAAATATCGAGCAAAAGCATTTAATAAGTCAATTTCAGGACAAAGGAAACCAAGAAAAGTCAATTTTATAAAGTGTCAAAGAAAAACATTATAAAGTGGGTTTGGGCATGAAATTATTTCAAATCAAAGCTATAAAGGCCCAATCTCCCTCCATCGACCCTCATTGTGCATCCAAGCTACTTGCAAGAGTGATTGAGTGAAAGTTTGAGCGAATTTGGGAGCTGGACAGGCACGCGACCCGTCAGACCAGGTGCGTGACCCGTCATAGGCGCGCGACCCGTCAAGCGCGTTCTGGAAGTGCAATTTTTCAACGGGAGCCACCCGTCAGAGGCGCACGACCCGTTGGGTGAGGTGCGCGACCCGTCAGCGTCCTGATTACCAAGTCGACTGCAAATTTATCCAAGGACCCTCCGAAATCGCCAAATTGCCTAAGCATATAAATCAGCATTTTACAAGGCAGAAACAACAATACATTTTGGCCACTCTGCTCCTTAAACAATGTCAGAAACCGAAACCTATGAGCAGAGTGATGACCAGGCATCAGCTTCAAAGATTGAGATACAGAGGAGGCCTCATAAGGGTGGAAAGGGTGGTCACCATAGGCGAGAGGAGCCCACTTCTTTAGCAGATTTACAGGCTTGTCCCATGGCAGTCTCATGTTTCCAGTACATGTCTTGCTATGAGTTTTGTGAGAGGATCTCTCGGATTCAGCACCACAGAGAGTTGGCTCACCTATTTGTTTTACACTTGCATGATGGACATGTCAACCTTGACGGGGTGGACTTTACATTGACACCCGAGGTGATTTCACAGGCCACAGGGATACCTAATGTTGGAGAGGTATGGAATAAGCGCAAGGTGCTGGACAGTGTTCATTTTGAGCCTTTCATTAGACCAGCACTCATGAGGCACTTGACAAGAGTGTTTCCCTTCAGATTTCTCAGGAGTGAGTATGCTCCCATGATGAGGTTCATCATGCTCTATTTTACCTGTGAGGGCAGATTTTCACAGGTATATTCGTACCATATTCGCCTATTGATGCACTTCACACGGGTACGGATGATGAACATCCCTGTTTTCTTCTATCAGAACATTGAGAGGATGGTGTCCATGATGCAGAGGAAGAGCCCGACACAGCAGTATAGGAGCCTTTACCATTATGGTTTGATTCAGCTTGTGGTATTACATCAGTTGGCTCAGTAGGGCATCTCATGGGAGGAGTTCATTTCTCGTGAGCTTTTCACAGTACCACCACCGCCACATCCTGAGGTTATTCACGAGGAGGGAGGACCATCACAGCAGCATGACATCCCCGTCACTAGACATGTCAGCTCCTCACCTTTGGTTACTTATCAGAGAGGCCAAAGGGCCTTATTTGCAGCAGCTCGGCGAGTACTTTCTCCACAGCATGTGGAAGGGGACTCGCCTTCTTCATCGGCTCAGCGAGTGTTATCTCCACATCAGGTGGAAGGGCCGTCACTTTCTTCAGCAGCACAGGTACCAGGGAGGGGAAAACAACCCAAGATTGATGAGGGACCATCAGGTGTTCCGAATATAGAGCTTATTGATCTTGATGTCAGTTCTCCTAGCCGAGAGTCAAAGGAGATCATTCATCACCTTAGAACTGAAAATGATGCATTGTAGAGGAGATTAGAGGGGGCACAATGGAAAATATCATACCTGGAGCAGCGCAACAAACATTTGGAGGATGAACAAGCTCTTGATGAGTTGTGGAGGATTCGTAGTGACCGCAATTTGAACCGGAGAAGACCCAGTGATCTATTGCCCGCTGAGCGAGAGTCCATGCTCATCCAGGTAAATGCACACTTGGAGAGGTTGTTGGCTAAGGCCAACCAAGAGAAGAAATTGCTGAGGAACATGAAGAACCATTATTGGGCAAGAATGCACGTGTGCAAGGCAAAGATGAAAATGTTCCAAAGGCGGTTGGCCAAGGCACAAAAAAGGAGAAAGAGGCCCGATCCCCTCCATATCTTGGCCGAGGCTTCACTGAAGGACCAAGGCACTAAATAGCCCAGCCACAGCACAAATCCCAAGAAATTTTGAACTTTTTGGGTCAATTTTGATTTTTCAAGCAATTTACAGGTTTTTGTCCATTAACGGGTCTCACCCCCCGCGCGACCCTTCATCCTGGCAGCTCCATTTTGCAAAAACTCAGCATTTCCAGTTTTTTCATGAGAAGTTACATATGATCATCAATGGACTTGAGATTTTATGAAGTTTTGGGCCTCCAGAAAGTCAAAAAACAAGCAAAAAATGACTTTCTGCCACATTTTTGAGACACAGAAAGTAGTATTGGGAGATTGCAATTTTGGAGGGGCAAATGACCACCAAATTTAGAAATTCCAGTTGGGTTGGAAAGTAGACTCACAGACCTTTCCAACAAGCCTACTCTTGCTCAATTTGGAAACCGGGAAGTGCCCCATATGTGGTCCCAAAGGTGCGCGACCCGTCAGGCAGAGGCGCGCGACCCGTCAGGGAAAATTCTCCAAATTTCAGTGTACAACTCAGAAAAACGCAATTTGACCCTGTTTGACTTTTTGGGGTGGATTATTATCCTCTTTGATGTAACTAATGTACTTTTATGACACTTTTACTCTTATGTACCTCTTCTAGAAGATTCATTCATGAAAAAGGTGAAAATTAAATGAATGAATTGGTTTCCTAGCTTATAGAGGCAAGTTGTTTTGACTGCCTAGTTTGTAGTGCTTAGTTTAGAACTGGTTGAAACAACTCCTAAGATAGTGAACTCGACCCATGGAGGCAGGGAAAGAGGTTAGATGATCTATATTATGTACTTTCTTGCTCATTTTCATGGTTGGACTCTTGAGGGATAAGCTATCATTGTATTATTTCACTGTATCTCTGCAATTTTTGGCTAAGGAAGACCAGGGTTTTGCAGTCTTTTTTGGGATTCTTGTGGTTACATGTATTGATGGTGTGTTTCTCTATGTACCTGTAAGTGTGTTATGTGAATCATTTCCTTTCTTTTCCTTCTGCACATTAAGCAAACGAAGTGTTAAAGTAAGAATTCATGACTGTCATGCTCTGCTTTTAAGTTTGTTTAATTTCAATGTTTTCTACTGTTTAAGGAGAATTCAAAGTTATTGTCTGCTCTCCTTAGCTTCTCACCAGTCTTTCTCATCCATTCACCTCAATCTAAGGCATCAATACTGTCTCCTACCTCGCCCCAAAGAACCCCCTGCAGAAACTGTGTCCAATCCCCGCACCCAAAATTGCCATCCCCTCAATTTGCCACCAAAAACCCTAAAAACCCCAAATCAACCTTTTTTATCAGTTTACTAGCCTAAAATCAGTGTTACCCTATTGGTCATCTCTTTCCATTGAAGATTTCACTGAGATAGACCGGAGAGAGCCCTCTCCAGCCCTGTAGGGCTAGCTACGAGGATAAGTGGTTTGATGTTACCTTGAGGTTTACCTTTCTCAGCCTGAGGTGAAATTTCAAGCGCTAACATATTGGCGACCATACTGGGGAGAAAAAATTAATCGTTTGCTCATTGATGTGTTATTTCATAAGTCTTAGACGGAGCCTGAAGTTACGCTAGGTAGCCTTCGAAAATGCTCTTGTTTTACATCAGCGTTAGTAGATAAACGCTGCTTCAGTCAATCTATGTGAGCTTGTGAACGTAGCGCTTCATTGACACTTTATCCCAGTATAATTGTTAACTCTGAACCGTTGATGATAGGTTAAGAGTTTTCACAGGCTGAATGGTTTTTCTTTCCTAGTCTTTTTGAGAAAAACAAGCTGGCTACAGATCCTAGACCCATTTTCAAATCTCATTCATGCCCAGCTATTTTTTATTATCTCGAAGATCTAGATTTTGACGAAAGCTTTGAGTTGTCTCTGTTTAAAGCCAAGTCTGAAAGTGCACTTGATTCTCTAGTCCTTGACCCTGATTTTGCAGCTGCTATTGAATTTGAGAGACATAACAAATTGGTCGAAAATTTCATCTTGAGACATCTCCAGACACATATTCAAGCTACTACCCTTGCTGATTTTGTTGAGAATATATCTGATCATATTGGATCCACTATCACGGCTCACGAAGAATCTTATCCTCCTTATGTTTCAGTTTCACCTATAATCACCTATCCCGAATCCACAGTCGGTTCTCCTTCTACACCCCATACCCCTCCTACTTCTCCTACCCCTCCGACTCCCCCAACTCCACAAACTACAACTCCTCTTATTATAGTCCCTACTATCACAGCTCCTCCTCCTCATACTCATCCTACTCCCCCTCCTAAAGCAATGGCTGCCCGGTTTGCCCCACTTTCTCTTCCCCAAAATCTTCATGATATGCCAGCTGATTATCAAAGTAAAATCCCTATGTTTGATGGCACTCCACAAAGCATTTCTGCTCAGCAACATATTGACAAAATGACCACTTTCTTTGATCTATATGAGATAGATGAAGAAGATGTTACCATGCGGTTGTTCGTGCAAACATTTGGAGGAGAAGTTAGAAAGTGGTTTAGAGGGTTGACAGCTAACAACATTGCCACCTTGGAAGCACTTCAGAATCAATTTTTAGATCGATGGGAAATCAGAAAGGATCCGCTTCAGATTAATGCCGAATACAACAACCTCAAGCGTAATCTGGGTGAGTCCGTTCAAGATTACATAATCAGATTCAATACAGTTTATAATGTGATTCCCGATGATTTGAGGCCATCTAGAAAATCAGCACTTCTTAAGTTCCCGGATGGCTTTGATCCGGAGATGGCCTACTCATTGAGAGACAGAGATCCACCTACCTTGGAGGATATGCAGAAAATTGTTGTTAGTGTTGAAGCGAATTTGAATGATAAAAGAGCAAGGATGAAGGCTGAAAAGCGAGTCACAATCAAAGAGGAAGCATCCACATCAGATCACATTCTTCGTGAAGTTGAAAAGCTTAAAAGGGCATTTGAAAATGTTCGTATTGACAAGCCAGAACCGCAGACCCGTAATCCTAATTTCCGAGGTGCACAGCAGCCACAATATAGAATCAAGCAGCGTGAAACAAAGGCACAAGAGGCAGCAGTTCAGCAGCAAATGAAACCTCCTTTTCAGCAAAATTTTGTTAGCCAAGAATCAGAGGATGAAGGTGATAATGTTGGAGAGGAAAATCACTTCTTCACTCCTGATGATATGCACACTTATATTACAGAAGAGGAAGAGTTGGTGAGTAATTCCATTATTCCCCAAGATGAGCATTATATTTTGTCAAACGATGCAATACTTGAAGAAGAATCCGAAGAGTATCAAAGAGGGTATTTGCATGCTTTATCAGCTCAGCAAGGTCAGCAAAGGCAATTGAGAAACCGAGCTGTTCCCATAAATCCCATTCAGAAAAGGAAAGATACATCAGCAAAGAATGATTCGGCTCCCACACACACAACAACCAAAGACATAGTTGGTCCTTCAGCAAGTCAATCACCATCAGCATCCAAGATAGACCAGCCATCAAAAGCACCAAGAGATAGAGGTGAAAAAAGAGATAATCCGACCAAAGAAGGTGAGAAGGTTTCAGCTTTCAGTTTGGAAAATGAGATTGCAAAGTTGAAGGTATCTATTCCCTTGATGGAAATCATGAAGAACAACACTTACCGAGGCCAAATTTCCAAGTTGCTGAATTTTGATCCAATGCTAGACACGGTGAATGTAGAAGATGATCGGCCTGAGCTAATTTTTGGGCCCGCTTTAGATGGTGAGTCTCCCTAGAGTGATGTTCCTCTGTTCTATATCAGTTTGCGACTACATGAGTACGTGCTACACAATGCCATGTTTGATTTGGTAGCTTCACATAATTTGATGCCCAAAGTGATTATGGAGAAGCTGGGACTTGACATCACAAGGAAGTATCATGATTTGTATTCGTTTGATTCCAGCCGGGTGAAATGTATTGGTTTGATCAAGGACTTGGTGGTGAGTCTAGATCAAATCCCAGCAAAGAATGTTTTGATGGACGTGGTGGTGGCGGATATTCCTCCGCAATTTGGCATGTTGCTTTCGAGGTCATGGGGAGCCAAGCTCAAAGGTACACTTCAGCTCGATTTTTCCTATGCTACAATTCCAATTTTTGGTCAGATGAGGAAGTTATATCGGGAGAAAAAGATGAAATACATGATCAGTAGTAAGGAAAAGCCCGTCAATCATCCTGTAAATTATGTACAAACAGATTTAGAATCTTTTGTTTTGTTTGCGGATAATTTCAATGAGATAGATAGTCAATTAGTTCAAGCAGAAGATATACCAAACATTTCAGAAAATTTCAAAGAAGTTTTGAGAAAGGAAAGTGAAGAAAAGTCTGCTGTCATAAAGCCAACAGCTGAAATAAATGGGCAACAAACAGAGAATGCATCAACATCACATTTTCAGCACTTAGAAGATGATGAGGATGGTCTTTGGACCATGGATTTTGATGGTGCGGTGGGCAGCGACGGTGCTGGTATAGGTGTGTGGATTCGAAGCCCATTTTCAGTCAAAAACCAAGTTCCAAGCAAGGTACGGGTATGTTCATATAAATTGGCATTTGATTGTTCAAATAATGAGGCGGAATACGAGGCTCTTATTGCTGGTCTGAAAATCCTTCGGAAGTTGAAGGCAAAGAAGATAGCGGTATATGGCGACTCCGAGTTGGTTATAAAGCAAGTGAAAGGTGAATTTCAGGCCAAACATCCTCGTATGCGAGCATATCGGAATGCTGTCCTAGATATCTTAAAACTGTTTTCAGAACATACTTTGACATGTGTACCCCGAATTCAAAATGGTGTTGCGGATGCATTGGCTAAGGCAGCAAGTAATCTGAAGATACCCATGAATTCCAGCAATAAGTTTGAGATATATGTGAAGCATCGTCCTACAGTTCCAGATAATCAAAGGTGTTGGCAAGTTTTCCAAGATGACGAAGAAATCAAAGATTTTCTGCAAATTGAGGGTAAATTCGAAGACATCTCAATAGACACGGAAGCTGAAGGAGTAAATCAGGTGGATGTGTTTCAGCTCAAGGACAATTACATTCCTAAAGGATTAATTCCTTTAGAAGAATTGTTCGATCAAGATGATGTGGCCCGCAAACCAACTTTGAGGCCAATGGAAGAAGGTGTCAAAGATGTGAATCTCGGGACAGCCGAAAATCCAAAGATGGTGAAGCTATCGAAAGCATTGTCGCCCAAGGTAAAGAAAGAATATATCAGATTGTTGTCTTCGTTTTCTAATGTTTTTGCATGGGACTATTCAGATTTGAAAACTTATGACACAAGTATAATTCAGCATACCATTCCCATAAAGCCAAATCAAAAGCCTTTCTGACAAAAGTTGAGAAGAATTAATCCTAAGTTGTTGCCATTGATCGAGAAGGAAGTCAACAGGTTATATAAGTCTGGAATCATAGTGCCAATCCGATTTTCCGATTGGATTTCTAACTTGGTGCCCGTGAGAAAGAAGACCGGTGAGATTCACTTGTGTATAGACTTCAGAAATCTCAATAAGGTGTCGCTGAAGGACAATTATCCGCTGCCAAAAATGGATCATATATTGCAGTGGGTAGTGGGGGCATCAAGGATGTCATTGCTTGATGGTTATTCCGGGTATAATCAGATTTTGGTACATGAAGATGACCGTGACAAGATAGCATTTACCACTCCATGGGGTACATTTCATTATGCCAAGATGCCGTTTGGATTGAAGAACGCTGGCGCTACATTTCAGCGGGCAATGGACATGGCCTTCACTAATGAGAAAGATGTCTTTTTGGTTGTTTATCTTGATGATCTGACCGTGTTTTCTAAATCTGATGAAGAGCATTTGTTTCATTTGACTAAGGTGTTTCAAAAGTGCAGAAAGTATGGTATCTCGCTGAATCCGAAGAAGAGCCTTTTCGCTATGAGCGAAGGCAAGCTGCTGGGCCATATTATCTCCAAAGATGGCATTCATATAGATCCTGCACGGGTGGAAGCAATTCAGCAATTAGAGCAGCCCTGAAGCAAGAAAGAGATTCAGTCCTTCAATGGAAAATTGAATTTTCTGCGTCGCTTCATTCCCAATCTTGCCGAACATCTTAGAGAGATAACCAACATGCTCAAAAAGGACAGCGAGCTCAAATGGACCGAAGAGGCGGTAAAGTCTTTCAACTTGATAAAGTTAATCTTATCTTCAGCCCCAACTTTGATCAGTCCAGATTATACACAAGATTTTATTTTGTTTTCATTTGCTTCTGAGCATACATTGGCAGCCGTGTTAATGCAAAAGAGAGATGGAGTTGAGAAGCCCATAGCTTTTTTTAGCTGCATCATAAGGGACAGAGCGCTGAATTATAATATCATTGAGAAGCAAGCATTGGCGCTGATAAAAGCTTTGAAAGATTTCTGGGTATACATACTGAATTCTCATATTTTGGCCTATGTTCCCAACGCAGCTGTTAAGGATGTCTTGGTACAAGCGGAACCGGAAGGGAGAAGAGGTAAGTGGATTGCTGCACTATTAGAGTATGATGTGGAAATTAAGCCTACCAAGTTGATCAAGGGTCAAGGTCTTGCTAAGTTGATGGCTGAAACAAATCTTCATGTCCTTGACATCAATTTGATTGCTGCCTTGTCCGATGAAGACGAAGAGAATTCAGCTCTACAGGTATCGGATATTTTTGTTTCCTCTCCTTGGTATGTTGATATAGTATATGTGCTTCAAAATTTGTCTTCACCCCCTGGGATGCCTAGAAACAAAGCTAGAACATTGAAGTTAAAGGCTGCCAAATTTTGCATTATCAAATCTGCACTTTATTGGAAAGACCCCGGTGGCATATTGCTGAATTGTTTAGTCGAAGAAGAAGCTAAGACAGCTGTAGAGGATTTTCATAAAGGTGACTGTGGGGGTCACTTGTTTTGGAAGACCACGACTAATAAGATCTTGAGAGCTGGTTTCTATTGGCCTTCTTTATTTTCTGATGTATATAAAGCAGTTAAGAGTTGTCATGAATGTCAAATCTTTCAAGGAAAGCAGAAATTACAGCCGGTACCTCTCAAGCCCATTGAAATCAGCGCACCATTTCAGCAATGGGGCTTGGATTTTATTGGTGAAATCCACCCAGCATCGATGGATCTTGACCGCCATCGATTACTTCACGAAGTGGATTGAAGCCATTCCCACTCGGCAGGCCACGAACTCGGTAATTATTTCTTTTCTTGAGAATAACATATTGTCACATTTCGGCTGTCCACAGAAGTGGATTACAGATAATGCAGCAGCCTTTAAGTCGAAGAAAATGGTTGATTTTTGCTACAAATATAACATCAGCTTGGGGCATTCAACTGCCTACCATCTGCAAGGCAATGGGCTGGCCGAATCTTCGAACAAATCACTAGTGAACATCATAAAGAAATTGCTGGAAATAAATAAGAAGAACTGGCACAAAAAGTTAGTAAATGCATTATGTGTTGATCGGGTAAGACAAAAGAAGTCAATTGGTATGTCACCCTTTGAACTGGTTTATGGGGTAGATGTAGTGTTTCCTACTTCACTTAGTGTTCCAGTAGCAAAGTTGCTTCAAGAAGCTGGTGGCGAGGAGGATCATATGCAACGACGGATTAGTCAAATGATTCATTTACAACAGACACGAGAGGAGGTTCTTCAAAATTCCCTTAAGTTGCAGGAGCGCATAAAGAAAATCTATGACAAAAAGGCCAAACCAGATGATTTTCAGATCGATGATGTTGTTCTGAGATGGGATGCCCGAAATGAAGACAAAGGGAAACATGGAAAATTCGACAACTTGTGGAAAGGTCCCTACAAAATTGCAGCATACCGTGGTCCAAATGCCTTCCTTCTCAAAGAAATGAACGGTGATGATTGTCTCGGTGGGTCGGTAAATGGTCGGCTGCTTAAAAGGTATCATGCTTGAGCATTTTCTGCTCTAATCACTCTCATTGTAATTACCATTTTACTTTCATTCTACAACAAGTGTGAACTGATCTCCCATCTTTAGTCTGGGGCCCGCGGTGAAGGCTATAATTTTGAAGATGGTGATTAGTTGGTGTGAGTTTTTCAAGTTGTTTCAGTCAGTCTATTTTCTGCATAAAGTGAGTCGGTTTGTGTCAAAGTTAGTTTAAATTTCAGTCAATTGTCAAAGTCAATAAAGTTGTCCAACTTTGGGTCACATGTGTAAATATTGACTCCATTGCCCAATGATGATAAAGCACTGGTCTGCTCTCCCAGAGGTCTAAGGTTCTTGGTACCTCCAAGGAGCTACCATCCCCATTGGAGCCAATGTTAGAGTCGGTCTTGTAGCCCTCCATCAGCGATCAAAGCTCTTTGCATTTGCATAAGTAGGTGTCTCATCAGTGTCAATTTTTGCATCCCATTAGGCATGCCATAACCCTGATGGAGGAGCTGGTGTCTTTGTCCCCCTCTTGGCATTGCTGGATCAAGTCATTTCAGTCCTTAGTCACTTTCAAGCTTGTCTTGTCTTGGTTTGAGGTCAAATTCCTAGGTCTAGGGTTTTGGTCAGATTTGTTTACAAGGTCATGTCTCTGAAGGTCAATAAGTGCTCAGCAAGCCATAGGGATGATTTTAAAGGTGTTTCTTCGCAAATTTCAATCTTGTACAGTTAATCTTTACCTTAGATTTAAAAACTCTGTTTTTAAAGCCAAGGTCTTTTTTCAAATTTTTGTAAAAAGTGATGAAATTTCAAAAAGCTTCTAAGGACAACATGTAACCCTGGTTCCCTTGCCAAGATCCCTTAGATGATGTCCTTGCAAAAAAATATCGAGCAAAAGCATTTAATAAGTCAATTTCAGGACAAAGGAAAACCAAGAAAAGTCAATTTAAAAAATTGTCAAAGAAAAACATTATAAAGTAGGTTTGGGCATGAAATTATTTCAAATCAAAGCTATAAAGGCCCAATCTCCCTCCATCGACCCTCATTGTGCATCCAAGCTACTTGCAAGAGTGATTGAGTGAAAGTTTGAGCGAATTTGGGAGCTGGAAAGGCGCGCGACCCGTCAGACTAGGTGCGCGACCCGTCAGAGGCGCGCGACCCGTCAAGCGCGTTCTGGCAGTGCAATTTTTCAACGGGCGTGACCCGTCAGAGGCACGCGACCCGTTGGGTGAGGTGCGCGACCCGTCAGCGCCCTGCTTACCAAATCGACTGCAAATTTATCCAAGGACCCTCCGAAATCGCCAAATTGCCTAAGCATATAAATCAACATTTTACAAGGCAGAAACAACAGTACATTTTGGCCACTCTGCTCCTTAAACAATGTCAGAAACCGAAACCTATGAGCAGAGTGATGACCAGGCATCAGCTTCAGAGATTGAGATACAGAGGAGGCCTCATAAGGGTGGAAAGGGTGGTCACCATAGGCGAGAGGAGCCCACTTCTTTGGCAGATTTACAGGCTTGTCCCATGGCAGTCTCATGTTTCCAGTACATGTCTTGCTATGAGTTTTGTGAGAGGATCTCTCGGATTCAGCACCACAGAGAGTTGGCTTGCCTATTTGTTTTACACTTGCATGATGGACATGTCAACCTTGCCGGGGTGGACTTTACATTGACACCCGAGGTGATTTCACAGGCCACAGGGATACCTAATGTTGGAGAGGTATGGAATAAGCGCAAGGTGCTAGACAGTGTTCATTTTGAGCCTTTCGTTAGACCAGCACTCATGAGGCACTTGACAGGAGTGTTTCCCTTCAGATTTCTCAGGAGTGAGTATGCTCACATGATGAGGCTCATCATGCTCTATTTTACCTGTGAGGGCAGATTTTCACAGGTATATTCGTACCATATTCGTCTATTGATGCACTTCACACGGGTACGGATGATGAACATCCCTGTTTTCTTCTATCAGAACATTGAGAGGATGGTTTCCATGATGCAGAGGAAGAGCCCGACACAGCAGTATAGGAGCCTTTACCATTATGGTTTGATTCAGCTTGTGGTATTACATCAGTTGGCTCAGCAGGGCATCTCATGGGAGAAGTTCATTTCTCGTGAGCTTTTCACAGTACCACCACCGCCACATCATGAGGTTATTCACGAGGAGGGAGGACCATCATAGCAGCATGACATCCCCGTCACTAGACATGTCAGCTCCTCACCTTTGGTTACTTATCAGAGAGGCCAGAGGGCCTTATTTGCAGCAGCTCGGCGAGTACTTTCTCCACAGCATGTGGAAGGGGTCTCGCCTTCTTCATCGGCTCAGCGAGTGTTATCTCCACATCAGGTGGAAGGGGCCTCGCTTTCTTCAGCAGCACAGGTACCAGGGAGGGGCAAACAGCCCAAGATTGATGAGGGACCATCAGGTGTTCCGGATATAGAGCTTATTGATCTTGATGTCAGTTCTCCTAGCCGAGAGTCAAAGGAGATCATTCAGCACCTTAGAGCTGAAAATGATGCCTTGCAGAGGAGATTAGAGGGGGCACAATGGACAATCTCATACCTGGAGCAGGGCAACAAGCAGTTGGAGGATGAACAAGCTCTTGATGAGTTGTGGAGGATTCGTAGTGACCGCAATTTGAACCGGAGAAGACCCGGTGATCTATTACCCGCTGAGCGAGAGTCCATGCTCATCCAGGTAAATTGCTGAGGAACATGAAGAACCATTATTGCGCAAGAATGCACGTGTGCAAGGCAAAGATGAAAATGTTCCAAAGGCGGTTGGCCAAGGCACAAAAAAGGAGAAAGAGGCCCGATCCCCTCCATATCTTGGCCGAGGCTTCACTGAAGGACCAAGGCACTAAATAGCCCAGCCACAACACAAATCCCAAGAAATTTTGAACTTTTTGGGTCAATTTTGATTTTTCAGGCAATTTACAGGTTTTTGTCCATTAACGGGTCTCACCCCCCGCGCGACCCTTCATCCTGGCAACTCCATTTTGCAAAAACTCAGCATTTCCAGTTTTTCATGAGAAGTTACATATGCTCATCAATGGACTTGAGATTTTATGAAGTTTTGGGCCTTCAGAAAGTCAAAAAACAAGCAAAAAATGACTTTCTGCCACAATTTTGAGACACAGAAAGCAGTCTTGGGAGATTGCAATTTTGGAGGGGCAAATGACCACCAAATTCAAAAATTCCAGTTGGGTTGGAAAGTAGACTCCCAGACCTTTCCAACAAGCCTACTCTTGCTCAATTTGGACACCGGGAAGTGCCCCAAATGTGGTCCCAAAGGCGCGTGACCCGTCAGGCAGAGGCGCGCAACCCGTCAGGCAAACTTCTCCAAATTTCAGTGTACAGCTCAGAAAAACGCAGTTTGACCCTGTTTGACTTTTTGGGGTGGGTTATTATCCTCTTTGATGTAATTAATGTACTTGTTGGGCTCCAAAAATGACACTCATTACCATACATTTTTCACCTATGCTTCCATTAATTCGCTCACTATTCATCACCTTGTCACTCCATTTTCCCTACTATTCACCATTAATGGGTCTCATTTATATTTTCCAAGTATTGTTTATTTTTAAGCATTTTTGAGAGAAATTCTTGATTAAATATTATAAAATAATATATTTTACTTTATATATGGAAAGTGGGTTTTTTTGGTGACATGTGTTGGTTCCAAGGAAGCTTCCAAGACATCTTTATGTGGCCATGAATGATCAAATTCGAATTTGAAAAGATAAGCTTCATGGAGGAGATCATGGAGGATAGGGTTATGTGTCATCATTGGTTGAGAAATATGTGGGTCAAAGGAGAGAATAGTGGGTCTACATTTATGAGGTTGTTATCTTAGTTTTTGTATAAATAGGAGCACCTCCTCCATTCCAAAGAAGAGGACTCTTAGAGCATTGTATCCAATTGATGATGGAATAGAATAAGGCTTCATTTTTCATATATTTCCATTATGTAGTTTTAGAATGTAAGATATGAATTTATGTAGTTTTAGATATAAGTTTTCTTAATGTAGTATATGGAATAATTTGTCTTGTTCTTAAGAGAATTGAGCTCACTCTAAAAGGATGAGAGAAACATTTTATTTCATATTAGATCTTGTTTCATTTCATTGTTTATATGTTTAAGGATTTGATTGATGAATGAGTTTTAAATTAGAATCTTATCAGCATGTGAGAGGATACCCAAGGATCTAAGTTAGGCTCTCTCTCTATTTGATTTGCATGATAATTAAAATTCATTCTTTTGCTTTTATGTTTCAAGTATCATATGAGGAGATACCAAGAGTCTAAGTTAGGCTCTCTCTCCAATGATTTATATGGTAATTGAAATTCATTCTTTTGTTTCAAGTCATTTCATTTCTTATGCTCATGAATGACTCTTAGTTTAGTTTGGATTAGTACATGAGAGGACAATCAAGAGACTAAGTTAGTCTCTCTCTCTACTTGAATCTAAACAATAACTAAGTTCATTCTCTTGTTTTCATTTTAAGTTTTTAGTTTTAGGAATGATTTCTCTATGATACTGTAAGGAAGGACAACCAGGACCTCCTTAGTTAGGAGCCTCTTCCCTTGCATATTATATTGAATCGTAAATAATTTAGTTAGACATAGGTTAGTTGCCTACTCCTGCATATATTGTGCTGGCATCATCACAAGCTTACGAGTTTCCCTGGTCGATAATTTATGCAGCAATTTAAGTCCAATAAATTGCCCAACATTTTGGCGCCGTTGCCGGGGATGGTGCTAAGGGATTAGGCATTAGAATTTAATTCGGTATTTATTTTTCTTTAGACAAAATAACTTGTGAGACCTGGTGACAGCAGGATCTTCACAAAGAAGTTTAAGTTTGAGTTTTCTGATGTTTTGATGTTTAGCTAGTTTTAAATTTCGTTGTTTCAAAAACACCCCCCTGCATGAATAAAAACGAATCAAGCGATGAGTATGCTCTCTTCCTGAGCTTCGTGCGATCAGGAAGATCAGAAAATCTATTGATTTTGTTCAAATAAACATACTCTTGTTGGAGAACTAATGTGCAAAAAGGCAATAAAGAATTTTGTGAAAAAACAACTTTAAATTTTTTAGATGAAATCTAGTTTTTTAATTTTAGATTTAAAAAATAAAAAATAAAACATTTAGTTTTTTTAGTTTTAGATTTTAAAAATAAAAAAATTAGTTTTTAATTTTAATTTAAAAAAAAAAAAAATTCCACAAAATAATAATACTATATGTATCATAACATATATTATTATTATTATTAAAAAAAACTAACCATTTTGTTTTTGTTATTTTTAGATATAAAAAATTTTAACCATTTTCTTTTGTTTTTAAAAAAAATAAAAAATAAATAACCATTTCTTTTGTTTTTAGATATTTAAAAAAAAACTAACCATTTTTTTTTGTTTTTGTTTTTTAGATATTTTTTAAAAAACATACTAACCGTTTTTTGTGTTTTTTTAAATATTTAAGAAAAAAAATTCAAAACATATAAAAAAAAACCAAACTCAATTGCATTTACAATCTTGGTTGCATTTCGAATTTAGGGTTTGTAGGGATTGTAAATAAAATTGTACTCTGCTGGAGCAGGTTGTCTTGTCTTCCATGTCCAATTTGTTGGATTATGGCATTGAAGCCATGACTAGGGTTTGCGAGCGGCTGATGTCCCTCAGTATTGAGAATTGTGGGACAGATGGGGGTGAGCTCCCTGAGTGTTGAAATACCATCACCCCATCGCATATGCCGGTAGTCCAAGTATTGCTGATGCATTATAAGGTTTCAGTATTGCTGATATGCAGAACTTTGAGGATCACGCTCAACAAAAAGAACAGCATGTGCATCAGGAGGGAGATCAGACTCATTGTTTTCAATTGCCACAACAACAACATCAACGCCAGCAGCGGGCACATGTTCCCTGAGGTCAAGGCCAAGTTCAGCCACAAGTTCCAATTCAAGCACTACATCAGCAACATCATACTTCTATCAATCAGACTTTTCGCAATCAGGTTAAATATAATGCTCCAAACCTGATGCAATCCCCAGCTGCTGGGTTGCAACCAACACTTCAGCCAGGTGCAGCAGGTGCACCGCACTTGTATGCAACTGCAGCTGCTTATATGGCATCTGGAAATCCATATTATCGAAATATGCAGGCTGCTGCTTTATATGCTTCCCAGTATGCAATAAGTGGATATCCTATGAATGCTTCTCTTTTATCTCCAATGATGGCGGGATACCCCACTCATGGTGCAATGCTAATGCCTTTTGATAATGCTGTAGCTGCACGCATGAATGCACAAGCAGCTGCTACAGCTACACATGGTGGAAGTATGGGGGTTGGTGTAGATATGCAGCAGCTTTATAAAATCAATGGGCAACTTGGAACATTACAACCACCCCTGGCTGATCCAATCTACCTACCTTATTTGTAGCGGTCAGTTGAGGAAGTATATAATATGCAAGGGAAGATCGCTTTTTCTTCCGCCAGAGGTACGATTATTTCTTCAGGAGGCGCTTCCACAGCAGGAGCCTCAGCTGTTTCTTCCGCCGGAGGTGTGGTTGTTTCTTCAGGAGGCGGCTTCCCAAGACAATGGTCTTGTGGATATCACAACGTTGCCGGAAGAGAAGCCAACCAGTCCCAAAGAATTTTACATAAACTAAGAAACCCGCTGATCAAAATGAAGCAGACAAGAGAAGAACTCGTGATGAGGAAACTCCGACAATTCCTCCAATATTCGACATTCCAGAGGTGATTGCACACCCAATCGATCTGAAACTGCCCTCCTTCCTCTTCCTAAGGTCACCAATGATATAAAAAACCGGCGAGAATGAAAAGAGAGTTTACAGCTGCTTTTCCTGACGAAATTGAAGCTATTGCTGACTATGAAACTTCTGAACCACACGAAATAGCGCTGAAGAGCTGGGGAGATAAGACGAATCAGCTGAGATGATTGAGGGATAAGTCAAGAGATCTGGCGATTCGTTTCATTAATGCAGCAGATATTTTTCTGAGGAAATCTAGGGATATTTTGTTAATGAAAACCTCAGTTATAGTATGTGTCACTGCTTCATTGAGACTCTTCCATCAGTAACGCCGTAGGGTGTTTAAATGCAGTTTAACAGTGGAAAGCGCAGGTTAATTGAGCCATGTTGCAAAGGAATCACGACAGTTCATCACAGCCAGGTAAATCGATTTAACTTTTCAATGAAAGCGTTGAGTTTATTAAATGAAACAAAATGTTTTCATAGTAAGGTTAATTGCTTACACGATGACATATCTTTATATTAACTGCACAGTGAGTTTGTTTGCACAAATAAAGCATAGGGAATGAGTTTGTTTGCACAAATAAAGCATAGGGAATGAGTTGGTAACTGCCAGATGTGACAATCACTTCTGCAGACCCAAGCATACTATATATGCCTATTTAGAATTTTTTGGTATTAGGTTTTAATAAAAAAAAAAAATTGTTGATTTTCAACTTAAAAAAAAATCCCAACTAACAAATTAAAAAAATTTTGTTTTTTTAATTGGTTGTTAAAAAAAAATCAAAAAAATCAATATAAATAATAAATTAAAACAATTGTTTTTTAATTTGTTATTTAAATAAAAATAAAAAAAAATTAATTTGTTATTTAAATAAAAATAAAAAAAAATATAATTTGTGTGTGGATTAGAATAAAGAAAATAAGAAAAAATAAACCTTTCCTTTTTATTTTTTGGATAATAAAAAAAATAAAAAAACACACAAAAAAAATTATATTTTATTTTTATTAAAAAAAATGGATTTTCTTATTTTTATTTTATTAAAAAAAAAAAAAAAAAAAACTAACTTCATTTTAGAATTTTTCTTTATTTTAATAAATAAAATTTTGTTGATTTTATAAAAAAAAAAAACATTTCAACTTAAATAATAAATTAAAAAATTTATGTTTTTTAATTTGTTGTTTAAAAAAAAATAAAAAAAATCTAAAACAATAAATAAAATCAACATTAAAAAAAAACAACAAAAACAAATTATGTTTTCATTTATTTTAATATTTTCTTTTTAAAATTTGTTGTTTCAAAAAAAAAAATTTAAAAAAAAAAAAGTTCACAAAATTCACACAGCTTTGAAAATAAAATAAAAATGGCATACTTGGAAATACATTTCGAAAATCGCTTGGAGGATTCTTCTTTCGAGAGCTTCAAGTTGGTTGTTTGTGTCAGTTAACTCATGAAATACTTTTACATGACATATTCATATGCAGAATGGTGCCCATACTTCTAATGTCAATCCTTTTGCCGAGCACATTTCATAACACAAACAGGGAGTATTATTTTACATGGTTGTTTTTAAGAATGGATTGAAATTGATATCATGAATTGAGTTACTTTCAACGCTTTGATTTTCTTCGCTCTGTTTTATTTGGTACGGAATTTTTGCGTAAGAATCATGAAGGATATGCGCAATTCTTCTTGAGCACACTTATGTTTTCTTTGTACCAAGTTTTTTTACAGGTTACAGGATAATCAAGTGATCATAAGGAGATTACATTATGTGCACAATTGGTCTTCCAAAGACTAATTCATGAAAAAAATTCTCAAGACAAATCCATCTCCACAACCACTACCTTCCACCTCCCTTTCTGAAAAGATTTTGAATCCCACCAATTGTACATCCATAAAGCATGACATTTCCATATCCATTTTTCACAGCAAGAGTTCTTATTCATCCACCATGCATTTCCTTACATTTATTTCTTACAAGCTATTGCCATTTCCATTGTCTTCACCATTCCCCTTCATTTCCACCAATAAAACTCTGCTTGAGTCAAAGTCCTAGAGTCTATGTATCATTGAAAAAACACCTAGAGGCTTGCATGCCTTAATGGCAAGTACTCTTGCCAATGAACAATGGGAGTACATTAATATCCCTTGTTCGTTGGATCTTGTAGGTGACTCGACTACGACAAATTTATTCGTACCTACAAAGATGTGTTAGGCATCTTGACTCCCATTGGAATCAATGGTGGGAGCTCTTGTGTTGGCTAGGGGCATTCATTAACGACCACTAAGTCAACAACTTCTTGCTATGTTCGACATCGACACATTTAATCACATAGTAAGATTTGTGCCATTGAGCGTTGAAGACTTGAAGACCCATATTTTGTAGCAGATGAAGCCAATTTCCATTCATTGTATACATTGTATTTCACTTGAGGACAAGTCAATAAATAAGGCTGGGAGGAAAATGTAACTTCTATATTTTGTATACCTTCCAAGCCTTATATATTTTCAACCATATTCAGCAGACTCATCAGATTCATCATCCAGCAGCAGATACAACTTTCAGCCATGTTCAGCAGACTCCTCAGATTCATCTTTCATGCACAACTTGAAGAAGAAGCTTCAGATCATAATTGTGGCAGCTGAACATGCATGATTCATCCACTTCCTTAGGTAAGTAAGGTATGATGTTTTCTAACCTTTAATCTTGAAATTCTTTTTAAATGCTAAAATGATGATATTTGGAAAATATTCCACTATTTCACTATTTCCTTTCTCATTTAAAATTGCCAAAAACCATCAGTTGGGGAGGGGGGAATTTCACACTTCATTCTTTTTCCTCATTCATATTACATCTTAACCCACATAGTCTTCCCACAATAAAAACTACTACAAAATGATGAGCATATGATTGATCTCGACAAAGTAAATAATGATTGTAAACACAAGAACCAATCATTAAAAAGAGATCTCAACAAAGTAAATAATGATTGTAAACACAAGAACCAATCATTAAAAAGAGATCAAAGTAAATAATGATTGTAACACAAGAACCAATCATTAAGAAGAGATCAAAGTAAATAATGATTGTAACACAAGAACCAATCATTAAAATATGTCATTGCTTTGCAAACAAATAAAAGTTATCCAAAGATGTGCAAAGTTGAAAGGAAGTCCATGATTGAAAGATGTTTGTTACACAAGAACCAAACATCTTGTAAAAGGCAGCTCATTTAAGAATCAAATCAAATAAGTCATTGTAGTAGCTTGCATGAGGACATGCAAGAACTTCAGTTGGGGAGTATGTTGGGCTCCAAAAATGGCACTCATTACCATACATTTTTCACCTATGCTTCCATTATTTCGCTCACTATTCATCACCTTGTCACTCCATTTTCCCTACTATTCACCATTAATGGGTCTCATTTATATTTTCCAAGTATTGTTTATTTTTAAGCATTTTTGAGAGAAATTCTTGATTAAATATTAGAAAATAATATATTTTACTTTATATATGGAAAGTGGGTTGTTTTGGTGACATGTGTAGGTTCCAAGGAAGCTTCCAAGACATCTTTATGTGGCCATGAATGATCAAATTCGAATTTGAAAAGATAAGCTTCATGGAGGAGATCATGGAGGATAGGGTTATGTGTCATCATTGGTTGAGAAATATGTGGGTCAAAGGAGAGAATAGTGGGTCTACATTTATGAGGTTGTTATCTTAGTTTTTGTATAAATAGGAGCACCTCCTCCATTCCAAATAGGAGGACTCTTAGAGCATTGTATCCAATTGATGATGGAATAGAATAAGGCTTCATTTTTCATATATTTCCATTATGTAGTTTTAGAATGTAGGATATGAATTTATGTAGTTTTAGATATAAGTTTTCTTAATGTAGTATATGGAATAATTTGTCTTGTTCTTAAGAGAATTGAGCTCACTCTAAAAGGATGAGAGAAACATTTTATTTCATATTAGATCTTGTTTCATTTCATTGTTTAGATGTTTAAGGATTTGATTGATGAATGAGTTTTAAATTAGAATCTTATCAGCATGTGAGAGGATACCCAAGGGTCTAAGTTAGGCTCTCTCTCTATTTGATTTGCATGATAATTAAAATTCATTCTTTTGCTTTTATGTTTCAAGTATCATATGAGGAGATACCAAGAGTCTAAGTTAGGCTCTCTCTCCAATGATTTATATGGTAATTGAAATTCATTCTTTTGTTTCAAGTCATTTCATTTCTTATGCTCATGAATGACTCTTAGTTTAGTTTGGATTAGTACATGAGAGGACAATCAAGAGACTAAGTTAGTCTCTCTCTCTACTTGAATCTAAACAATAACTAAGTTCATTCTCTTGTTTTCATTTTAAGTTTTTAGTTTTAGGAATGATTTCTCTATGATAATGTAAGGAAGGACAACCAGGACCTCCTTAGTTAGGAGCCTCTTCCCTTGCATATTATATTGAATCGTAAATAATTTAGTTAGACATAGGTTAGTTGCCTACTCCTGCATATATTGTACTGGTATCATCACAAGCTTACGAGTTTCCCTGGTCGATAATTTATGCAGCAATTTAAGTCCAATAAATTGCCCAACAGTACTTTTATGACACTTTTACTCTTATGCACCTCTTCTAGAAGATTCATTCATGAAAAAGGTGAAAATTAAATGAATGAATTGGTTTCCTAGCTTATAGAGGCAAGTTGTTTTGACTGCCTAGTTTGTAGTGCTTAGTTTAGAAGTGGTTGAAACAACTCCTAGGATAGTGAGCTCGACCCATGGAGGCAGGGAAAGAGGTTAGATGATCTATATTATGTACTTTATTGCTCATTTTCATGGTTGGACTCTTGAGGGATAAGCTATCATTGTATTATTTCACTGTATCTCTGCAATTTTTGGCTAAGGAAGACCAGGGTTTTGCAGTCTTTTTTGGAATTCTTGTGGTTACATGTATTGATGGTGTGTTTCTCTATGTACCTGTAAGTGTGTTATGTGAATCATTTCCTTTCTTTTCCTTCTGCACATTAAGAAAACGAAGTGTTAAAGTAAGAATTCATGACTGTCATGCTCTGCTTTTAAGTTTGTTTAATTTCAATGTTTTCTACTGTTTAAGGAGAATTCAAAGTTATTGTTTGCTCTCCTTAGCTCCTCACCGGTCTTTCTCATCCATTCACCTCAATCTAAGGCATCAATACTGTCTCCTACCTCGCCCCAAAGAACCCCCTGCAGAAACTGTGTCCAATCCCCGCACCCAAAATTGCCATCCCCTCAATTTGCCACCAAAAACCCTAAAAACCCCAAATCAACCTTTTTGATCAGTTTACTAGCCTAAAATCAGTGTTACCCTATTGGTCATCTCTTTCCATTGAAGATTTCACCGAGATAGCCCGGAGAGAGCCCTCTCCAGCCCTGTAGGGCTAGCTACGAGGCTAAGTGGTTTGATGTTGCCTTGAGGTTTACCTTTCTTAACCTGAGGTGAAATTTCAAGCGCTAACAGGTGGGTGTCGTTTTTAGGGCCGAATTTCGAAACAGTGACACGTGTCATGTCGTACAAGTTCACTCTACTGAATTAGTCTATAATTAGGTCATCACGAGAAATTGGGCATAACTCTTTCTTGGAGAATCAAATCATGATCAAAATTCAGGGGTTGGAAAGAGGACTCAGAGGGATATCACATGCTGAAATTTCAGAACTTGGAGATCTGAAATTACAGAGTTACAATCATTTCAATATTGAGATCATAAAAAGGAAAAAGAAAAGTGTGTAGTTTTTTAAAATTTGCATAAGTTTGTTTGAGAAAGTAGTTTGAAGTGATTCAAAGGGAATTGTGAAGAATAATTATTATTCATTGATGACCCGAAGAAAGAGAATGAAAACACGTAGTAAGCAACCCAAAATCTCTACTATGACACATGAAGAAGATGAAGAAATGCAACATGATATATCAAAATTACAAGACCAAGTGCAACAAATCTCTCTCTCACAAAAAGTAATTGAAGATAAGATGGATGGTTTAAAGAATGGAATGGAACCTAATATGGATGGTATAGAAACAAAACTTAAGGGTAACATGGAAGATTTGAAGATAGATTTGACAAAGTTGCTACAAGAAATGTTTACTAATGACGAAAGGGTAGTAAAATAAACTCATGATGAAAACAAAAGAAATGTTAATCATGATTTCATAGACTCTAATGTTGGATTGAAGGCCCACCATGTTCCTAAGATCAATATGAGGAAGTTTGATTGCAAGGACCTTGTAACATGGATACTACAGATGGAGCAATATTTTGATCTCCATAATGTGCAAAACACACAAAAGGTATGCATTGCAACTTTATATTTGGAACCCAATCAGTTTGTATGGTATCGATGGGTTTTCTCTCGTAAAAAATTATCACTTGGGAAATTTTTACGGAAGAAATGATAGCACATTATGAGGATATAAAAAAGCAACACTTTTTTTAACCAATTGATGAATCTCAAACAAAAGGGTTCAATGGTGGAGTACATTGAGGACTTCCAAAAATTGAATATAAGGGTAAAAGATATTATACAAGAGCATAGGATTGATGTGTTCATAGGGTCTTTAAAGGATAACATCCAACATGAGGTTTGCCTTTGGGAACTTGATTCATTACAAAAAGCATTCAAGTTGGCAAGAAAAATTGAAAGCAAAATTATGGCAACTAGGAATCCTACCACTCACAACTATAAAGATGGAAGCATTTTTGCCCCTAACCTTCCACAACCTACAAGGTTGAGACCACAATAATTGGAAGAAAAAAGAGAAAAATGGCTTTGTTACAGTTGTGATAGATAATACACTAAAGGTCATAAGTGTGTTCAAAATAAATATTGTTACATAGATTGTGAAGAGGAGGAAGAAAAGGAACAAGAAACTTCAAAAGAAGAGGATATACACCAAGAGAAAACTCTAGAGAAAGAAGAAATGAATCCAACCATATCTTATAATTCATTGGCCGGAGTTACCACTCCTCAAACTCTCAAGATAGAAGGACATATCAAGAAGAAAAAGGTAATAGTGTTGATTGATTCAGGTAGTACCAATAATTTTATTCATTGTAAGATAGCCAAGGAATTGAATTGCTTCCTATATCCAACACCATAGTGTCAAGTGATAGTTGCAAATGGAGGAACCATATATTTATTTGGAAAGTGCCATAATATCAAGCTATCCATGGGCGAATATGTATTGAATAGTCCAATGATTTCCATTCCAATGGATGTTGTTGATGTTGTACTAGGAGTCTAATGGCTACAATCATTCGAAATGATAGATTTTAATTTTCAAGAACTTTTCTTGATTTTTTTTCGGAAGGAAAGGAAGTTGAATTAAGGGGTCTCGCAGGGAAACTGTGAACGATAATCATCTCTAACGAGATGACAAAGCTTCTAAAAAAAGTATAACGAGGTGCAATTGCACAATTATGTTCGCTGGAGGTTCCCACATCAAAATCATCTATTTCTCTAGATCTCCAAAAAGTCTTGGACAATCATTCCAAGGTATACGAGACTCCCAAAGGCCTCCCACCTATTCGTGATTATGATCATGCTATTCATTTGATTCCAGGAAGTGATCCTCCAAACATCAGGCCTTACAAACATCCCTATGCCCAAAAGAGTGAAATTGAACGTATGATTGCAGAAATGCTAGAGGTTGGTATAATTCAACCTAGTCAAAGTTATTTCTCTGCTCCAGTAGTATTGGTGCACAAGAAGGATGGATCATGGCGCATGTGTTCATATTAGAGGGAGCTAAACAAGATCACTATTAAAGATAAATTTCATAGTACTGTCATTGATGAATTATTGGATGAATTACATGGATCAATTTACTTCACCAAGTTGGATATTCATTCAGGATATCATCAAATCAAAATGAAGATTGCAGACATTCTGAAAAAAACATTTAGAACTCATGAGGTTCATTATGAGTTTTTGGTCATGCATTTTGGCCTTACCAATGCACCTTCTACATTTCAAGGTTTGATGAATTCCACTTTTAAACCTTTCCTTAGAAAATTTATGTTAGTATTTTTTGATGATATAATAATCTACAACAAGCCTTGGAAGGATCATGTTCAACATGTTGATAGGGTGCTCAAACTATTGGAGGAGAAACAATTATATGCAAAAACCTCCAAATGTTTCTTTCGAGTACAAGAGGTGGAATATCTGGGTCATATTGTATCTCATGAAGGTATTAAGGTAGACCCTAGAAAAATTGAAGCCATTAAGGAATGGAAAATCCCCACATCCATAAAGCATCTGTGAGGATTTCTCGGGTTGACAGGGTATTATTGCAATTTTTTCAAGAATTATGGGAGAATCGCAGCACCTCTAACAACATTACTGAAGAAAGATGCATTTTCTTGGACTCCAGAAGCAACGAAGGCCTTTGAAAATTTTAAAGAGGCAATGTGCCAAGCACCGGTCTTAGCTACGCCAGACTTCACAAAAACCTTTATTGTGGAATGTGATGCCTCAGAAAATGGAATTGATGTTGTTTTAATGCAAGAAGAAATACCCATTTCTTTCGAAATTCGTCCAATCAAAGGAAAGTATTTACACAAAGTTATTTATGAGAAGGAAATGTTGGAAATACTACATGCACTTAAGAAATGGCGACCTTACCTAATGGGAAGAAACTTCAAGGTAAATATCATGATAGTCTAAAATACTTTTTAGAACAAAGATTATCTTCAAAAGATCAATAGAAATGGGTCACAAAGATGTTGGATTACGACTTCGAAATCATCTACATAAAAGGGAAGGAAAATGTTGTTGCATATGCACTCTTAAGAAAGGATGAGGATATGGAAGCATTGCTTTGTGCCATTTGTATTATCCAACCAGATTGGATAAACGAAGCAAGGGATGAATGATGAAGAAGTGTGGGCACTCATTCAAAAGCTACAACATGATCCTAGTACATCTAATACATTTAGCTAGAAAAATGATTCGTTATAGTACAAAGATCGCTTATATCGCTATAAGAATTCCCAACTCAAACAAAAGATTCTTTTGGAATTGCACACCTCTCCCTTAGGAGCGCACTCAGGTTTTTAAAAACTTACCATAGGGTTAAGAAGAATTTTTTTGGGATGGCCTTAAATCTGATATTCAAAATTTTGTGGCGGAATGTTTGGTTTGCCAACAAAATAAAGTTGAAACAATTAAGTCAAAGTTGGGAGGAGGTTTCGATGGATTTTATCACAGGTTTACCCAACTTCGAAGGAAAGAGTGTCATCATGGTGGTAGTTAATAGACTTACCAAGTATGCACACTTTTGTGCATTATCTCATCCATTTAAAGCTAGTACAGTTTCTACTGCATTTATGGAAACAATTCAAAAGCTACATGGAAACCCAAATATTATTGTAAGAAACAAAGATTCCATTTTCACTGGAAATTTTTGGACATAATTATTTTCTTGTCTGGGTACTCAGTTAGTTTCATAGCTCATCTTATCATCCTCAATTTTATGGGCAAACTAAGATAGTGAACAAATGTTTGGAAGGATATCTTCGTTGCTTTGTATCTAATAAACATACACAATGGGTCAAATGGTTGCCTCTGGCTGAATGGTAGTATAACACTTCCTTCCATATTGCAGCAAAAATGACCCCATTTATGGCACTTTATGGATATCATCCACCATCCATCACATCATATTTAAGAGAAAAATCTATGTTTCAAGTAATCGAAGATCACATCAAGCATCAACAACAAGTTCTCCAACTCTTAAAGGATAACCTCACTTTGGCGCAAAATAGAATGAAACAATAGGCAGATCAACATCGCACTGAAAGAAGTTTTGATGTAGGTGATTGGGTATTTCTACGGCTACAACCATACAAACAAATGTCCCTCAAGCAAGCTAAGAAGGGTAATAAATTATCACCAAAGTATTATGGTCTGTACAAGGTGTTGCAAAAGATTGGTACTATGGCATACAAATTGGAGCTTCCCGCATCTTCCCGAGTGCACCTAGTTTTCCATGTTTCATGCTTAAATAAGGTTATAGGTGACAAGCTCCCAGTTCAAACAATATTTCCATAACTTAACGAGGAAGGAAAAATCATATTGGAACCTGAAGCAGTCACAGAAACAAGAATTTGACAACTATGAAATCGATCAATTTCAAGTATCTTATCAAGTGGAAGAACTTACCTACTAAAGATTCCACATGGGAGGATGAGAATTTTATACAGAAGCATCCATAATTACTCAAGAGTTGAGGACAACACTTTTTTGAAGGAGAGGGGCATGTTAGTTCCCTATAATACTAGAGTATTCCATTATTATTATTGTCATTGTAGCCCCTTATTGTTATTTTTGTGCCCATGTTGTCCCCATACTATTATTATTGTGCCCCATAGAAGCCCACTATTGTTATTGTCGTGCCCTTACATTATTATTGTTATGTCGACTATGATTATATTGTGACCCCTTAGACTCCTATATATAGAAAGGAAGCCTTGTCATTTGTATCATCTAAGAATTGTTCATTTATGTAATGTAAAGGAGGTTGCCTCCTTGAAGAGGCTACTTTTGAAGTTGTTGATCTATATCTTTCTTGTATTTTGTGAGTTGGATGCATAACAAATATTGAGTTGTATAAATGGTTAGGGGTGTCATTTTGGATCATTAGCGCCCCAACCACCTTCATGAGATTTATTGATGACATTTTTTTCCACACTTGGGGTCTTTTATTATTATATCTTTGGATGACATTTTAATTTTTAGAAAGACATGGGATGAACATATGCCTCATGTCGACACTACATTTGGCCTTTTGAGGATGCATCATATTCAAGTCAAGGAAAAAAATAATTTTTTGGATAGACAATAGCACCCTATTTGGGTTTTGTGGTATCTTAGGAAGACATTTGCCTAGATCCATCAAATATTTAGGCCATTTTCAACTGGTCACTCCATCATCCACAACCACACTTCAAAATTTCATGCAGGGAAGTGTCAATTTAAAAAAGAATTAATCCCACACTTTTCATATGTCACTTGTCCATTGTACTAGCTATCTCACCAACAATTATATACTTGGTCCAAAATAATAGAAGACTATTTCATGAAACTTAGGGAAGAACTGTGCTTAGATATGTTATGATGCCTTCCAAACCTATAATGATCTTTGAAATTGAATAAGATATGTCTCAATATGTTATAGGCATTGTACTGAAACAAAGAGGTCATCCCATAACTTATGATTCTGAACACTACAAGAATCCTAGATGAATTATAACACTTATGACTTGTGGAGTTCTAGACACTGGTATTATTTTAAAATAATGGTGCCATTACATATTGGTGTAAGAGACCATTTTAGACATAGATCATCACCCACTTATTTTTTAAATTTCCAATATTTTTTTTAGGAGTAGTCACATTTCAAATGGTCATCCTACATATAGTAGTTTCACTTTTTCATGAAATATAATAATCCTCAAACCACATGGAAGACATGCTCAACTACCCCCCCCCCATTTAGGCATTCAATCTTCTACATGTGCCTTGTGTAGCATATGACTATAGAAATCAACCATACTTCTTTCTTTGCCTTTTCCATCCAAGAAGGCTCATTGTACAAACTCATCAACTTTGTGTACCTGATGCAACTGATTGCCTTCATTTAGTTAAAAAAAATTCTCAGCCACATATGGTAAACATTATGGAGTACACAAAACACTATAGCATCTGTAGCACTACTTCTATTGTCCAAACATGTAGAATAAAGTTGCCACCTTTATTTACTAGTGCCCTCTTTGTAGTCAAATCAAGCCTACCAATTTCAAACAAAGATTGTACTAACAATTTCCTCTTCCATCAAGACCATGGGAATCAATATCTATGGAATCTATCAATGGATTGCCCTTTATGACTCTACACATGCATGATTGCATCTTTTTGTTAGTGTGTATTTTTTGAAAAATGGATATCTTTATCCCTTGTACCAAAACCACCTCATCACACCATGTAGAAGAATTTTTGTTTAGATATGTGTGGTCTCACTTTAGGCTACCAATCAACATCATTTACGATAGAGACTCTCACTTCATCAACACTTTCTAGAAAATTCTTTGGTAATTAGTTGTCACTTGTTTTTTTCCACATTTTTCTACCCTCAAACAAATGTTGTAGGTTTTAACCCCGTACAGAAATTACCTGCATACGAATTCTGAAACACATAAAATAAACAATGTGATAGCATAACACATAAAACACATATACACAGAGATTTCCCCTGGATCCCAAAACTGGGACTACCAGTTTGATTTTTCATTATGTTCCTTTCAATGTTACAATACATATTTATACATGCCGAAGCATCCAATACCATGGACCGAAAACCATCGCGTCCAAAAACATGTGCGAAAATCATGCACAAAACCATAGGTGGGTCCGCCCAACCTAACATAGGGTCCAAAACCAAAATTTCGCGGGGCGCTGTCCCGGACCCCATAAAGTGGGGTTACGGGTACACCTCAAACCCCATGTTAACTACGTGGAAAGAATATAACACAACCCAACAAATGTTTGTTGTCACTTGAGTTTTTAAAAAAATTTCTACCCTCAAACAAATGGGTAGACAAAATTAATAAATCACAACTTAGTGCATACCCTCTATATTGTTGAGAAATCTAGGGCATGGATAGTTAAAAGTTTTGTCTACTTGATAATTTCCTGTGATATAATTTTATTTCTTAGCTTATAGTCTTTTCTTCGTTATGTTATTATTGTGTTATTTTCACTAAGAAAATTACCAATATGCAAAGTAAAAGACAAGTCACACATTATATAGGCTTGTCAGTCAGGGCCAAAAGCTCTCACCACTTGAGAGGAAAACCCAATCAAAATTCTTCTTCTAGATATTCAATTGATGATTATTAAGACTGTGGCAAAGACCCTTGACTCTAGTATCCTCCCAAGAACCTTGCCACTAACCTTGATGCTCTGCCTTTTCCCTTCGACTTTCTTCTTGATCTCAAACTTCTCTCCTCGGTCCTTCTAGAGAAAATCGGTCTCTATCCTTCTCACTGCTTCTTCTTGGCTTCTCCTAGAGAATCTCGGCCTCTATGATCTTACTAAATTCCTCTAGAGAATCTCAGTATCTAGTTTTGATCTTTATCTCGGTCACCTGAAACAAGTATTCCAAAAGAACCATTTCTTCGCTGACCCCAGAAAAATCTTTCCTTCGCAATCCCTAGAAGTAACTCTCCTTCGCTGACCCCAAAAGAATCATCCTTCTCTATACCCAGAAGAAACCTCCTTCACTATTTTTCTTCACACTTCTGCTGTTGGTCTCTCCTTCACACTTTTTCTTGATCGAATATCTTGTCGAGTTTCTTGCTCTAAGTGAGGCTGAGCGTGGCTATATATACACCTCAACACATGTCTTTTAGGCTGACATGATCATTAGTGGTCAGGACGACTTCTTCTAGCAAGTTCTTCCATCATTGTGAGCCGACATGATCGCTAGCGTTCATGCCGACTTCTTCTAGCAAGTTCTTCCATTGTTGTAGGCCAACTTGAAGAGGATAAGTGACAAGGTCTTGGAGGATGCTTTACATAGACAAGTTTGACCTTTTACAAAGTGTAACATGACTTCATTACATGAAAATGACTCTAATATTTTATGACTAGATGACAAATAATTTCCTAAAGACTGTCAATGGGAGTCTTGACTCAAAAATAAAATCTCTTGCTCATGAAACCCATGAAGCAAGAAATACAATAATTTTATTTTTCTTCTTTACATCTCATTACATAAAATCATAATTACATGTCATTATAAAGACTGAACGTAGTTACACTTTTCAACACTCACTCTTAACTAGGGAGGTATTCATAATGGTACTTGGTCATTTTAAATCTGAAGAATTTCTCATAAGAAGAATTTGGATTGGTAACTCATTTTTATAGCATCATATCAACCAACGTTGTCACATAACAAGGCCTTGACTAACAACTCCATCTCTCCACAATATCTGAGTTCAATGCTGGCAAGACCAATGATTTATAGACACTCTCATCATTGTCTCTCTTGGAACATCCCCTACCAAGGTACTCAGGGTGTGTTCCATGAGGACTATTCTTATCTTGGACTCCCCAACCCTGAAAGAATATCGGTCCTCCACAAGTACTCTTCTATTGGATGCCCTATCTCATCCTCAAAGAGTATCGGATGCCAAATAATTACCCAATCCTTCATTCTGTCTTCCCAGGTGAAGACCAAAATGATGTGTATATCTCTCCCTCTAGGTAGGGAAGACATATTCCAATAAAGGAATGTACTCATCCCTACAAAAGGAATGTACCTAAGCTCCCTCTTGGCTTAGGAATTTCAAGTTTATTCAAAGTAAGAAACATCTTTTTAGGCTCCCTCTTAACTAGGGACCTGTAATAGATTCTTAGGTGGAGATGTTGGGTCAACCAGATGCCTGAAGAACTCGTTTCTTCTTTGATGTCATAAAGTTATTTTGTTATGGAGTCTTCATCTTTTGGGACTTCTTCATAGGGTACAAAACATCCATCACTTTCATTCATGAGTCAGTCATGTCCTTATTCCTTTATCAGAAAGTGATCCATTAGTTTTCCATCTGGCTTTTGCTTCATGTCATGTTGCTTTCTCCATTCCATATTTTTGGAAGGATCTTACATCCTTCTATATGGTCTTCTTGGAAGTCATCCACAAATCTTCCCTTTGGAAGTCCTACATAATCCCATCTAGATATTAGTTCAAAAATAAGAAATGAACACTTAAATCAAAATTACATTTGTGATGGTCTTTCATCATGACATCTTCCTCTAGGTATCAACATCCTGCATGCAGATTGACACATCTCTTAAAGATATTCATTGTTAAGGGTCTCCATCCATATCTTTCTGGGAGATATTCTAGTCAACTCTTCTTGGTCTTAGATGTTGAATGCCTTCTACATTTATTTCATATTTTACGATCGCTTCCTTTATCTTCACACACTTCATTCCCAGTAACTTCCAATAAGAGTTCCTTAATTGTAGCTAACCACTTCATATTCCATATGAGGACAGATTATGTTGATTTCATCTAGTGTGACATATGCCTTTCCCACATCCTTTCAGAGGAGGAGGTCCTTTTACCTTGATCATGCTTCTCAAAATAGAAGTAATGATCTTCGTTACCTACAACCATACGACATGACATTATACTATTAAATACAAGCATACATACCTCATTTACCTTTAGGTCATCTAGGCTTCTTTCAATAGCTTCCTTGATTGAAAATATCTTCAACCCTTGATTTGCTTTATCTCTTATGTCATCATACCATCATCCCATGGACTCCACAAGTTGGAGTTCCTTATGAAACACTTGCTTGCTTTCTAGATCGGTGAACCCTCTGATGAGGATTCCATAAGAGAATCTTGAGGATCTTGTATGTCCCTATCCAACAGGTGTTTCCTTTTTGACTTGATGTATGATGAGCCTTGTCTTGGATGACTTCTTCCTCTCCTTAAGTTTACAATGAGGTTCCCAAGAGCTATATCCTTCATATTTGATTGCCATGGATTTTGTTCTAGACATCCTTCATGTTTCTTATGGTGATGTCATGAGCTCTTGTTTCTAATGCTTCCATGTTGTCACAATGCATCTTTAGTATTTATTATAGCCATATCCTATAACATAATATTTAGAAGCTATGTCAAGACCTTTTTTGAGGGAGACTATCTTAGTAGAGATATCTTACTTCCTGTTTTCTTGGACTTCTTCTCTTCATCTTCCTCCAATTCTTCGGTGATATGGTCTTCTTCTCTTTCTTTTGATATTGTCCCTTTAGGACAATCTTTCCTGTAATGTTCATAATTTTTATATCCATAATATTGAATCTCAGCTATGCTCTTCTTTATTTTCTCAGGGCCAAATTTTCAAAATTTCCCTTTCCTTCCTACAAATGTTTGAGTCCTTTAACTTTCAACACTTTTTCCCTCAACTTGTCCTCTTCTATCTTGCATAGAAACCAAAAGTTGTCGAATGAGGTAACTTTCTTATCCCCGTGGACATGTGCTACCTTGCAGTTGAGATATTATGAAGATATCCCTTCATTCTTTGATACCTTTAATTTTTTAGGTCAGATATAAGACATGTGACCTTCTTTATCGCATCTTCAGAGAATAGTCTTACGAGATTATCATATACATCTCTTTGATGTTTCCAATATTGCTGCATAGGGATGAGGGATCTTTGATTGATTACATAAGAATCCCTTGAGCCCTTTGATCCCTTTCCATGTATTCAGAGGATACATTTCCATTGATATGTTCAATGAATTCACTTTCTTCGAGGATTATGACTATCCTCCTTTTCCATGCAAGGAATTTTGATGACCCAACCAGCTTATAGATCTCCTTGCAAACATGAAGTCATTTTACCAAATTGATTATAGAATGAAATATACTTACTCGATAAGTGAAGATGAAATCTTCAACTTGATCACTTTGATGATGGTTAGAGAACATGTATTAGTGCTCCCTTTTGGACGATCTTCTTCCAAATGAAAAATCCTTTCTTCAGTAAAGGGGATTTCTCATCTTATGATGTCAACGACTTTAGATCTAGCTTTATTTGTTGATGGTGATTGTTGTTGCTTCCTTGGATGATCTTCTTCAAGAATAAGAAGAGGATCCTATATTTTATGAGGGGGAACCTGCGTTGTAGCTTTTGAAGATGATGGTAATGCCTTCTAGCCTTCTTTGTCTTCAGAATACTTCACCTTTCTTGGTAGTGCAAATCAGAAATGCTTCTAGGATTTTGACTCTCTCCAAGATGATGTGATCTTCATCTTTAAAGTATTTCAATATACCTTTCTTTGTAGGTAACTCAACGAGGGTCTTTGTGGTATTTTGATGATGACTAAAGGATCCAAAACTTTTTCTGTTGCAAAATGCTTCTTTGATCTAGGGTTTTATTCTATAATGTATATCTTGATCTTTATCTTTGATAACCTTCGACTTTCTTAGATGCCTTTCTTGAAACTTGATTCTCGTGTGTCTACTTGCTTGAATGCCCCTTCTTGACTTCAACACCTTAGCTTTGATACCATGTTGAGAAATCTAGGGCATGGATAGTTAAAAGATTTGTCTGCTTGATAATTGCTTGTGATATACTTTTATTTCTTAGCTTATAGTATTTTCTTCATTATGTTATTATTGTGTTCTTTTCATGAAGACAATTACCAATATGCACAATAAAAGACAAGTGAGACAATATATAGGCTTGTCATCTAGGGCCAAAACCTCTCACCTCTTGAGAGGAAAACACAATCAAAATTCTTCTTCTAGATCTTCAATTGATGAGTACCAAGACCATGACAAAGACCCTTGACTCTAGTATCCTCCCAAGAACCTTGTCACTAACATTGATGCTCTGCCTCTTCCCTTGGAATTTCTTCTTGATCTCGAACTGCTCTCCTCGGCTCCTTCTAGAGAAACTTAGTCTCTATCATTCACACTGCTTCTTCTTGACTTCTCCTAGAGAATCTCAGTCTCTATGATCTTACTGACTTCCTCTAGAGAATCTCGGTCTCTAGTATTTATCTCTATCTCGGTCACCCAGAACAAGTATTCCAGAAGAACCCTTTCTTTGTTGACATCAGAAGAATCCTTCCTTCACAATCCCCAGAAGTAACTCTCCTTCACTGACCCCATAAGAATCCTCCTTCTCTATACCTAGAAGAAACCTCCTTTGTTATCCTTCTTCACACTTTTGTTGTTGGGATCTCCTTCACACTTCTTCTTGATCGAATAGCTTGTTGAGTTTATTGCCTCTAAGTGAGGCTAAGTGTGGCTATATATACACCTCAACAAATGTTCTTTAGGCTGACATGATCACTAGTGGTTAGGCCAACTTCTTCTAGCAAGTTCTTCCATCGTTGTAGGTCGACTTGAAGAGGATAAGTGACAAGGTCTTGGAGGATACTTTACATAGACAAGTTGGACCTTTTACTAAGTGTAACGTGACTTCTACATGACAATGACTCTAGTATTTTATGACTAGATGAAAAATAATTCCTAAAGACTCTCAATGGGAGTCTTGACTAAAAAATAAAATCTCTTGCTCATGAAACCTATGAAGCAAGAAATACAATATATTTATTTTTCTTCTTTACATCTCATTACATAAAATCATAATTACATGTCATTATGAATACCGAACCTAGTTACACTTTTCAACATATATGTGCTACAATAAACACAAACAATGGCACACATATATGCATGTCATTCAACATAGTTATAATAGAGTGGTCAACCTCTCCATGATATATTATCCTTTTGAAGCATGTTTTGAATACCAATTTTTGGCCCCCCATTAGCTCTTTGTAACACTCCCTAAAACAATGTCTACACACCAACAAAAAGAGTAATAGAGTGCTTATACCTTTTTCTAGAAGATAGCCCAAATTTATTCCTAAGTTGCAATAGCTATGGAAACTTCACAAATGCAATGTAAGACATTTCAAAACCATCGTCACAATAGAGTCAATTACCAAATCAACAACAATGTTTGGTTGTATTTGGTTAAGAAACGCTTCAAAGTTCAAAAACATCTTAAATGAATCCCATCCCATGTGGACCATAAAACATTGTAGAAAATATTAATGATAATGCATATCAAATGGAGTTACTCTCTTAGCTTAACATCACAATGTCATCAACATTAACAATATAAAGTTATATGATCCCTCTCTACTTGATGAGGAAATGAATATTTCTCACCCCATGGGAAATATTGTAGATTTCCAACTTCCCCTTACTAAATACATGTTTCTAAACACCTATAGTCACTCCACTCATCATAAAAAACATACTTCTTAACTTGCCAAGGGAAATTGCCAACTCAAGCTAATGTCTCTCCAAGGTAGCACTTGAAGTTGATTTCCCATAGTCCCTAGAGAAAGTGGGGACACTTTCAACTAAATATGGAGGAATTGATGTGAATAAGGAGCTCGATTTCAAGGAAGATGCATTTCCTCAAGAAGAAACTAATAAATAATCAGAACTACCTTTCTCATGGATGATGTAGTTAGGGTTTTATCATTTTTCAAAATATCAGTTTCATTTTATAGCCCTGGGCTAAATGGAGGAGCAATTTAGTAATTATTAATTAATCCATAGATTGAAGTGTGGGTTTTCTCCAACTCTTGAGGATGAGTGAAGGAGTGGCTAGTTTTATTTAATTGTTTCTTTATTAAACATGGACTAAGTGCATTTTAAGGTGGTACCATATGTAAAAATATATAAATGCTCTTTATCCCTCCTAATAAATCAAACTATTATGGTTTAAGATGAATTTTACCTGTCCTTTTGTCTCTTATTATCTGCTCTTGTATGGGTAAATATTTCTTTTAGGTATATCTTTTCACTTCAGATCTAGGGTTTATATTTTTAATGATATTGAGTTCTCATCAGAATAACTAGACTTTATAGCTTTATGATTTCATCATCTTGACCATTCTAATTATGGGCTACTTCATTGGCTACAAGAATGGAGATAAAATTACATATTTTTTTAATGCTCATAGAACCGTCAGATATTCAAATTTCATTAGTCACCATTGAATATCCGACGATCATGATAATAAAATATTGTCGGATATTTGACTCCTGAATGACGAAACAAACTATCGGATTCATGACATCCTCGTTACACGAGATATTCTGACATCGAATATCTGACGCAAATTTTCGTCGAATAACCAACGCAAATCGATGAGGTTGTTGTCGAATATCCGACCACAAGTCATCGAAAAATGATAGATGATTAGATGCAATATCTCGTCGGATATCCAATGCAAAACGGCGAGGTTGACGTTGGGGAAAATTCTCGATGATTAGACACATTCTTGGACATCGCGAGTGTCTGATATCCGACGTCAATCCCATCAAAAATCCAATGAGTAGTACAATGTCGGATTTCTGACGAAATTCCATTGATGAAAATTATGACTCAAATGCATCAGATAAATGATGACAATGAGTCGAATATGACACAAACATACGTCGAATTTTCGCCCCATTTGTACTAGTGTGGGGTTTTGCCTTGGCTTATAGCCTAATTTATGGTGTTCTTTGTTTCTTTGTGATCTTTTTGTTTTGAACATTTTTACAATTTCTTGATGAAGAGAACATAATAAGTAATAAGAACGCAAATAATATTCGCATATAATTATAAAGAAAATAAATCAAGCCTAATATACTCTACATTTGGTTTCTCAATGGAAGGCATACTTTCTCCTAGAGATCTTCTGTCTCTTAGCATCTTGACAATCTCAACCCATGGCATCCTCTAGTAAAGTTGCTCCTTCCATTCTGTCTAATTTTCTACTCCCTTAAACTTGGAATCTCTTCCTACCATTTGGCACAATCTTGGATGTCCTAAAAATCTATACAATTTCTTCCTTTTGAACACGAATCACTTTGCCGAGTCTGCACTCGAGCCCTTAGGTCACACAAAAAACTAATCATTTGGTGACTAGAGAAAAACTATCCTTGTAGTCCACTCCCTCTTACTGGGAGAACCCTCATGTCACAATCCTTTCTTTGTTCTCCCTGATGTTTCCATCTACTCCCAGAATCATTGTCTTGGCAGCCTTCATGATGCACCTGCAAACCTCATTCAAGAGTCCATAGATGGAATAATCATAACTAAGAAAAAATACAAAGACAAGAGGCTCACCCAGGAAATAACAATAATCAAGGGAGAAAGATATAAGTACTTATCTCTTGATTAAGGAAGAAATTGTTGAGTGTTGTAGGAAATTGTCAACTCCCTCTTGATCCTTTCCTCCTTAATGGATTCCATACACAATCTCATTAAGCTTAGATTCCTTTGTTTCTTCATCCTGCATATTAGGCTTAGCAAACCATTCATCGAGCTAGTATTAACAAGCTAGTATAAACACAAAGTCATTACACATGATATTAAGGAGATAAACCAAGTACGCATCACATCATCTCCACTTGCATCAACACTCCAAGTCTTGCTCTAGGGCATCATTCCACAAACCTTAGGACTTTCTTATCCAAGACTTCAATATAAGTTGTAACCTCAAAGTCTTCTCCGTCTTGTACCACAAAAGCTTAAAGATGTCAAGACAAATAATTAATAAAGACTCCTAAGCTCCCTGATCATAACAACCACTGATCACCTTGTTGTTAGCCCCTTCCTTGGCTTAACAAACATCCTTGTAGCCCGTAATCTTTCTTCTAACATTCGGTCTAGCTAATATGGGCACTTTCTACTCCTCAGTTGTCCTCTTGTAGGTCTTGGCCTACTTGCAGCCTCCTTCTCTGCCCTAACGTGGGCTACTAGACCACTTTCCAACCCTTCTTTGAGCACACACCCCACCCTAAGGGGCACATCCCTACGAAACACTGGTTTTTACTGAATCTCAAGTGTGTAAGTGATTTTCAAGATCAATTCGTTAAAGAACATAGAGTGCAACTAGGTTCTTCAATAGGAAATCACTACAAGCAAAGTTGAAGGTTTAACCATAATTGAATAGGAATATAGCAGCCTGGTAGAATTGTTAATTTTAGTTAACAATGGTATGTTCTATGCTTAGCACAATTACTTCAATGTTCCTTTAGCAACTTAATGAAAATTTCCAATTTATATTTCCAATAGCAATCACATTAACCATTAATCACATTGACATTAAAGGTAGATAGAACATGAAACAATATGCAGAAGACAAACCAAGACAAGAGGACACCAGATTTGGCGGATGCTAGGGAAAAAACTCCAATGTGGGGAAAACCCTTTGATCAATTCTTCTTATAATTATATCAAAATGTTTAGAAGTGAGAGAGAGTACAAAAGTCAAATTGACTTTCCAAATTCAAAGTCAAAACAACCTTGTCAAAATATGCAGTCAAATTAGCCCTAACCAGAAATTCAAAGATGGTCAAAGAAACTATCAAACTTGCCTCCTTGAGCTCAGTCAACCACAGTCAACATCAACCTTCCTTGTTGGTCAAAATCAGCCCAAAACAATCTAGTCAAACTCAGTCAAAGGAGAGAGAAAAACTATTGTAATTTTTTGCAGTCAAAATTGTAGTCAACCTTCAAGTCATTACTAGTCAAACTATCTAGATTCCCTCGATTTTTGTGCCCAAAAATGTGTCCTAAAAAGACAGAAATGATCCTGCAAAAATGGTAGTCAAAGTTGGTCAAAGAACCCCTGGCCAACGCTGGTCAAAATTGGTCTACTTCCTGAAATTTTCAGCCCTAAAACTCAGCCCATAAAATCCTTCTTGTACCACACGTGTGTGTGTGAGAGGGAATGCCCAATTTTGTAGGAACCAATGAGAGAAGGAGAGAGAATGTGTTAGTGATGATGAAGCCAAATGAGGTGAGAGGTCCCTTGTATTTATACAAGTCATTGAGGGTGAAGAGTCATGTCCATTGGGCTTCATGAGCCTCCATGATGATTTGGCCGACCTGAACAATTTGCACAAGTGTGGGCATAAATTCAAAATCATACTTCTTTTTGTCCAAATGAGATGATATTTATATCAATTTTGGTCCGCACGAAAATAGGAATTTAATGCAATCATCGTCTCCATCAAATGAGTTGTCCCAAGGTGGAATTTGGCCCTATTTTCCAATTTTAACAAGAATGCTTAAGGCATGACCCTTGTGCTAAAAAATAAACAAAATCCATCATAATTAACTTTAGCACCAGAACAAAAAACCTGGGTACATCAAATAAGCAAGGAATAGTACAAGGCATCCACATTTCAATGCAACATGTTTGTGTGAATCATTTTGTTTGTAAAGCTACCACTTCATTTCCAATGCCTGCTTGAACAAGGCTACCACACCTTGCTTGAAACAACAATTATATTTGCAATGACTAGTTTTGATGCAATTAATGTTAGAGAAAATGTAACTAGGTTCGGTCTTCATAAATGTAATTTTGATATTTGTACTTATTCAAGAAAAGAGAAATTATTTTTGTATTATTTGTCCCCGAGTTTCTTGCTCATTGAAAATAGGTTAAGCACATTTTGAAGTGCTTCTAGAGAGTCAAAGTCAAAATGTAATTATGAAAAGACCCTTTGATGGCATGTTACACCATGTAAGTCATCATACAAGGTCAAGGAAATAACTCCAAGAATGGTCAAATCCTCTCCTAGCACCAACGAAGTCCACAGGCAACAAAAACGATGAATAAATGTTGAAATATAATGCAACTACAAGCAGGCTTTAGGGACAATCATGTCGACTTCAAGGAAAAGGGGAAAACCTCTATAACTAGAGGTTGTCCACTCCTCATTTGGACACACACTCACATCTATAAAATCCGCAAGTAAGAAGAAGGCTTAAAGGACGAAGAAAAGGTGAGAGAAGGGGCTACAAGGACAACGTTACAAGAAGGAAGAACATTGAAGTTAAGGGGCTGCTTTCTAGGGTTTTTGCAGCCACACATACGAAGGAGTAAGGGACAAACTGTGTCCATATCATTAGCAAAAGTGAAGTGACATATCATTTATGATTTGGGCTAGAAACTAGGCTAATAAAGGTCTCCTACTCCAGCGTTGAAGGCAGTCTCACAAATTAAGGAAGAAGAGACATAATCGAGAAATAAGAGGATTGTTTATAGGGATAGAAATAGTCACATGTGCGAGGAGCAAGAAGGGCTTGACAATAGTTTAGGGCAGCAACATAAGAAGCATGATTCGGATGTGCAATTAGGTCTGCAAGGTATCCCAAGGTCAGCAAAGAAGGTCCTCCTTATAGCAAAGAAGAGGAGCCCTAATATTCTAGGGTTTCCTAACCTAGATGACAAAGTGCTAGAAGACAAAGTGCCAAAAGAAGTGTCAGAAGACATGCTAGAAGTGATAGTGTAGAAAGAGGAATGATTTGAATCATGCTTGGAGGATATCTTAGTCAAGGTTCTAAGGTTTAGCAGTTGTTCAAATAAGAAGTTTCAATAAGAGAAAACTTACAAAGGATTTCCCTCTCAAGAGTGGAGAGGGTTTGTCCCTGGCAGAGATCCAAATTTTGTGTTCTTGTTATTTTTTTTTTGGTAGCAGTTTGATGAAGCACACACATATGTACTAATAAGAACAAGAAGTATAAGCTAACTAAGAAAAAGTAAAAGACTTCAAAAATTGTTATCAATTCTCAAAGAATCATCACAACACTACTTTGCCCTAGATTCTTTAACATGGTATCAGAGGGAAGGTGACACATCAAGGAAAGGGAAACTCAAGAACACTCAAGCATCTACAAAGTTGAAGCATCAAGCCTAGAAGTCTCAATCACTTCAAGGACAAGAAGGGTCGACAAGCCATCAAGCTTTCAAGGAGGAAGCAAATCCATCAAATCTCAAAATATATCAAGTACACATCCCCTTCTGAATATACATCAATGTCTTTTTGCAAGGAAAGCAATAAATGGGTAGGCGCCAATAAATTCCTTGCATGGAAGAGGAGGATTGATCTACTTCTCAAGGAGAATGAGCTCCTAGAAAATGTCAAGGGGAACATCGCTGTCCCTGCTAAGGAACAGACTCAAGCCTTATCCAAGTACAATAAGGATGAGACAAAAGTTCAAAGGATTATGACAGAATTAATCAAGGACTCTCTCATTGCCTATGTCTCCAAGTTTGAGACATCAAAAGAAATTTATGATAAGCTAGTAAAGCTATTTGTGGTATCCACCACTGAAGAAGTATTATCTCTAAGGAATAAATTGTACAAGATGAAGATAACAAAGGAAGGAATAACGCCCTACTTCATGAAATCTTTGATATGAGAGATCTTCAAGAGATTGGGGAAGTCATGTCTAACAGAGAGATGACAACTGTTGTACTCAATGCTCTACTCGAGGAGTGGGGAAACTTCACATCAAGCATTTATGCCAAGAAGGAAGCAACCACTCTCAGTGATATGTGGTCTCTATGCAGAACAAAGGAGACTAGACTTAAGGCGAAAGAAGAAGTGGGATCAAAGGAGCAAGAATTTGTTACCATGGCAAAAAGAAAAGGTAAATTGGGCAAGTTTGATCCACGAAAAACAAACAATGAAGACATGTCCAAGATCCAATGTTTTGGATGCCAAGAATATGGACACTACAAAAGGAATTGTCCCAAGCTTAAGAAGGACAACAACAAGAAGAGAAAGAGAGAAGAAGCTCATATAACTCAAGATGTGGAAGAGGGAGGAAATAAGCAAAAGAAGGAAGATCCTTCAGATCTCTATTATGACTAGGTCAAACCCTTTCCTTCTAGACTTCTTTCAAAGTCTTAAGTAGAATAGGAGCATGTAGGAATACATTAAATTGCATGGCTAGAATTACCCTCTAGAATCTAGCAACATGATTTACATGGAGTTCTAGACACTCATGTAGATGTAGCATTTATGAGAAGAACAAAAATGCATAAGTGGAAATATCTTTTAGAATATATGATCATGGAAAATATAGCTCAAAGATATTCATGTAGAAGGAGAATACCTAGAATAGGACCTCATATATGATGGAAGAAAACTTGATCATGACAAGAATATTAGAAGGCCTAAATCATCAAAGGTAGGAAACATTTGCAAGGCAAGGATCCTTAAGATCCTACGATGCAATCTTTAAGAGAAGGTTCGTGAACCAATGTAGATGTTTCATTGGGAATCCCACACATGGGATTCAAGAAAAGGGATGATATGTAGGTAGGCTAAGCTGAAGCAATAAGGGATACACTAAAGAATGATCAAGGAGGATCAAGATGAGGTATGTATGCATCAAAGTTTAAGTCATGTCATCATTTGTATATTATTAAATCATGGGTATAGTTCTATAACATGATCAAGAATGAAAGGATTTCTTTCACCAAGAACATGCTTGAAGGCACGTACCATGATGCAGTGAAGGTCAACAAAATAACATGCTCACATAAGGAGAATAAGATTGTTGACTAAGAAGCAAGAAGAAATGTTGAAAAGTCCAGAAAGAAAGGGATGAAGGAATGCTTCCAAAAGAAGCATTAGGTGGTTGACCAATCTATTTGAGAAGAATCAAATGAAGAAAGAGAACAAACATGTGAAAAACACCATGATCACCAAGAATCACTATCTGACAAAATTCCTTGAAAGATATCTCCCGAAATAAGGCAGGCTAACTCTGATGAAGGAAGAAAGGACCCTTGACACCTATGAAGGCCTTGGATATATAAAAGGTGTAGATAATTGATTCTACTCTATGAAGATGTCGTGATGAAGAAGCCATCCAACAAAAGGAAAAACAATGTTGAAGCAATATTAGGATGAATTCATGATAGGCTACCAGGTCGAAGCATATAACCTAGCAAGTATAATGGAGCATCCATGAGGAGATAATTCTAAAGCATGGACAAGATGACAAAGGAGTAGCCAAGATGAAAAGAAGAACCTGATAGTCACTTTCCACGAAGCAATGACATGACAAACCAAGAAGAAAAGTGATGTATCGATGGTGCCCTACTGAGAAGAAGTTCGATTGAAGACTTCATGACATCAAGAAAGGAAGGAGATCATGCAGCTGAAGGACTTGCGAAGAAGAAGCTGTTGATAAAGGAAAGAGTCCCCAGTTAAGAGGGAGATTTGACAGGTCCCTAATCAAGAGGAAGTTTTGAATCACCCTTGATTACAAAGGAGTGACAATTGTGTTTTCCTTTTCATGGGCCTTCCAACAGTAAGTCTAGATGAAGACCATGAATGGAAATGTGAACACAAGATAGACACAATATTCGTGTCTTCACTTGGGAAGAAATAATGGGAGGATTGGGTAATCATTTGGCATCTGATACTCTTTGAGGATGTGTAGGGCATCCAAGACAAGAGTAGGCAAGAGGACCGATATTCTTTGAGGGCTGGGAACCCAAGATAAGAATAGTCCTAGAAGGTCATACTCGAGAACAACCGGGTGGGTATGTACCTTGAGAGATACTGATGAAGGTGTCTATAAATCATTGGTCTTGCCAGCATTGTGGCTCATGGTCTCGTGAAGAGATGGAACTGTTAGTCAAAGCCTTGCACTATGACAATGCTGATGGATATGATTCTATAACAGATGGATTTCTAATCCGGTTTCTCTTATGTGAATTCTTCAAGATTGAAAATTTCCAAACACCTTGTAATGTTGTATGAATACCTCCCTAGTTAAGAGGGAGTGTTGGAGAAAATGTAACTAGGTTCGGTCTTCATAAATGTAATTTTGATATTTGTACTTATTCAAGAAAAGAGAAATTATTTTTGTATTATTTGTCAATGAGTTTCTTTCTCATTGAAAATAGGTTAAGCACATTTTGAAGTGCTTCTAGAGAGTCAAAGTCAAAATGTAATTATGAAAAGACCCTTTGAGGGCATGTTACATCATGTAAGTCATCATACAAGGTCAAGGAAATAACTCCAAGAATGGTCAAATCCTCTCCTAGCACCAATGAAGTCTACAAGCAACAAAAACGATGAATAAATGTTGAAATATAATGCAACTACAAGTCGGCTTTAGGGACAATCATGTCAACTTCAAGGAGGAGGGTCAAACCTCTATAAATAGAGGTTTTCCACTCCTCATTTGGACACACACTCACATCTCTGAAATCCACAAGTAAGAAGAAGGCTTAAAGGACAAAGGAAAGGTGATAAAAGGGGCTACAAGGAAAACCTTACAAGAAGGAAGAACAATGAAGTTAAGGGGTTGCTTTCTAGGGTTTCTGCAGCCACATGTATGAAGGAGTAAGGGACAGACTGCGGCCAGATCAACAACAAAAGTGCAATGACATATCATTTATGGTTTGGGCTAGAAACTAGGCTAATAAAGGTCTCCTACTCCAGCGTTGAAGGCAACCTCACAAGCGAAGGAAGAAGAGACATAACCGAGGAAGAAGAGGATTGTTTCTAGGGCTAGAAATAGTCACACGTGTGAGGATCAGGAAGGGCTTGACAAAAGTTTAGGGAAGCAACATAAGAAGCCTAATTCGTATGTGCCTTTAGGTCTACAAGGTATCTCAAGGTTAGCAAATAAGGTCCTCCTTATAGCGAATAACAGGAGCCCTAATATTCTAAGGTTTCCTAATGTATATGACAAAGTGTTGGAAGACAAAGTGCAGGAAGAAGTGCCAGAAAATACAGTGAAAAAAGAGAAGGGATTTGACTCATGCTTGGAAGAGATCCTAGTCAAGGGTCTAGGGTTTGGCAGTTGTTCAAAGAAGTTTCAATAAGAGAAAACTTACAAAGGGTTTCCCTGTCAAGAGTGGAGACGATTTGTCCCTAATAAAGAGCCAAATTTTGTGTTCTTGCTATTTTGTTTTGGTAGCAGTTTGATGAAGCACACTCATATGAAGTAATAAGAACAAGAAGAAGTATAATCTAACTAAGAAAAATTAAAAATACTTCACAAATTGTTATCAAGTCTCGGAGAATCACAACAACACTACATTGCCCTAGATTCTCTAATAACTAAGACTTTCACCTTTCTTGGAGACAAATGCATTAGACTTGTTTAGGAGTTTACAAATCATTTTCGTTGCACTGGCTAGGTAGATTAGTTATGGTGTCATCAAAGAACCCAAACATGTAGGCATCTTGTATTGTGAACTCACTCAATTGAATAGAGCTAGAAATGGGATCAAATAAGCTTGTGTCTTTGTACATTTCAAGAGTAAATGCAATTCAAGTTGTGGACTTCCCATTACTATAGAACAAATCATCCTTCTCGGGAATTGTAAGCAATTGATCAAAGGACATGCCACATTGTTTAGTCTCTATTAGAATTGAAGGTATATCCAAGTCCAAGTTCACAACACTGGTACTTATGCCTCAAGGTAAAGTTAACAATTATTCATTTGAAAATTTCATTGTTGAAGCAGAGAAGAAACCTCAGGTGTACTCTTTATGATCTATTTTGTAACTTTTAATGCACAAATATCTCTTTGAGACTCTCACTTTTCTGCCATAGTGTTATGTGATGCAAAAGCATCCCAAGGCTAACTTGATCGACATCATAATATTTTCTTTTGAACTACATTTCCTATTGTTCAGCTAATTTTCTTAGTAGGAGGAAATCATGAGATTTCTGTTGCCACTGAAGAGGTGTGATATGAAGCTTAATCATCATTGGCTATGGAAGAGTGCATCAATGCTACACAAGCAAAGATCATTATGTTCCTTTTCCTTTGTTGCAGATCCACAAGTTGCCACAGAAGCCAAAAGAAAAACACATAAGATGAAATTGAGAGATGTCAAATAGAAATTGACTGCATACTACCCTTGAGAAGTCTTTGTCTTGTTGCGGCCCTGTGGTATGTTGGATGGTGTTGTCATTGATGTCAACCCATGGGGTTGACTTTGACAAAAAACACCAATCATTGATGCCAAATAGTTAATGAACGCTTCTTAGTAATTGTCAGATTACATCAATATGGCAGCGATATTGTTGGATGGTTAAAAACCCAAGTCCTAGGGTTTGTGTTCCCTGGACTGAGGATGTGCCCCAAATTTGTTGATGGTTTTTGGTAGGTCAAATCATTGAGTTTGGGTCGGATATCTATGTCATTAGATTATCCTAGAAAATATATATTTTTTAATATGTGGTACGCCCCGAGAGGCCTCCTAGTTTGAGAGATATTCACAATTGAAGTTAGTGACCACAGTTTCTGGACTAAAACCTCCAGGGGTAGTGACATGACACCTCCTCTTATGATTGTCAACATATGACATTGTTTATCATTGTAATATCACCCCATATAAGTTACATAGCTTCAAAATCAAAGACAATAAACCAATCATTGACTTAATACACTTATGTGTCACCTACAAAACACACCAAAGAAGGTTAGAGTAGAATTATTTAGAGTTTAATAAACAAGTTATTGACAATTACTAAATTAAATTAAATTTATTAAACCTAAAAAGTATTTTTATGATTCCTAACACTCACATAAATGAATCCCTTCTATCCTCAACAAAAAACCCCTCCCTAACCTATAAAATAACATTCATACTCCTCGTCAAACCATATCACACTCTCAACAATTATTCTCTGAAATTTTCGGTGGTGTTTCTCTGTGTTTTTTCAGCCTCTCTGAGGCACATTCCAGCGAGGGCATAATCTCTCTTACAAGAAAACTTTCAGGCATCTTTCAAGCAAACGTTCAAGCATAATCTCTCCTCCAAAACAGCGAAGCCTTTTCCGAGGTAAGTTTATTTTTGTTTGGAGACTATTCTTGGCATCCTGAACAAGTATTTGGTGCATATCTTCATGGGTATGCTTCTAACTACTTTAGAACTAAGTTATTTTTTCGGCCTATCATTTGAATCCTCCTACCCTCTATTCCATAACCATGTTGGTCTCTTTTGATGCAATAACAAGCTCTTAAGAACAAGGGAAGCACTATGATTGCTTAAAGACCCGTTAGGGCAGAAAATTTGTGCCAAGGACTGTGTTAGGCCTCTATAATACTAGTGATTCCCCCATTACTATTGTCATTGTATCCCTTATTGTTATTATTGTTTCCCTATTGTCCCCATATTTTTATTAGTATGCCCCATAGAAACCCACTATTTTTATTTTTGTGCCCTTATGTTATTACTGTTATGTCAGCTTGATTATATTGTGACCCCTTAGACTCCTATATATAGAAGGGAGGTTTAGTCATTTCTATCATCCAAAAATTGTTCATTTGTGTAATTTAATGGAGGTTATCCCCTCGAAAAGGCTGAAGTCTAAGGCGTTGATCTATCTTTTCTATCTTTTTGTGAGCCGATTTCCTAACATTTGGTACCAGAGCTTTGGATTCTAGGGTTTCATTGCTCCAAACAGGTCATCGTGGTATTTTCGCTATAACTTTTTTTCTGCAACGTTTCAGAAGCTACAAAAAAAATCGTTTGAGCTAAAGTCGTTCTAAACTTTGGGTCCGAATTTCAGAGCTTGTCTCGCTATATTTGCGGAGATATGATCTGAGGAAGTTAGGGTTTTTGCAGAGTCCTGAATTACATTCCAAACAGGTGACCTGGGGAAAATCGTTATAACTTTTGTTTTGAGCATCAGATTGAAATTTCGTAAGAAGTTTCAGAAAAAGGACGGCCTATAGTTTTTTTGTGTATCAGTTTCAAGTACCAAGGTCGAAACAGTGACACGTGACACGTCGTACAAGTTCTCTCTAATGAACTAGTTTATAATCAGGTCTCCATGGGAGATTTGGCATAACTATTCCTTGGAGAATCTAATATTGATCAGACTTTCGGGGTTCGAAAGAGGTCTAAAAGGGCTACCGTAGGATGAGATTTTAGATATTCGAGATCCGCAACTACATAGATACAACAGATTCAATATCGAGCTCTTACAAAGTGAAAACAAGTGTGTAGGTTTTTTTTTTTGCATAAGATTGGTTTGAAAAATTAGTTTGAAGAAATTCAAAGGGAATAATGAAGAATTATTGGCATTAATTAATGCCAAGAAGAAAGAAAATGGAAACACCTAGTAAGCAACCTGAAATCTCTAGCATGACTCATGAAGAAGAGGAAGAAATGCAACATGATAAATCAAAATTAGAAGACAAAGTACAACAAATTTCACTCTCACTAAAGGTAAATGAAGCCAAGATGAATGGCGTGGAAGCCAATATGAATGGAATGCAAGTTAGGATGGATGGCATGGAAGCTAAGATGAATGATGTGGAAGCTAAGACGAATGGCATGGACGATAAGATGGAATAATTGAAGATAAATTTGAATAAGTTGCTACACGAAATGGTCACTAATGGTGAAAGGGTAGTAAAAGAAACTCATGATGAGAACAAAAGAAATGTTAATCATGATTTCATAGACTCTAATGTTGGATTAAAGACTCACCATGTTCCAAAAATCGATATGAGGAAGTTTGATGGCAAGGATCCCGGAACATGGATACTACAAATGGAGCAATTTTTCGATCTTCATAATATGCAAAACACACAAAAGGTGCGTATTGCAACTTTAAATTTGGAACCAAATCAATTTGTATGGCATCGATGGCTTTTCTCTCGTAAACAAATTGTCACTTGGGAAATTTTTAGAAATGATAGCACATTATGAGGATACAAAAAGAAACACCTTTTTTAGCCAATTGATAAATCTCAAACAAAAGAGTTCAATGATAGAGCACATTGAGGACTTCCAAAAAATGAACATAAGGGTAAAAGATATTCCAAAAGAACATAGGATTGATGTGTTCAAAGGGACTTTAAAGGATAATATCCAACATGAGGTTCGCCTTTGAGAAACTGATTCATTGGAGAAGGCATTCAGGTTAGCAAGAAAAATGGAAAGCAAAATTATGGCAACCAGGAAGCCTACCATGCACAACTATAAATATAGAAGTGTTGTTTCCCCTAGCCTTCCACAACCTACAAGGTTGACACCACAATAATTGGAAGAAAAAAGAGTAAAAGGGATTTGTTACAGTTGTGATAGCAAATACACTAAAGGTCATAAGTGTGCTGAGGAGAAATTATTTTACATAGATTGTGAAGAGGAGGAAGAAAAGGAACAAGAAATGTCAAAAGAAGAGGATATACTCTAAGAACAAACCCTAGAAAAAAAGAAATGAATCCGACCATATCTTATAATGCATTGGCTGGAATTACCACTCCTCAAACTATCAAGATAGAAGGACATCTCAAGAAGAAAAAGGTAATATAGTTGATTGATTCAGGAGGTACCCATAATTTTATTCATTGTAAGATAGCAAAGGAATTGAATTTCTTCCTATATCCAGCACTAGAGTGTCAAGTGATGGTTGCAAGTGGCGGAACCATAAATTGCTCTGGAAAGTGCCATAATATCAAGCTATCCATGGGAGAATATGTATTGAATAGCCCAATTCTTTCCATTCCAATGGGTGGTGTTGATGTTGTATTAGGAGTCTAATGGCTACAATCCTTGGGTACAATAGCTTTTAATTTTCAAGAACTTTTCATGAAATTGTGTAGAAGGAAATGAATTTCAATTAAGGGGTATTGCAAGGAAACCGAGAAAGGTAATCAGCTCTAATGATATGACAAAGATTCTAAAGAAGGAACAACGAGGTGTAATTGCACAATTATGTTCGCTAGAGGTTCCCACATCGAAATCATCTATTTTTCCAAATCTCCAAAAAGTCTTGGACAATCATTCCAAGGTATTTGAGACTCCCAAAGGTCTCCCACCTATTCGTGATCATGATCATGCTATTCATTTGATTCCAGGAAGTGTTCCTCCAAACATCAGGCTATACAGATATCCCTATGCCCAAAAGAGTGAAATTGAACATATGGTTGCAGAAATGCTAGAGGCTGGTATAATTCAACCTAGTCAAAGTTCTTTCTTTGCTCCAGTAGTATTGGTGCACAAGAAGGATTGATCATGGCACATGTGTCCAGATTATATGGAGCTCAACAAGCTCACTGTTAAAGATAAATTTCCCATTGCTATCATTGATGAATTATTGGATGAATTGCATGGATCAATTTACTTCACCAAGTTGAACCTTCGTTCAGGATATCATCAAATCAGAATGAAGACTGAAGACATTTTGAAAACAACATTTAGAACTCATGAGGGTCATTATGAATTTTTGGTCATGCCTTTTGGCCTTACCAATGCACCTTCTACATTTCAAGGTTTGATGAATTCCATTTTCAAACCCTTCCTTAGAAAATTTATGTTAGTATTTTTTGATGATATACTAATCTACAACAAGTCTTGGAAGGATCATGTTGAACATGTTGACAGGGTGCTCAAACTATTGGAGGAGAAACAATTATATGCAAAAATTTCCAAATGTTTCTTTGGAGTATAAGAGGTGGAATATCTGCGTCATATTGTATCTCATGAAGGTGTTAAGGTAGACCCTAAAAAAATTAAAGCCATCAAGGAATGGAAAATCCCCACATCCATAAAGCATCTACGAGGATTTCTCGGGTTGACAGTGTATTATCGCAAGCTTGTTAAGAATTATGGGAGAATAGCAGCACCTCTAACAACATTATTGAAGAAAGATGCATTTTCATGGACTCCATAAGCAACAAAGGCCTTCGACCATCTTAAAGAGGCAATGTGTCAAGCACCGGTCTTAGCTACGCCGGACTTCACAAAAACCTTTATTATGGAATGTGATACTTCAGAAAATGGAATGGGTGTTGTTTTAATGCAAGATGAAAGACCCATTGCTTTTGAAAGTCGTCCAATCAAGGGAAAGTATTTACACAAATCTATTTATGAGAAGGAAATGTTGGCAATATTACATGCACTTAAGAAATGGCGACGCTACCTAATGGGAAGACACTTCAAGGTAAAAATAGATCATGAAAGTCTTAAATACTTTTTAGAACAAAGATTATCCTCTGAAGAGCAACAAAAATGGTTCACAAAGATGTTGGGTTATGACTTTGAAATCATCTACAAAAAAGTGAAGCAAAATGTTGTCGCAGATGCACTCTCAAGAAAGGATGAGGATGTGGAAGCATTGTTGTGCGCCATTTCTATTATCCAACCAGATTGGATAAACGAAGCAAGGGAGGAATGGAAGAATGACGAATAAGTGTGGGCACTCATTCGAAATATACAACAAGATCCCAGTACATCTGATACATTTAGCTGGAAAAATGATTCATTATGGTACAAAGAGCGCTTATACCTATGTAAGAATTCCCAACTCAAACAAAAGATTCTTATGGAATTGCACACTTCTCCCTTAGGAGGGCACCCAGGATTTTTAAAAACTTACCACAGGGTTAAGAAGGAATTTTTTTGGGATGGCCTTAAATTGGATATTCAAAAGTTTGTAGCGGAATGTTTGGTTTGCCAACAAAATAAAGTTGAAACAATTAAGACTCCAGGTCTATTACAACCTTTATCCATTCCAAGCCAACGTTGGGAGGAGGTTTCAATGGATTTTATCACAGGTTTACCCAAGTCCGAAGGAAAGAGTGTCATCATGGTGGTAGCTGAAAGACTTACCAAGTATGCACACTTTTGTGCATTATCACATCCATTTAAAGCCACGACAGTTTCTGCTGCATTTATGGAAACAATTCAAAAGCTACATGGAAACCCAAAGATTATTGTAAGTGACAGAGATCCCATTTTCACTGGAAATTTTTGGACAGAAATATTTTCTTGTCTCGGTACTCAATTAGCTCATAGCTCATCTTATCATACTCAATATGATGGGCAAACTGAGGTAGTAAACAAATGTTTGGAATGATATCTTCGTTGCTTTGTATCTGATAAACAGACACAATGGGTCAGATGGTTGCCTCTGGCTGAATGGTGGTATAACACTTCCTTCCATACAACAACAAAAATGACCCCATTTATGGCACTTTATGGATATCATCCACCATCCATCACATCATCTTTAAGAGAAAATTCTAAGGTTCAAGCAGTGGAACATCACATCGAGCATCAACAACAAGTTCTCCAACTCTTAAAGGATAACCTCACATTGTCGCAAAATAGAATGAGACAACAGGCAGAACAACATCGCAGTGAAAGAAGTTTCTATATAGGTGGCTGGGTATTTCTACGGCTACAACCATATAAACAAATGTCCTTCAAGCAAGCTAATAAAGATAATAAATTATCACCAAAGTATTATGGTCTGTACAAGGTGTTGCAAAAGATTGGTACTATGGCATAAAAAATTGGAGCTTCTTGTAGCTTCTCGATTACACCCAGTTTTCCATGTTTCATGTTTAAAGAAGGTTATAGGTGACAAGCTCCCAGTTCAAACAATATTGCCAGAACTTGAAGAGGAAGGAAAAATCATATTGGAACTGGAAGCAATCGCAGAAATAAGAACTCGACAACTACGAAATCGATCAATTTCGGAGTATCTCATCAAGTGGAAGAACTTATCCGCTGAAGATTCCACATGGGAGGATGAGAATTTTATACAGAGGCATCCAAAACTACTCAAGCATTGAGGACAACACTTTTGGGAAGGAGAGGGGCTTTTTAAGCCCCTATAATACTAGTGATTCCCCCATTACTATTGTCATTGTATCCCTTATTGTTATTATTGTGCCCCTATTGTCCCCATATTGTTATTAGTATGCCCCATAGAAACCCACTATTGTTATTTTTGTGCCCTTATGTTATTATTGTTATGTCGGCTTGATTATATTGTGACCCTTTAGACTCCTATATATAGAAGGGAGGTTTGGTCATTTGTATCATCCAAGAATTGTTCATTTGTGTAATGTAAAGGCTGAATTATAAGGCGTTGATCTATCTTTTCTATGTTTTTGTGAGCTGGTTTCCTAACACACTGCTACAGTGAGTTAGGGCATTGGTTAGGGAGGCAAAGTTTTAGGGCTTTGTTTTGTAAATCACCCTAATAAAAGTATTTTAATATGCTTGTTTGATTGATTTTTACAACGAATTATTTTAGGATTCAGACCTAGGAATTAGGGCAGTGAACTTAATTAACTTACAACGCAATATAAGTGCTATGATGACTCGCTTTTGTGGCCCAAACTGTTTGGTATTACTATATTTTGCATTTGTATGGACATCATATGGAATCACATATTTCCCGTATGATAATGATGTGTATAGGCAGCGTGTGAAATTATTTGTATAGGTTGTCAGTATAATCTTGATGGAAGATAATCACTCAGATGTATAACTTAGTAGTATAGCACATTTGTGTAACATACTAGTGATCTTGACTAGGCACTGTTGTTTGGACTGTGTGGGAGAAATGTTTGATATGACAGACCTTGATCTATAGTAACTTGAGATATAGACTTGACATGTAAACAAGAAAATGGCATTTAAGCCAACAAATAAAGTCAGTCTACCTTGAAGCAGTGTATAGGAAGTTTGACCACCTACAGTTGTCAATTTATGATATTGAATTTCTCTATGAGATAATGGTTGTAATCTCATCATGTATCAGTGAGTAACTTCAGGTATCAAATGAACTAAGCCATGATTGATTTAGCATCTTGTTGACAAATCTCTCATTGCAATTCTGAACCAAAGTACAGTACCAAATAATCATTATGCCATAACATTTACTTCATGTGATCCTACAACAATAAAAAAAAACAGTGAGACTGTAATGATGATAATGACTTTTGATGACTAGACTTTGTTGACATATAGACATTTCTGTGACAGTCCTAGTGTAATAGTGAAAATAGTGACATGGCTTGACTTATGCAGTGTGTTTTATCATTTGAAGATGGGAAAATCAAGAAAATAATATTGATTGTAAGATCTGTGTTTACAATATTAGTAAGATAGTGGGAGAGACCTTATAATAGTACTATGTCCTTAGATATACAGTGACATGACAACAATCTTCTAAACTTAAGTAACATATGGTTCACTATATCATTAAAACCGGTATGATTGTGAGTTGAAACTTGACACTTTGACTTTGACTTGGATCTATGAATATAATGACCTAGGGATTTGTACTAGAAGTCTTGTAGTGATGACATAATCATGACCTTACAAGTTAGCATGTCTTTGAGGACTATATCATTTCGTTGTATAGAAGATTGACGTGAATATGGACATTAGTGTATGAGCACAGATCAATAGTGAAAAGACATATATTGGTAGCTCTCCATGGGAAGAATTTGAGGGCATTTGAGGTAGGTCATAGGGATGACCTGAGGCACCTTGGTTTTTGCCATCATTTGATAGTAGTGCCAGATGGTCGCAACATCATGCGCAACTTGATACAGTGTGGTAGCATGACATATTAAGCCTTGATGCTTATTCATTCGTGAGAAGCATTGCAGTGAGAGTGATGTGGAGTTAAGCAGTGACAATGATGTGCAGTTGAGCACTGACTTTGATGTGCAACATTGTGCAGTGATCCGTTTGATTTTTCAAGTGATCAATGGCTACCAAGATTTCACTGATATACAACATCTTCTTGATTTAAAGCACAAGGGGATTCAGTTTGAAAATTGTGAAACGTGGTCCGTCGACTCTTCAGGGTGGTAGGGTGGTGCAAGGCAGGCGATTGGAGTCACCTTTAGGTTGTGGCCTGAGAACACTTCAGGGTGGCAGGGTGGTGCTAAGGCAAATTGTGGCGTCCATTCAGTTGTGGCTGATAAAATAATAGGGCAGTGAAGCATCCTTTCTGACAACAGTTGGTAAACAAAGTATTGTGCACTCATCAGGTTATGGCCTGATCTATAAGATATTAGGGTCTAGTAGCATCCTACATGTTATAGCTAGTGAATTAGGGGGTTGATGCCTCCCTCAGTTGTATCTGAAATATTGATGTAATCGATTTTATTTTAACGGGGAGAAGACAATTACTAAAGAAGCGTTTGGTGGTTTTTGACCCAGAGGAGGTTTTCCACCTAAAAATCTGTGTCCTCTGTTTTATGTTTTACAGTGTTGTATGGTGTTGTCTACTATTGATTATTGTTCATGATTATCTAAAGAAGAATAATAATAATAAATGAAAATTAACTAATGTTCTGAAAAAGATTAAAAAGTTCTAATTGCTAAGAAATATTGATTCACCCCCCTCTTAGCATTTCCAACATGGCCCTTCCAGACAGTCTCCATAGGACTTGCTTCAGATATCCCTTACTCGACCTCTCTAGCTCAGAATGTGGCTTCTTTAGGGTAGATATTCTCCATAAGATATAGTCCTTCACACTTGCCTCTAGTGGCTTCTCAGGCTCAATAAAGCTCTGATACCATGTTAAATTTTCTACAAGATGCATAGTATAAACCAATCTTTTCATATGGTAATTACTACCTAATGACCTTCAAACAATTAACCTAATGCTATGGATATCAATGAGCAACTATACAAAAAATATTTTAATAGCAAATACAACAAAAATAATAAAGATCATAAAGAGACAACCATGCACAATAGAGACAACAAACTTTCCCTAGGAAACCCAAACTTGGGAGAAAACCCGATAACTCTTCTTCTAGGAGAAATTATTCTTCAACAATGTTTACAATTACAAATTGTCTAGGAATCTTTGCCAAACATCCAAGTCCAGACCTCAGTCAAATTCATCCTCTATTTGCTCCCAAATGTGGTTTTTATAGACAAGAGATGATGATGAGTGAGTGATCAATTGAAGTGGCACATCATGTATATATATACAAGTCAAATGGGTGCATTTACCCCAAGGGTCATGTCCCTTCATGAGCTGGGTCGACTTGTCCTTTTTGAGCCTACACGAACCCAAATAAAAAATGTTTTTTTATTTTTATTTTCATAAATCTTTTAGGTTAACTTTGGAGTGTTAATTTTCCATAAGGCTATATTGTTCTTTGCTTTGATAATTTCATTTTTTCCATTAACACATTATGTTCACCCCATATCATCATAACATTATTCAAATTTACATCATTATTCATCAACATATGAAACTATGGAGGAAGAACAATAACATCATCATCAATACAACTCAACATAAAGGAACACAGGAACAAAATCATGCATACATAGAGATATTAGGATTGGTCGGAGATCAGGGAAAAACCCAATATAGGGGAAAACCTTGCAAATTCTTCTTCTTACAGATTGTCATCAAATGATTCATCGAAAGAGAGTACAATGATCCATAACTTCACAACCACTAGAATATCCATGAAGTGGATCTAAACATCAAAACTATGATTTTGATAACTGTAATGTACTGTCACTTCCTGTAGTCTACTGTTGAACACTATTGTCACTGAGTGAAATCTTCAGAGTACTGTAGTTTCATCTTTTATTCCTAGATGCATGGAGGAGGAGCTGAGCGAGCGTCTATAGTAGTTTTGGATGCTCCCTGGTGGAATATGTGTGTGCGTCCGGGGACAAATATGCTTTGTTCTACCTTAAACCCCCAAACACACCCTTAAAGATGTTGTGCATGCGTCCAATGCTCCTTGGATGCTACCTGGGCCACTCTACACGTGCGTCTAGGGACCTAAATGCTTGATCTGCCTTCTGAAGTCCTGGATGCTCCCTTCAAGTTAGCATGCCAGCTTGTATAACTTCTTGGACATTGTCTTGACCATAGCATGCCAAGGTCTAGAGATGAAATTTCCCAATTCTGACCCAGCGTTCGAAAACTAGAAACCCTAGATTCATGCGAGCTTTGACCCTATAGCTTCAGACCCTTGTGTGATCTTCCTCTATCAGACCTATGCGAGCCAAGAAAAAATAGAGAGGAAAAGAGAGTTTGATCAATCATGTCCAAATGAGCTTGAGGTCTCTTCTATTTATAGGCTTCCATGAGGGTCCACTTGATATCGAGGTCGAATTGTCCATTGGTACATGTGCATAGGGCCGACCTAATCAAATATACATGAGTTGGGAAATAAATTCAAAAACCAACTTCTGCTTGTCCAAATGAGGTGATCTTTATGTTGATTTTGGTTCTCTCGAAAAGAGAAATTCAATGCATTCATCATCTATGTCATCTCAGTTGTTCAAGGTGGAATTTGACTGCAATTACTTAATTTTAACACTCCCTCTCAACTAGGGAGAATTCCACCTACCAATATCTTATCAACATGACATATGTCCCATCTCAAGTATCTCATCATCTTGGATCATCAATTTACACCTCTTGCTTATTTCTGCTTATCTCTTGACTTACTCATATGTTGAATATTCTTGAATCTAAAAGAAGAAGAATTTGCTATCAAAGGGGAGCTTAAGCTACCACCCTTTATTCATTAGGCTACAACCCGGAACCTCTACTAGTGGTCTACTACCCGAAATCTCTGTTAGCAGACTACTACCCAGAATATATGTCAACAGGCTACTACCCGGAAATATGTCAATCGGATACTACTTGGAAATATGTGAACGGGCTACTACCTGTAAATATGTCAACGAACTACTACCCAGAAATATGTCAACGGGCTACTACCCGGAAATATCAGTGGGGAGTCAGATCTACAATCCGCATCATGATTGGAGAGCATATCATCAGGAAGCACATCTCAACTCGGAACCACATCGGGGAGCTACTAATCAACCCAAAATCTTAAGGGGCGGTACTACTACGACCCCATATCGAGCAATAGGTGATATAAGGGAGCTACTACTCAATCCATCTTATTGCCTCATGATCTTCCCATCAATGACCTTGAATAGTCAAGTGGTAGAACACCAGCATCACAATCTAGCTTGGACGAGATACCCAACTTACCAAGAGGTAAGGATCACACGCCCCCAAGCCTCCTCACTCGTTGGCCAGATGGAGAGGGATAATCCCAACAAGCCCAACTTGTGGGTATGATGCCAACTAGGGTATACTCTACAATGACCAAGATAGGGTGAGCTAGTACTCCAACCCTATGGGTAATAAATAGGGGTAACGCCCTATTGTCCAAAGTTCCCTCAACCCCAGGAGCCCTCTATCTCAATTCCATACTCTGGGAGCTCAGACAAGGGAGGAAGAGCTTGGCTTAGTGTCCTCGATCAACACTGCTCTCATCATACTCAAATCATTGTACTTGTATCAAGTAATCATCATTTATCAGTAGAAGTTGTCTCATGTTTATACAAGACATCAAATCAAATATCATGTTAGAGCATAAGTAATCATATAAATTACAAAAGGATACCATAATCATCCTCCCTCTCAAGGAGGTGCCAACCACAAGCCTAAGCTTGTCTCATACAACTGCATTGTCTCATATATGAGAGTATCGCGGTCCCAACTTTATAAATATGGGATTCTCTGCCAATTAGATCCCACATTTTATTATCGTAATCTATCCATGTCATATCCAGATCATCCTCAAACAACTCTCTAAGGAGCTTCTTCATCCCGCTCATAGCTAGTCATGCTAGCAACATCATACTCAACCTCGGTTGTGCCACAAACCTCTCATCATGGAAAATCTCATACTAAGGCAATGCTCATATGTGCTCATCTCATCAATAATCAACATCAGCATATCAATACAATCATATATCATAGGAAGAATATCTTAGACAAAGAATATATCATATCATGCAATCATGAACTTATTCAGGTTCTATGCACATTATATATATATGGATATTCTAAGCGGAACATCAATGCTTCAATCAACTGTCAGATGCCATGTCAAGTTCAACAACATGTCCAAGGGTTTGTATTTCAACTTTTGAATGCCTTTTTTAATAGCTTCACAATGTAGATTATCTTTTCCCAACTTCAGAAATCGATTCACCATGCCATGATACATCATTATGAGCTTCAGAAGACATATCCATCTTACTTATATCATCAGAGGCTCTTTACTTGACAATAGTAGATCGTCAATATATAAAAACCAAAGTCAAAATCAAAGTCATACCTTGGAACACTTTTGAGGTGAAAGTTTGCATCAACACATCATCTTGGCTTCATCAAATTAACTGTCAATGCGGACATATCTAGATCAAGGGAGTTTGCTTCATGCAATGCTCACTACAACCATAACACTTTACCAAACCATCATGCCCAACCTTTCATAAATCCTTATTGTGCAATCAAATCAAATAAATCAGCTCATAAAAGTTTAGAAGCCAGATCAATACTAATATCAAAAGTCATCAATATCTTAGTGTCAATTCTTTGAACCAGATGACAGGTAGGGCTTTCATCAAGTCATGACATCATCTATTATCATGCCAATAGGTTGTCATCAACCACACAATATCAATCAAGTCATTCCCATAATACAAGTCATTAGAAGTCACTATGCTCATATATCATTGTCATCAAGGCAAATCATCAGTCATCAAGTCAAAACATTAGACATCATGTCAATGTCCAAGACATATCTCAATCATTGAGTTAGAGATCTAGGTCATCGTTAGACATCATGCAACTCATATATATCAATCAACTAAATCATGTCAAAATCTTGTAGCACAAACTTCAAACATAATGACATATCTATATGTAAGTTGTGGTCACTTGTAAACATTTAAACTTCCCCGCTCTCAAATCTTTCGGATATCTACTACTTATTTGTAGAACTGACATCCTCTAGATGAACATCTAATTTCGTGCACAAAACTTCAATTTTGTGTCCATCAAGCATAATCGCTCCTATGGGCCTTCCTTTGTGTGAGTGAGGCACAAACCTCTGCTGTAGATCAACAATGCCAGATATCGATAAATCATACTTCAATAGTACATATAATGAAAATGGAGAGATTCACCCTCTGAATGAGAATCCACTTCATTTGTCTTCTTTCATGCCATCAACCTATCTTTACTAGAGTCATGCAACAATAAATCTATTAGATCATAGAATCAAACATATATCATGGCCATAACATGTTCATGTCAGCTACTACAAAATCACATCATGACATCAATCTTTCATCAAAGGTTAGATTCACATGATAGGGACAACGAACAGGTGTCACAACATACTTCAAAGATCATGAACACTATCACTTCTATCTGTTGGAATTTCTAAGTCTAACTGTTAGACATCCTTCCTGTACTTTGTGATTTATTTCTTCCTACTTGTTCTGTTAATTAACAAGTTGAAAATAAATACAAGTACAGTCTCAACACATACAAATCATCAACTAAAGGAAAAATAAGCACACAAGTGACACCGTTATTTTTGGACTAATGTCCCTGGAAAAACCCAATGTGGGAAAACCGGTGCAGCTATCTGAGGGTTTTATTATTAAACAGTTTCAGAATACAATCTGGGTGCCAAAAATGGCTCACCCAACAGAAAATTCCCTCAACAGTAGTAGCTCTCAGTTGGAGACAAATATCAGCCCCAATCTGCCCCACGAAATCTCCCAACGTCAACCTCTATGGTCTGCGTCAACCTCTCGGGGCTCTGCGTCAGCCTCTAAAGCCTCTGCGTCTCTCACGATGGCCCTCCTCAGGCTCTGCACAGCTCTGGCTGCCTCTGCATGGCCTCTGGTTGATGTGTGTGGCCTCTAGCTGGCTCTACGTCAATCCTCTCCTAGTTTCTGTGTTGATGTTCTTTGTACTATCTTTGCCTCTCCACTACTGCATTCACTGCCCCTCAGCTGCAACTCTAATCACTCCTTCGATTTCCTCAGCAAGCCCTGACCCAGAAAACAAGTGACCCTCAAGCCTCCTCTTATACTTTTCTCGTTGACATTTCAGCGGCCGAGATTAAGTCCCTAATCAACGACTAATATTAGATCTGGTTTGATCCATGACTTTTGGACCATTTTAGCTCAGTTTTATATTAATTTACATTAATATTTTATTTTCTCTAAGTTTAGACTTAAGGACTCCATTAAAAATATTAATTATTTTAATACCTCCCAAACTGGTTAGATTCTGCCCAAACCATTTCTGGGTATTGGAAATCTCATGTGCTTTACCCTCTCCACCAACTTTCGTGGCTAGAACACATTCGATGCTACCCCAAATCAACACTCCCTCTTAGCGAGGACTGTGCTCTAGTAATACTCCTCACTGAACATCACCCTAATCATCTGGCATCAGTCCCTGCGCTGATGTTAGGCCTGCTACCCAACATCCTCTACACTACTACATCATGTACTACTACCCATGGCCCTGCCATTGCCACTGCTGCATCTGTACGACAACTCCTTCTACATCTATGCGGCTGCCCCTTACCCTACCACTACCACTGTTGCATCTGCACCACAACCCCTCTCATCATGCTACATCGTATTGCCTATAGCATTGCCACTACTAACTGCTGCACTGCAACACAGTTACTGAGAAGTAAGTAACTGATCTCCCAACTCTGACATCTTTGTCATGTTAGAAACACTCCTGATCTTGAAGCTCCCTCTATCACTCCATCCGCATCCGTCTCTACCGACACCCACTAGTCCTGCTACTCCTCTTCGGGGCTCCTGTAGTAAGGTATAATCCAAGAGGTTGGTTACCTCGAGGATCTTGCCCCTCATCACCTGTAATCCGTCTGACTACAGCTCGATGTCTCCCCACCTCTTCTCTCGAGGTGCATGAGCACTCATGGCACAGTCATCATCTGTCTCCACTTCTTTCTCTGCCATTGCTGGCGCAACCTTGGTCTCAGAAGCCTCTCCCTTACTCTTCTTCCTTGGACATTGGCTGGCATAGTGACCTAGTTCCCCATAGTGGAAGCATTTGACCTTGGAGAGGTGCTTCTTCTTCTGTTTCTCCTACTTTTCCTCAGATGCTAGGGCAACATCCTCCTCTTCCTCCTCCTTGATTCTGACCCCCTTGCTACTGCTTCCTGCCTTGGTTAGCCTTTTGATCTCTTCTTGACGAAGAGCCACCAACAGTTCCTCCCAATCTAGAAAGGTCGTCTTGCCCAGTATGCTCTAGACAAATACCTCCAAATCCTCTGAGACTGCATTCAATGCGGCCCTTACCATCATCTCCTCATCCAGCGTGGCCCCTATGGAAGTAAGCTGATCTCGAATCTCCTTCAATTGACAGAGGAAGGTATCTATTTGTTCTCCCTTCTGCATCTAGTATGACCGTAGTTGATTTTCCAGTGGCATCTTCCTTTGCACAGAAGTATGCTGATACAATTTTGTCAGGACCTCGCACATCGCATTTGCCATGTCCTTTTCGGCAATATGCGGTACTACATGGTCCTTGACCCCGTCAAGGATGATGCTCTTGGCCCTTGCCATTGCCTCGTGGTACCTTCGTTCTCATTCGAGTCAACTGGGATTGCTATCGTGTTCAAGGCGAAGTGCTTGAGATGATTCCTGTCTAGAATGGACAAGATCTTGGCCTTCCAGACTACGAAGTTTGAGGCTCCGTCTAGTCTGTCCTGATCTCTTACCTCATTCACTGCCATTTTGCTGCTCCTCTTTCGACTCTTCTGAGTCTCTCTACTTCCCTCCTGGAAGTTCTTGGTGTGACTCCCTCTGAGCCTCGATTTCCCTCCTGGAAACCCCTCTGCCAATGTCGAGATGCCCCCACTCCGATCGTTAGTGCAGCTGCACCACTGATTCAAATTTCTTGGCTAGAATTCCTCGACAACAACTACCCCCTCCTTGGTCTTTCCCTGTTAGGTATTGTTCTAACCATAGTACCCCACCAGCGTCACTCCGCAACTTATCCACAGCCTCCTATGCCCCAACAAACTGAAGGTTAGAGCCTCTAAGCTCTGCGCAATCCTGACACCAGCAAAATCCGCACCTCCTGGCCACGGGCGTCAATCTTTCCTCACTGAGAAAGATGACCAGGCATTGTGTAGGTCAGGTCTGCTCCTCTCTGCCACTGCGTTGATCCTCTTCCCGGCTCGAACTGGTGATGCAGGCACTACGCCACCCCTTCCTTACTTCTTTTCTGCTAGGAACAACTTTTGTCACTCAAGACAATTGTTATTTTTGCTGCTGCTCTGCTCAGCTAATGTCCTCAGTTATCCTGTGATCTGCAACCACGCTATGATACCATGTTGGAATTTCTATGTCTAACTATTAGACATCCTTCCTGTACTTTCTGATTTATTTCTTCCTACTTGTTCTGTTAATTAACAAGTTATTTACCATGTAAATACTGAAAATAAATACAAGTACAGTCTCAACACATACAAATCATCAACTGAAGGAAAAACAAGCACACAAGTGACACCATTATTTTTGGGCTAATATCCCCGGAAAAACCCAATGCAGTTATCTGAGGGTTTTATTATTAAGCAGTTTCATAATAAAATCTAGGTGCCAGAAATGGCTCACCCAACAGAGAATGCCCTCGGCAATAGTACCTCTCAGTCGGAGACAGATATCAGCCTCAATCTGCCCCAAGAAATCTCCCAACGTCAACCTTTAGGATCTACGTTAGCCTCTCTGGCCCAGCGTCAGCCTCTCTGGCCTAGCATCAGCCTCTCGGGGCTCTACTTCAGCCTCTAGAGTCTCTGCGTCTCTCACGATGGCCCTCCTTAGGCTTTGAGTGGCCTTTGGTTGCTTCTGTGTGGCGTCTGGTGGCCTTTAGCTGGATCTGCATCAATCCTATCCCGGCTTTTGCGTTGATGTTCCCAGTAATATCTTTGCCTCGCTGGATCTGCATCAATCCTCTCCCGGCTTTTGCGTTGATGCTCCCAGTAATATCTTTGCCTCTCTGCTATTGCATTCACTGCCCCTCAGCTGCAACTCTAGTCACTCCGATTTTCTCAGCAAGCCCTGCCCCATAAAATCGAATTCTTGATCAACTTGGTGTGTTCTCCAAGTGACTCTCAAACCTCCTCTTATACTTTTCTCGTTGACATTTCAACGGCCGAGATGAAGTCCATAATCATCGAATAAGATTAGATCTGGCTTGATCTATGACTTTTGGACCATTCTAACTCAGTTTTATATTAATTCACATTAATATTTTATTTTCCCTAAGTTTTAGACTTAGGGACTCCATTAAAAATATTAATTATTTTAATATCTCCCAAACTGGTTAGATTCTGGCCAACCCATTTCTGGGTATTGGAGATCTCATGTGCTTTAGCTTGTCCACCAATTTTCTTGGCTAGAGCACATTTGATGTTGCCCCAAATCAACACTATCAAGTCAATCCATCAAGTTAGGGCATTCAATTTTACCATATGCCATAGTTACCATAAAAAACATGACCACAATGAACAAGAGATCTATAGTATCAATCTCATAGGATCAAGTTAGGTCATTCAATAAAACTTTACCAAAACAACAAGAGTGTCAACGTATTTTTATCATAAGCATTATTAGTGTCAATATGGTAACCTTCTATAAGAGATCCATCATGTCTTACACATGTCAAGTGTCAAGAGTATCATTTACTAGAGTCAAGGTACTAGCCTTCTTCACAGAATCAAGATTTCCAAGAACAATAGATGTTAGCCAAACATCAAGTTATGCCACTATATCCAAGATCAACAATAAGTAGCCTCATATAATCAAGAAGATCGTCATGATCAAAATATTCAATACCAGGTGCACCATTTCATCATAGGAAACATAAATCCAAGTCGCTTTCATATGCAAGCATGAGCAAATACCATAAAGCTTACCTAGTCATCCAATGTTATAGCTGAAACATAACATTGAAATAATATACCTTGTAGTGTTCAAATACCTATGCACCTTCTCATAAGCAACTTGTAGTGTTTGTCACCTTTTCATCAAGTGCCTCTTAACCTCATTCCAGATCTAGATTTTCTTTCATGCATCTCAAATGATCCTCAAGAGGGATCCACTTATCACATCTCATCAAGGAGATTAGATACATCCATACACTCAAACATACATGCATGAAGTATAAGCAATGATCAAAACAATAATCATAATAATTAGATCCATAAGTCTAAACAAGAGTAAAGACACAAAGAAACATTGTAAGTTAAGGAGTACTTATCTTCAATGGGAGGTGATCCTCTTCCTCTTGAGCCAACCTTCAAGAGTCATCACTATCCATAATACACATAAGGACATTGCCTTAAATCAACTTTATCAACAACCAAGTCATCTAGGGCTTCATCAAATCTATCCCAAGTGCTTGAGCATCTTCACATAGATCATGCTAGAGTTTCAAACATCAAATCTCAAGTCTTTGCCATAAACCAGGGTTTCTCTCAAACCCTAACCATCAAGTCCTTATGCACTAACTACCTAGGGTTTCCTTCATACCCTAGGATTCTTTTAGGTCTTTGCCATCCTCTTCTTGCTTCCATCAAAAGTCTTTGCATGGGGGTGATCTCCATTGCTTTTCTTCATCCAAGCTCTAATACCATGCTAATTTTCCATACAACTATATTGTTCTTTGCTTTGATAATTGCATTTCTCCACTAACACATTAAGTTCACCCCATAACATCATAACGTTATTCAAATTTACATCATTATTCATCAACATATGCAACTATGTAGAAAGAAAATAACATCATCATCAATGCAGTGGAACATAAAGGAACACAGGAAGAAAAACATGCATACATGGAGACACCAGGATTGGTCGGAGACCAGGGCAAAACCCACTATGGGGAAAATCCTTGCAAATTCTTCTTCTTATAGATTATCATCAAATGATTGAGCAAAAGAGAGGACAATGATCCATATCTTCACAACAACTAGAATATCCATGAAATACATCTAAACATCAAAACTTTGATTCTGATAATTGTAATGCACTATCACTTTTTGTAGCCTACTGCTGAACACCATTGTCACTAAGTGAAATCTTCAGAGTACTATAGTTTCATCTTTCAATCCCAGATGCATGGAGGAGTTGAGCGAGTGTCTATAGTATTTTTGGACACTCCCTGGTGGACTTTGTTCGTGTGTTTGAGGAGAAATATGCTTTGTTTTGCCTTAACCCCCCGGACGCACCCTTAAAGCTACTATTCATGTGTCCAAGGCTCGCCGGAAGCTACCTGGGCCACTCTGTGCATGTGTCCAGGGACCTGAATGCCCGATCTTCCTTCTGAGGTCTTGAATTAACCCCCCGAACGCACCCTTAAAGCTACTATGCATGTGTCCAAGGCTCCTCGGAAGCTACCGGGGCCACTCTGTGCATGCATCCAAGGACCTGAATGCCCGATCTGCGTTCTAAGGTCCTGAACGCAGCCTTCAAGTTAGCATGTGAGCATCTATAACTTCTTGGATGTTGTCTTGACCATAGCATACCAGTGTCCAAGGACAAAATTTCCCAGTTTTATGCTAGCGACTGAAAACTAGAAACCAAAGATTCGTGCGAGCTTCGACCCTCTAGCCTTGGACCCTTGTGCGAGCTTCCTTCGTCAAACCTGTGCAAGCCAAGACAAAATAGAAGAGGAGAAGAGAGCTTGATCAATTATGTCCAAATGAGCTTGAGGTCTCTTCTATTTATAGGCTTCCATGAGGGTCCACTTGATGTTGAGGTTGACCTGTCCATTGGTACATGTGCATAGGGCCGACCTAATCCAATATACATGAGTGGGTACATAAATTTGAAAACCAACTTCTGCTTGTCCAAATGAGGTGATCTTTAGGTCGATTTTGGTCCTCTCGAAAAGAGGAATTCAATGCAATCATCATTTATGTCATCTAAGTTTTTGGTCCTCTCGAAAAGAGGAATTCAATGCAATCATCATTTATGTCATCTAAGTTGTCCAAGGTGGAATTTGACCGCAATTGCTTAATTTTAACAAGGAGGCCTCTTGGCATGCAGGAATAACTTTCAATGCTACACAAAAATCAATATATTGTACTTCATTAATATGATAATATGAAGTGTGCCATTGTTATCATAAATTTTTGACTGCATCTCACGTAACAAGAAAGTTTCATGGTTGTTCCCAATAAATTAATGTATTAAAACACTATTGCTAATTACTCTATCGTTTTAGCATGCTTAATGAATTCATATCTGATTTGTTTTGATTGTATATCCATTGTAATTTAAGTTTGTTTCAAACCTATGTATTGCTCCCCCATAAATGCTAAAATTATTTATGCTTAGTCTTTATGGTCTCTACATTCTTGAGGTTACCTAGAGGTAGCACTGGGAAAATTTAAAGTTTTGTGCAAGGTTATTCAAGAAATTCATTTCAACACTATCATTGAAACAATGTGAAGTAGATTTGAGGCCTCATATAAGTGAGGTGCAAATTTCAGATTCGGCACATTTTTGAAATTTCTACACTCAACATCACATTAGAAAGCACGTTGGTGAACTTGTACGTGTAAAAGCAAACTCTTGAGTAAAACTCGACAAATCTCCAAGAGATAAGGGATGAGGAACCTCATTCAAAGTAACTTTACAACAATATTTCCATGAAAGATTATTTATTTCACAAGGGAAAAACAAACAAACAATTACAACCAAATGAACTGAAAGCAAAGCAATTTGCTATTATTCCTAATCATCCAAGTGTCCTAGGTGAGGGGCCCCTTAAAGGACAACGAAGCTACAAACATAAGTTGAATTTTAGGCTGAAACCATGACCAAGAAAGCCTTGGCAGATTGACATTTCCAAAAACAATGATCCAGTGACTCCTTATTGCACACTAAATAGGATGAACTAGAAATACCAACTTTCGACAACCTCCTATCGATGTTGAATCCATGATAAAGAAATAACAAACCCAAACCTTATGTCTAAAGGAGACACAAATCTTCCAAAGAATTAGCATTGCCACACTGATCTTTCACTGGATCTCCATGTCCCCACCATTTTATTCAAGTGCATCCCCAAGTCAAAGGAGTGCCACAGTAACTCATAAATGTCATTTGTCTCAGAGTTAAACAAATTTCTCACACATAACAATTATTAGTATTAACATTTTATATCATAAAAATAAGTATTAAGAAAATTCATTCAAAAGCATGAAAGAGTAGTAAGAAATCACAATAGAAACATCAAGAACCATGAGACAAGAGACACAAAAATTAGGCCTGAGGCCAGGGCAAAACCCACAAGGAGAAAACCCATAATTTTTTTCCTTATGAGAGAGAGTTCATAGTACATCAATACATTAGAAATAACATTAAGAGAATAAACGAACCAATACCCAAGATCATGATCAAATGCCAAGACATAAACCAAGTTCATATTTCGGCCTTCTCTTGAAATTTCACTAGATGAGAGATGCACAAGACCAATTTTATGTGTGCAAATGAGGAACAAATGTTTCTTATTTATAGACTTGGGGGGGTCAAATGGGTGCCTCTTGGGTATCCTTGAGGGAGGGGGGTTGAATCGCTGCCTCTTGGGGACCCAACCGACCTAAACATCATGAGGCTGATTTGAAATATTTTGGAGGCAAATTTAAAAGCTCAAATTTCCAATTCTTTTTTCAAGATGAAAATATCGACCATGGCTACCATAATTTCCAACTCTCCCTCTTAGCTAGGAAAGTATTTTTCATTCTCTTTCAAGATCAATCTTCCCAACCAGTGCATAGGTCTCACAACATACAATCTAGGAGATCACAAAATACATTTCTCTCTTTGACATGATCAATCTTCCCGACCAATCCATAGGTCTCACAACACAACTTAAGGGAGAGATCATCAATTTCATCATAAGGAAAGATACATAGCATCCAACTAATCTCAATGCATCTCCCCGACCACAAGGTCTCACAACACATGGCTTAAGGGAGGAATTACCAAATCAATGCATCTCCTCGACCATAAGGTCTCACAACACTCAACCTAAGGGAGGCATCATCAAGTTAATGCATCTCCCAAACCAAAAGGTCTCACAACACAAGCTACAAGAGGAATAATCAAATTAATACATCTCCCAGACCACAGGTCTCACAACACAACCTACACAAGGAAGCATCAATGCACCTCTCAGACCACAAGGTCTCAGAACACATAGCTTATGTGAGTGACAATCTTCTTGACCAATCCGTTGGTCTTATAGCCGCAGACTAACAAAAATTTATGATGCTATGTAATCCATGCTGGCTCTCCAAAGGGATTCTCAGTCATTCTAATTCCTTCACATAAACATCAACAACCGACTCAACACTAAAAATGTAGCCATGGTGGATCTCGGTACTTTATCAAACATTTCAACAAACAACATCATTTAGTTATTCATTCAGCGTTAGTTGGGACTTCTCTCAGAAGCAAACATCAACAACTATTAGTAGACAATAATAGAATTCAACAGTGATTTCTCATAGAAGCAATCAACCATAGTAGAGTCCAACAAACAATAAGTGGCTTGAATATCAATATCCATAGTCGAATCCAACAGACAATAAGTGCTTCTCACAAAAGCAAATATCAATCAACCTGCTCATCAACAGAAGAGTGTGCCATAGTCAAATCGAACAGACAACAAGTGGCTTCTCACATAAGCAAATATCAACAAGTAGCTTTCCAGGACAAGATAAAATAGAACAACTAGCTTTAAATATCAGCTACATTTTTAACTTCAATCGTGCTAAATGCAACATGACCATCCATGTCATTTAGACCAATACATCACCCAGAATACATTTAGCCCAGATAGAAACAAAAATTTCATGTATCAAGTGGTTCAACAAGCCAATTAGAGAATCAACCAAGTCAACAACAAAGTTTGCAACTCCTTCAAATTTATCATCAAGCAAGTGTCCATGAACTCACAGTCCATCTTATCAAAATATCTGCAGGGATTTCACCAAGATTGTGTCATACTTCCAATCTTATAGTTCTTCAATAAGCTCCCTATTTCACTGGATGAAGAGGACCTCAGTCCTTGTCATATCATCAATACATAGCAGAAAGATTATGGGCTCAACTTCATCACATTCAGATCAACATCCTTCTTCAAAACTACTAGCCATTTTCATCTTAAAGATCACATGGATAACATGCGTGCTCCAATCAGGCTTATCTTGTCCACTCACTTTGAGTCCCAAGCACATCCAATCACGAGTCCTCTTAGCACATTATTCTTCCATCCATTTCCAATGATTGCCACACCTTGGCAGTTTTCATTATGTCCCTACAATCCTTGCTAAGAGGTTATGGAAGAATAGATACAACCAAGAAATATATACAAAGACACATAATATAACAACAATAGAAACAATAAGGAAAGTACTTATCTCTTGAAAATGTGTCAACTCCCTCTTGATCTTAGTCTTCTTGGGTCTAGTTAGCCACATTTAATTCATTAAATATTTAATCTTCTCTGCATCATCATCATTAAATAATCTATATTATCAAAGAGTCTATATCATCGTCATCAACATCATTAATGAGTCTATATCATCATCATTAATGAGTCCATATAATCATCATCAATATCATCATCATCAACATCATCAATGAGTTTATATCATCATCATCAACATCATCAACGAGTTTATATCATCACCAGCAACATCATCAACAGGTCCATATCATCATCATCAACAAGTCCATATCACCATCATCAACGAGTCTACATCATCATCATCAACATCATCAATGAGTCCTTATCAACATCAAGAATTCATGGTTTCTTCTTTCAAACAAACATAATCAATTCTAGGATTTGGTCCATTTTTCATCTCCAAGCCCTAGCTAGGGCTTACAGACCATAAACAATCCAATGTTAGTAATGATTAAAATAATAAAGGAAATATAAGATACTTATCTTTTTGGGATCAAGACAACACACTCTTGATCTTTAGCCCTCTTGAATCCAACCTACAAATCAACCTCATCACAAGATGTCAAATCATTCTAGGGTTCCTATATTTATGTAGAAACAATTAATCAGGGCTTTCTTTTCCAACCCTAATTATTTGATAGGTTAACAATCGATCAACTAGGGTTTTGACCCTAATCAATCTAGTGTTTACCAACCCACTCATTCTTGCAGTCATTTTCCAACTTCATCAATCTGATTTTCAATATCAATATCAGTCCTAGGGTTTTGTCTACAAACCCTAAGGCTTCCTTGTTAGGATTTTCTATTCGTAGCAGTAACATAACTTCTAACAATGTACATCGATTTTCATTATAGAATAGAGTCACCAACAAAGTCAAGATCATAGCTCGTCCTCTGGTCTTTTAATTACCTTTAGATTTGGTATCTTCCTCAATATTTAGACAAGCAATGGAACCAAGCAATCCACAATGTATTGACGAGGCATCAAAACCAAGCATCATCATAAATCTTTTGTATCTAGAATTTCATGATGGCTTGAGTAACCTCTTTTAAGACTTTTATTGGAGACTTAACTCAACTTCAAGTTGACTTCTTGATTTCAGATTAAATATGCCAGCCCCCCTTTTACAAACTCATACTAGTATACATACTAAGGACTTCTTCCACATGCCTCAACCTGTCATAGTAACAAACCCAGTCTTCTTTTAATTCTTTCGCGAAGACACAACTTCAATTAAGGAGGCTTGGATAAGGATTACACTAATGCTCAGATTAACAGAACTTAGGATCAACCATCATAGGAGCAACCTTGTATAAGAGAAAACTCGAATCACCGACAAAGATAGCTCATTCTCTTATATCTCAGATCATTCACAGAGAGCTCGAACACATCAAGGAGGAATCATAGAGGGTCTCAATCCTTAACATTTTTGTAGACTTTGGGTCTGTAGATCTATTTTGTAAACTCAGTTCAGATGCCACATGTGCTTCGATTACAGGTTACATTTCAAGGTTATTGAACCTACTTCATTGTCCTCCCAAATTTCAGATATGAACCATGCTAGTTTTTTATTAAAGAGAGCTCGGATCACATGTACAAATGTCGAAAGATGCTTCAGATTAGTTGTATCAAACTCAGACTTCTATTTATACCAAAGAGTGAAATATCAACTTGATTCACAGGGACTCGAACTTTCAAGGCATGACTAAACCATAGAGACTTTATAGAAGTTCGACCTATTAGCTAGAAGAAAAGTTCGGCCTTCCACGAGGAAGTTCTCACGGATTCCCAATTACAAATAGTTTGTATCTCTTTGACTTCTCATAAAGAGCAACTAATCAACGATCATTCAAAGAGCAGTGCCACAAGGATTCTTGCATGAACAACCAAGAGGCTAACATGAATATAAAACAAATCCACAAATAAACTCATACATATTATAGAGATACTGCAGAGCTTGAAAGAGGGAGATAGGTTTCCTTAGAATTTGGGAGTCTTACCATAGAGACCTCTCTTCATCACAGGAAGGCTTGCAATTAACATGAACTTCAATTTGTCACAGTGGTGATTTAATACAATCATAGAGACTTGCACAACCATAGAGACTTAAAGCCTCAAGAAACTCGGCTTGACCTTAACATGAATCACCACAGAGCTCGCAAATTTCCACAAGTGGTATATGGTTTAGGCTATTGTGCATTATTACAGAACTTCACATGATTTGATTGCCATGAATAGGATTCAAATAATGGTATGATGATGAGGCAATCCACAAGTCAATACATAGATCAAGGTAGCCTTAACTTAGAATAGGCCTTCCTTGCCTTGAATTAACCTTTCTTATAGGCCTTCGCATGAGAGAACTAGGTTTGTAACTGGGGCTTGCATGGACTTCAAGAGATCTCATACATGGCCATACACCGTTATTTCACATAAGAGTCACAGTCATTCAACAAACCTTCGTATGATACAGAGTAGGTTCATATCCACAGAGAAACAAAACTTCGGACCTCAGAGAATTTCGATCTAAGGAGGCTCGGATCATTTTGATAGTCAAATCTTCAATCATACTTGACTTCAAATCACTTAAACTCAGGGAATTCGGCTACTCAATGAATCAAAAAAGAATTCAACCTTCTTTGATCAACCAACCTAGAAATAAATTCATCCTTAAGGGAATTGCGCTTGGATGCCCCTAGCTCTGATACCATGTTAATTTTTTGACTAGGGGCAATGCATAGCATAATTTTCTCACATAGATAACAATTATTAGTATAGCATTTTACATCATTAAAATCAGTATTAAGAAAATTCATTCAAAAGCATGAAAGAGCAGTAAAAAAATCACAATATCAACATTCAAGAACAATGAGACAAGAGACACAAAAATTAGGCTTGAGGCCAGGGAAAACCCAGAATTTTTTCCTTATGAGAGAGAGAGAGTGAGTTCATAGTACATCAATACATCAGAAATAGCATTAAGAGAATAACCAGACCAATACCCAAGATCACGATCAAATGCCAAGACAAAAGCCAAGCTCTTGAAAAGCCAAAATTTCGCTGGATGAGAGACGCACAAGACCAATTTTATGTGTGCAAATGAGGACCACATGTTTTTTATTTATAGAATTGAGGAGGGGGTCAAATGGGTGCCTCTTGGGGGCCCAACTGACCTAAACATCATAAGGCCGACTTGAAATATTTTGGAGGCAAATTTAAAAATTCAAATTTCCAATTCCTTTTTCAAGATGAAAATACTGACCATGGCTACACTAATTTCCAACACTTCCCACTTTGCCATCTCCAATCCCTCCTGACTCCTCATCTGTATTTTATATTAACAACTCTCTAGAATCATAAGACAAAGGCTCTCTACAACAACCTTGTCCACACCAAAAGCTTTCAAGCAAGGTTAAGAATTCTCCACGTATGTCATTGCTGAGTATTGGAATCCTGTAAGTCATTGCAAGGAAATAAGGCTTCCCAAGGCAACCTTTTACCAACATGCCTTGAAGATAACCCAGGCTGACTTCTAAACAACTGGAATGTCTATATTGGTCAGAAGGCCACATCCCAAAAGCAAAATGGCCTTCGCATTAGTTTGTTGAGAAAAGATGCTGACGATTACTCCTGTAGGGTTCATTTTAACCACGTTGCAGTTTGTCTAGAGTAAACTAGATTATTCCTGTGCATGTGTATGTTTTTGTATAATATAAGTACTATCTCTCAAAACAAAAGGTTCAGCAAACCTTATTACATTTATAAGATGCATCTTCTTAAATCCAATTCAACTCTTGCATTACTTTCTTGTCCATTTCCTTGAAAACCACAAGAAACAAATTGATTTATATTGATTTATAACTTAAGTCACAGGCATCTCTACAACATCAATATTGGAGAAGAATTTTCAGACATACAAAACTAAAGTTACAGTTTTGCAATATTAGTAAAATCACCAACTGATTAAATATTTGATTATTGTTTAATCCTTTGGATCTAGAAACATGGCAGTAGGTATAAACATGTCACATCTCGAAATTGTTCGAGATGTGATTTTGAAAAATAATACATGCTTCTTCACGTATGAGTGGGATTATGTTGCTGCTGTATACAAAAGAAAGATTGCAGGTACATTGGTAATAACATCCCAGCTGCAGGTGGACTGAAAATAGGAAGAGGCCTTTGAAATATCCACGTTCACAAAAGAACCCGCAGAACCACTGATTATACATCATAATTTCCTCCTCAAGCAGAAAAGTTGATCCAAAATACTGTGCTTAGACGAAAAAGGACATTGTGCTGAGAATTTCCATTACTCTGCTCCCTCCTCCCACATAAAAACTGTCACAAATGAACTGTAAACTAAAGATAAAATGCATTGTACAAATCATCAACTATTATAAAACTTGTGAGGTGGAGTGCACAAAGTCTAAAAATCAAGTAAATTTAATGAAATTACATGAAATTAAAAGTCTGGAACTGAGTACCTTTAAGATGAATTTGAAACATGCTTTCCTGCCATCATCTTTTCTCGAAATTCTGCAAGACTAGCATCTCTGACCTCAGTAAGTTGTGGTGGTATGGGATCTAGATTACCATGTTCCTCTACCAAACGGAAAAACTCGTCTTTCCTGATGGTCTTCTTCCCAATAAGAGCATCAATCAATGCATCCATGAGTTTCCGATTCTGTTGCAAAATCTGTAATATGTACCATATTGATTTAGAGTCATTTTAGTTTCATTTCCACTTTCATCTGATCTGACATTCTGATTGATATGTTCATTTGGTAGTTTCACAGGATGAGAATAAATTTAACTTTAGTAACTAAACCATCACGAAATTAGGAGCAAAGCAATTATATTTCTTGAATCATCAATGCACACAAACAAATCTCTATAAATTTTAGGAGAATCAGGATCACCCTCTGAGTTTATGCATCTAACATGTACCCATAGTAAGTGTGATATTCCCGCTTAGCAATATTGCTAAGGGAAATATCAATCTTGCCCAATTTTGTCTTCATGTTTGCACTTAGGAGATGTGGGTTTAGATGTCCCATATGAATTTTGGAATTAAGTGGGGGCCCAAACATTAGGAAGGGAAATATTGTGGCTCTAGTGGAGCGTGGGGGCCACCCCATGGAGAATTATAGCCCACATGTGGAGTACGCTCTCATTGGAGCGAAGTTGGTGGGGGGAAGTCGAATTGGGCCCACATGGGCATCTTGGAGGCTCTTTGATAAATAGAGCAAGAGGCACTCATCTTGGTCATTCATTCATCTATTCATAAATTATGTCTTTGACATAGCACGCCTGAGTTGAAGCCAAGTCTGCGGTGTTGTTTAGCACACGAGTGTCTCCAAGCAGAGATCTCAACCCTTGCTTCGGTGGACCCTTGCTTCGGTGGACTTCGCGTGCCAGCTCAAGGAGGGAGTTCTACTTTGTCCCAAGTCATACCAATAGTAGTGAGTCAAGTTACAGCAACAGTAAGCCGAGTTACAGCAGTAAGGAAAGTAGCAGCAAGGAAAGTAGCAGCAAGGAGGCCGAGTTACAGCAACAAGGAAAGTAGCAACAAGGAGGCCGAGTTACAGCAGCAAGGAAAGTAGCAGCAGGAAGGCCGAGTTATAGCAGCAGGGAGGCCGAGTTATAGCAACAGGGAGGCCGAGTTACAGTAGCAAGGAAAGTTGTATCAATGCAAGGACTGCGCAGTTCCTGGAGGAGGCACGTTGGGAGGTTGAGGAGTGAAGGGAGATAGGGACTGAAACTTGAGGCAGAGTCTGAGGAAGCGTTGTGGGGGCTTTCCCAACATTTTGTCGGAGCAACAAATGCAGCATTTGCTACAGGTTACATCTTCTTCTTGTGGAGGAGGGCCAAGCATTTGGGGGTCAATTTTGGAGCATCAAAACTAGGACAGACCCTTTTTGGGTTTTTGACAAGGACCTCAGAAATAATTTGGCAGATTTTAGGGGTCAAACAGGGGTCCCAACTCAACCAATAGCTAAAGGAGCTAGGGGAAATAGGGCCGAATTTTCGAAGTCAAGCATTGGCCAATTCCTTCATGTGTTATTTTGGGTGTTTGGTGGAGAGGTCGGGGTTAATTTCCAAGAATTTTCTGAGCATCGGAGAGGGCCCTAGCAATAGATCCATTCATCCAACAACGTATTTCTGGGCATATTCTGCGTAGAGCTTGAGCAACATAGCAGCATTTTGGTGGACAGTGTCTTATTTGTCATTTGGGGCTTTGCTAGCTTGCTTTGAGAAAGCCCAGGTGCACTTTTTCCAACATCTCATTGTACCCTTTTCATATTATAATAAAATGGCTCAGTAGCATAGTTTTTGGTTTTAAAATGGCGTTCTGATGCTTGAGTATTTTTGTGTGTTTTCGGTTATGTTTGCTTTGTTTATCATTGAATATTTCCATTAGGAATATTACAGTGAGTGTGATCTCGCCTTCATAGTGCTATCGCTTGAAGTTGGATGCCAAAGATTCCTTTCAGTCTTCCTATCGACATTCTTTGACCTACGCAAGCATGAACGCATGTTTTTTCTTAACATATACATGCATAGACGAATACCGAGAAGAGGGGTGGTAAACTCAATTACGTCTCACCAAGAAAAGTGGAGAATGTGGCTTAAGAATTCATAATCTAGTTTCAGGTGGCAAAGTTCCTTCAGGTAAGTCCTTCCTAGTTGATGCCCAATATTCGTTACAAGTTAAAGAATGGTAGTGTTGTAGCATGAATACTTTTTGAGTGAGGCCATGTTTGTGTGTGAGTGTGTGTGCATGCCCTTCTAGAGGAGGCTAATACCAAAGATTTAAAGGGGAGAAAAATATTTCCAAAAGTGAATAAGGAAACCTAAATGCTAAAAGTCCCTTTGGACTTAAAGGATTCTTCATTATGCCCTAGTCCTCAGTATAGTCTAGTGGTCGTAAATATTAGCCCATTCATGCTGAACTCACTGTAGAAGGAGCTCCAACCTTCCAAGAATCATGTACCTAGTGGATATTTTCTGATTTGTAATATGCTTGAAGTCATATGGTTTAGGCAACCATTCCCTTTAATAAGGTTGATAATTTCAACCAATAGTTACTTTACGTTTTCAAGCCTAACTTCCACATACTAGAGAGAGATTTAATAATCACGCGATCAAAACCAAGTTATGTCTGTGTGCTTGTCGGTATACCTTTGAGGAAACCTAGTGATTCGAGAAAATAATTGAAGAACAAGAGCATCGAGTAGCACATTTAAATGAAGACCTGAAGAGAAGGGTGAAGGAAGAAAAATTTATAACCACGGAAAAAAATTGAAGTGAAAATCATAAAATGAAGTTAATTTTATCCTTGCGATGTAGAAGAACATGTTATAGAATTGAGAGGAAAAGGAAGTTGATCAAATCATCAAGAAGGGAAGACTTATGACATAACCAACTTCGGTTAGTAATCTTCCAGAGTTCAAGAGCAGGGGCATTGTAACAACTTTAGAAATTGGATTAGAAAGAGTGTTATTTTGAACCAGTTATTGCAAACAAACATAATAACATAATTGTTACCCAATTTGCACCAAATACTGCTCCCAACATTTGGAATATAGTGTACAATGAAAGGCTCTAGGACTATGAAAATGGATTACCATATGGGATTTACCTCAATGTAACATGGTTCATGTTCGAATTTGGATTTGGCAACGACGAAGTTTGGATAAGGTTCGTCATTAAATTTGATATATATATATATATATATATATATATGTCAATTGGGGTTATTCTGGGGCTATCTTGGCTGGTTGGGGAAAATGGTTGTTATCAACCCCAGCCAGGTTCAATTCCTTGCGAGTGGCATGATGATGAGAAATATTGTTGTAATAGCTTCGTGCCTATGAATATTGTCGTATTGGTCCTCACTCTCTCCCTCGGACTGAGAGAGGATGATTTCCCTTATATATATATATATATATATATATCTGGATTAGATGTTTTTATAAATTTTATTAAAATGACATGTAATATATTATAAATTAATATGATCTATGATATATATAGAATTAATTAATTAACCTTATTTCTCCAAATTTGTTCGACCTTGTAATAATCCTAAATATCCCCGTAACCTGCGGAAATCACATCGACTGCTGTAACTTGCCCCACTTAACTCATTCACATCAACTGTTGTAACCTGCCCAGCGTAACTCACGTCAACTCTTTGTTGACTCATAACCTGCACAAGCATCATCATCATATGACTTCAACCCTTTCATGGACTACAAAATGATTATGGGTTGCGTCCCCAAATTGAACTATTTGCCCTGAGGAATTTTTGAATTGATGCAATCGCCCTCCTGCAATGAAAATTTAAAAATTTGAATTGTTGGTAACATGTGGGTTGTTTTATTAATGCATTCAATATTGTTAATTTTGGCAGCTAGGAAAAATTCCCTACCCCTTACTTAATTTTGAAATATTATTAAAATTTTTTTATTAGTGATCTTCAAGTCGTCTCAAATTATTGGAGGGAAAATCATTCTATTTGAAATTCAAATTAAAGGTCGGCTATCCTCATCAAATTATATATGGGCACCCCTTGTCTCATTGGATTACATGAATATGATTAAGACTCAATTCTGAGGTTCAACATTTCTCTTTGGCTCGTGCAGGTTTATTGGTTCAGAACTTCAATTTGATCGCAAGTCCTCGCACTGGCTACAGGTCTATTCTCTTGCCGCAGGGATACTCTATATCTCGCATATATTTTAGAACGACATTATGGAAACAAGACTTATGTTACAGGTCTCCTCTTGCACTATAGTATGGTCTGCTATATCTCACATTATGATAATGATGGCTTCGCATTTTAAAATGGTGATGTCGCATCTCTAATCTGCTCGTAATTGTCATCAGTTTCGCATAGCTCCCATATCACTATAATGCTCTCATTCTTGTCTCATGGCTTGCACCTGATAAACTGTCCCATGGCTTGCACGAAGAGATGATTTCACTATTTCACAATTGTACATATATATGAATGATTTTGCACAACAGTTTCATATTGGACATGGAAAACATCTCAGATTGGACATGGCAAACATCTTATGGTAGACATAGCCAGTCATGGAAAACATCACATATTGGACATGGTAGACATCATATATTGGACATGGCAGACATTATACATTGGACATGGAAAACATCTCTCATATTGGACATGGCAAACATCTTATATTAGACATAGCAGACATCACATATTTGACATGACAAACATCTCATATTGGACATGGCAGACTTCTTATATTAGACATAGCAGACTTCTTATATTAGACATAGCAGACATCACACATTTGACATGGCAAACATCTCATGAATGAACATGGCAAACTTTATTTTTTTAGCATCCTCACATCCCATCGTATCGCAGATCATGAACTTCGTATGACAAACTTTGTGTTGATTTGGGGTAGCATCGGATGTGCTCTAGCCACAAAATTTGGTCGAGAAGTTGGGGCACATGAGATCTCCAATTCCCAGAAAGGGTTTGGGCAGATTCTAAATAGTTTGGGAGATATTAAAATAATTAATATTTTTAATGGAGTCCCTAAGTCTAAACTTAGGGAAATTAAAATATTAATGTGGATTAATATAAAACTGTGTTAGAATGGTCCAAAAGACATGGATCAAGCCAGATCTAATCTTAGCCGTTGATTAGGGACTTAATCTCGGATGTTGATATGTCAACGAGAAAAAGTATAAGAGGAGGCTTGAGGGTCACTTGGAGAACACACCAGATGATGCTCTAGAGCGGGGTTTGCTAAGAGAGATAGAATCGGTGATCAGAGTTGCCGCTGAGGGGCCTTGAGTACAGAGAGACAGAGAGGCAAAGATAGTGCTCGGAGATCAGCGCAGGAGCCAGAGAGAGTGACGCAGTAACAGCCAAGGCTCACGCAAAGGCAGCGAGGAGCTGCGCAGTCCTTCAGAGAGGCCAGCGTTGCTGACGCAGAGGACTAGAAGGCTGAGGCTGATGCAGACCCATTCAGGGTGACGCAGGGCAGAGAGAGGCTGACGCTGGGGTTTTTGGGGCAGATTGGAGCTGCCGAAGGGTTTATCCGAGGTTTCAGCTGAGACATTTGTCTCAGACTGAGAGGTACTACTGCCAAGGGCATTCTCTGTTGGGTAAACCAGATTTGGCACCCAGATTGTACTTTGAAATTGCTTAATAAGAAAACCCTCAAGTAGCTGCACCGGTTTTCCCACATTGGGTTTTTCCGAGGACATTGGTCCAAAAATAACGGTGTCATTTTGTGTGCTTGTTTCTGTTTCCTTCAGTTGATGATCTGTAATATGTTGAGCATGTACTTGTATTTATTTCCAGTATTTACATGGTAAATAACTTGTTAATTAACAGAACAAGTAGGTAGGAATAAATCAGTAAAGTGCATGAAGGGTTTCTCATGTGTCAAAGTTAGAAATTCCAACATGGTATTAGAGGGTGGTTGCAGATCACAGGGGAACTGAGGACATCAGCCGAGCGAAGCAATAGCTATTGAAGTTTCTAAGTTTACTTAATTAGAAACCCTCCATGCACTTTATCTGATTTATTCCTACCTACTTGTTATCTTCCTTAACAAGTTATTTACAATGTAAATACTAAAAATAAACACTAGTGCATGCTCAAAATATTATAGATCAGCAACTAAAAGAAACAAGAACAAACACACTACATGACACCATTATTTTTGGACTAATGTCCCGGGAAAAACCCAATGTGGGAAAACCGGTGCAGCTCTCTGAGGGTTTTCTTATTGAGCAATATCAGAGTAAAATCTGGGTGCCGAAACTGGCCTACCCAACAGAGAATTTCCTTGGCAATCATACCTCTCGGTTTCTGACAATCTACTGGCTGAAACCCCGGAGAATCCTTCTGGTAGCTACTCAGCACCAATCTGCCCCAGAAACCCCAGCGTCTGCCCAATCTGGACTGTGTCAACCTCTCCTAGCCCAGCGTTGGCACTGCGTCAGCCTATCTTGGCTTGCGTCAGTCCAGGAGGCCCTGCGTCAGCTCTCTAAGCCTCTGCGTTAGCTACGCTGGCCCCTCTGGTGCTCTATGCAACACTTAGCTGCCTTTGCGTGGCCCTGCGTGAGCACTGGTTGCTATCTCGGCACTATCTCTGCCTCTTTGTCTCTCTGTACTCAATGCCCCTCAGCTGCTCTCCCAATCACTGATTCTATCTCTCTTAGCAAGCCTCGCTCTAGAGAATAGAATCACTGATCACTCTGGTGTATCCTCCAAGTGACCCTCAAGCCTCCTCTTATACTTTTCCTGTTGATAACTCAATGGCTGAGATTAAGTCCCTAATCAATGGGTAAGATTAGATCTGGCTTGATCCATGTCTTTTGGACCACTCTAACACATATTCATATTAATACACATTAATATTTTATTTTCCGTAAGTTTAGACTTAGGGACTACAGGGGCAAGATCCTTGAGGTGCCCAAACTCTTGGATCACATCCAACTACGGAAGCCCTTAGAGACAGTAGCATGATGACGGGTGTCGGGTGGAGAAAAGTGTGATGGAGCGGCAAGGCAATGCTAGAGTGCAAAACTTTGTAGTAGTGCGGTGGAGGTTGCAGCAGTGTGAGTGGCACAGAAGAGGTTGCAGCAACGCAATTGCAGCAGAGGGAGAACAAGACAACAACAGAGGTAGCTTCAGCATCATGAGGCTACCAGACCAACCAGGATGCCAATGTTTGGGAGAAATCAGTTACTTCTCGATAACTGAGTTGCAATGCAACAATTAGCAGTGGCAATGCTATGGGCAGCATGATTCAGCATGTTGAGAGGCAGTTGCAGTACAGATGTAGCAGTGGCAGTGTGTTAAAATTGGCAACTAGGGCCAAATTCCATGTGGGTCATCTTATTAATGGAAGCTGATATTTTTCTTGGATCTCTCTCATCAAGAAGTGTAGGATTGATCTAAAGATCATCTGATTCCGATAAGTATTCATGGAGATGTGAATTTATTTGTGTTATGGGACAATTCATCAAGGTCGGCCAGCAACCAAATAAACCCCACTTGTGCTCAACATTTTAGTATAAATAGAGGTGGCCTTCAAGTCATTTCAACACACTTGGGATCTCTTCCTCTCTACTTGTCTTTGGGTTTTAGTAGGAGGAGAGATCCTAAGGGATCACGCTGCCCTAATCCAGAGGGAAAAAGCCGGAACTACCGAGAAAAGCCGGAACTGCTGGGAAAAGTCGGAACTGTCGAAACTACCGGGAAAAGCCAGAACTGTCGGAACTGCAGGGAAAAGCCAGAACTGTCGAAAAAAGCCGGAACTGCCCGGAAAAGCCGGAATTGTCGGAAACTGCTGAAAAAATCTGGAACTGCCGGGAATAGCCGGAATTACCGGAACTGTCAGAACTATCGGGAATAGCCAGAACTACTAGGAACAACCGGAACTGCCAGAACAGCCGGGAAAGCTGATGCAGAGGGCAGAAGCCAGAACTGTCGGGCACTGTCAGAACTATTGGGAAAAGTCGGAACAACCGGCACTGCCGGGAATAGCCAGAATTGTCGGAACTGCCGAGAACAGCCGGAATTGCCGAAACTACCGGAACAGCCTGAGCATCTGTCTCCGAAGGAGGGCAACATTTAAGGGACAACTAACTAACATTGAGACAGTTGTATGGTACTTAGCAGCAATACACCAAGCATGCAATGTTACAGCTAGCATGCAAGGGACAGCTAGCATACAACAGCAAGCATGCAAAGGACAACAAGCATGCTAGGACAACAAGCAAGATAGGGACAACAAGCAAGCAAGATGCAACCAACACATAGGTTAGTATGGCAACATGGTGCAGCAATGGCACATAATGCAGTACAATGATGGGTACAATCATGATTAATGAAGCATGATGAGATGCAGCGTAGTGATGATGGGTGCAGCATGGTGCAACACGGTGAGGTGCAGCATGATGATGAAATGCAGCACAACAATAGGTGAAGGAGTCACCTTGGAGAATCAGTTGAAGCAGCATGTCTTCGACTGATCTCATGTATCATCTTCTTAGAGATGATCTATGCTTTTATCTAGACAAGTCAAAGTGTTGACTTCCATTGTAAATGTCTATCTCTCTCTCTCTCTCTCTGTTGAAATATTGAAGAACATATAAGAAGAATTGATCTAGGGTTTCCCCACATTGGGGTTTGTCCCTGGCTAGCGCCACATCCTGTGTCCTTTTGTCTTGGCTTGTCTTCTACGATTTATGTTTATGTTCTATCTACAGTTTACTTTAATGCTGATGTGATTGCTAATCTAGAAAAGATATTGAGCTAACTGTGAAAATTGAAATAAATTGCTCTAAGCATAGGTGAAGACATGGTATCAGAGCTGAGGTGAAGACAATGCCCAAGCAAGAGTGAAAGAGCAATCATCGAAGACAGTTGGGAAAGGACAAAAGGATCAGTGGATTCCTCATCCCTCTTCAAATTCCCCGAGGGTGAAGTCGAAGTAGAGAATATTATCAGAATAGCACAATAGAAGTTTCTGATGGCCTACCTAAAGATCACTTCATTGTGAAGTCCGAATCTAAGGGTGGAAGGAAAGGCAGATGCCTTGGTTGCAATAAGTTCGGCCATTATGCGAAGGAGTGTCTGAATGGCAGAGACACATCTCTTGATGAAGATAACAATCATTCAAGGGACATCTTCAATGATCAAAGGAATGACAGGTAATGCAGGTCATCAAGGAAATGGTCGACTCTTCAAAGAAAGCAAGGAACCCCAAGTATGAAGAATCAAATGTTGTTTTAGATAAGATAAAGAAGCGTTATCTTGTATTGGCCCTATCCTTCAGATTGTTTGGGAATCTGCCTTATTGATTGTAGTGCTTCAAGGCACTTCATCAGATAGAAGGGTGCACTCTCTAATTTGGTAGAGATGGAAACAATCATGGGATTATACTTGGAGCCGATGCCACCTATCCCAGAAAGGGTGTAGGGAATATTACCCCTCAATTGAATGAGAGTAGCTCAATTCATTTACAGAATCTCTTTTATGTACTTGATCGCAAGAAGAACATGGTGTCCATTTTAGTAATGGAAGTCAAAGGTTACGAGCTAGCACTCATCGATGGAAAGGTACGTGTTTGAAAATAAAAATTTCAAAGATGTTTTTGAGTTCAAGGTTGTATCAAGTTGTAGGAAGTCCACTGGGGACCAAGTCCATTGACACATAGCACTGGAGGTCTATGAGTCAGATGGGGACAGGGATGCCTGAATTCAAAAACAGCATGAAAGTACATGTCTGAGATGTACCAAAGGAAAATCTTACAAGGGGACCATTCCCCTCATGTAGCAGGTCCACAGGTTTGGAACAACCCGAGGGGTTTGAGATTGATGATCAGGAATCTCATGTATGCAGGTGGAAGAAAGCCCTCTATGGCTTGAAGCAAAACCAATATTTGAAGGTTGTGGATGATAGACCTCTCATACAAACACCTTATGAGGAAGACCTATTTCTGACAGGTGCAGACACTCTCATTTGCAGAAGTAAGAGGGAGTTGGATTTCGGATGTGGAATGATAAACTGCAAGCTGCCTCGAGGATCTTAACTTTCAGAAGTTATATGGTAGTGATGGCGAACCAAATTTGGGAAATGCCTCTGAGTTTCATAAACTCATTCGCGTTGATGTTCTTGGTTAACTTCCGTCCAGACATATGATTTGCAGTTAGCATGGTGAGCTCATATTTGGTTGAGCCTCACTGAATTGGTGCCAAGAATCTTTTGAGATATCTTGAGGGCACAATCTCTCATGGTTTGAGATACACTGTCGGAAATATGAAACTGCATGATTATTCGAATGCTGAGTGGTAAGGCAGTGTGGAGGATCACTAGAGCACTTCTCAGTGCTGGTTTTCTTTGGATTCTACTTCGATATCATGGATGAGCAGGAAGTAGAAATTGGTTGCTATAAGCACCGCTAAGACTGAATACACAACTATGAGTATGATCTCGTGTGAAGCTGCATGGTTATAGAAGCTCTTAAGTGAGTTGTTTGTACACATGATGAATACCACTGTGATTCTCTGTGACAACCAGGGGTCGGATTCAATTATTGAGGAATCCCGTATTGGATGATTGCTCCTGCAGATAGACATTAGACACTGCCTTATCTGGGATATGGTAAGTCGATGAGCGAGGAGGCTCCATCGCATTGAGAGTGATGTCCAGGTCGCAGACATTTTGTCAAAGCCTCGGGGAAAGGTCAAATCTGTGACTTTCCTGAATGACTTGGAGTCGTTGAGAGACCTTCTTATAAGGGTCCTGCATGTTGCATGCATTGAGTTCTGGGAGCTTTGGGGGGCTTGGGGTACTTACTGGAGAAACATACGACCACAGGGCAACTCACGCTCCCCTGGTGGTGCGCTATGTACAAGATGACAGGTTCAACCTTCCCTTGTGATATCCCGTGGTAACTGTGGAACAGGATGAGTAGTTCTCCTATGGGCTAGGATGATTAGTTCTCTCGTGGCAACTGTGGAACAAGATGATTAGTTCTCCTGTGAGCTGGGATGATTAGTTCTGCCGTGGCAACTGTGGAACACGATGATTAGTTCTCGTGTGGACCGGGATGATTAGTTCTCCCGTGGCAACTGTGAAACAGGATGATTAGTTCTCATGTGGGCCGGGATGATTAGTTCTCCCGTGGCGACTATGGGGCAGGATGATTCGTTCTCCTGTGGACAGGATGATTAGTTCTCCTGTCGAGGCATCCTACCCATGCAGTCTGGGACTCATGGGAAGTACCTCTCATCTGATCAATGAGCAAGGAAATGGGGTTAGGGACCATAGTAGTACTATCGATGGACGCATCGATGTATCTACTGTACTCCCTATGCTAGGATGACCTCCATTGATCTGGGATCAATGAAACTGATCCGGGATCAATGAAACTGATCCGGGATCAATGAAACTGATCCGGGATCAGTATGAGTGGTTTGAGACACTCTCTTGTGATATTGATTTGGGATCAATAAAACTGACTTCGGGCCAGTAAGAGTGATGTGACACACTCTCTTCAGATGAAACTGACTTTGGGTCAGTAAAGAATGGTATGAGACATTCTCGATCAATTCTTCTTCTTCATGGTTCAACAGAGAAGAGCCGAGCAGAGCAGTGCAGGGCACTGATGGCAGAGATAGTACAGTCAGACATATGGATTAGCGGATGGAGTTCTCCCTAGTTGAGAGGGAGTGTTAAAATTGGCAACTAGGGCCAAACTCCATGTGGGTCATCTTATTAATGGAAGCTGATATTTTTCTTGGACCCCTCTCATCGAGAGGTGTAGGATTGATCTAAAGATCATTTGATTCCGATAAATATTCATGGAGATATGAATTTATTTGTGTTAAGGGACAATTCATCAAGGTCGGCCAGCAACCAAATAAACCCCACTTGTGCTCAACGTTTTAGTATAAATAGAGGTGGCCTTTGAGTCATTTCAACACACTTGGGATCTCTTCCTTTTTACTTGTCTTTGGGTTTTAGTAGGAGGAGAGATCCTAAGGGATAATGCTGCCCTAATCCAGAGGGCAGAAGTTGGAACTGCCGGGAAAAGTTGGAACTGCCGAGAAAAGCTGAAACTGCCGGGAAAAGCCGAAACTCTCAGGAAAAGCTGGAACTGCCGGGAACTGCCGGAACTGCTGAGAAAATCTAGAACTGCCGGGAATTGCCGGAATTGCCAGAACTGTTGGAACTGCCGAGAATAGTTGGAACTACCGGGAACAGCCAGAACTGCCAGAACAGCCAGGAAAGCTGACGCAGAGGGCAGAAGTCGGAACTGTCAGGAACTGCCTGAACTGCTGGGAAAAGCTGGAACTGCTGGAACTACCGGGAATAGCCAGAATTGCCACAACTGTTGAGAACAGCTGTAATTGTCGAAACTGCCAGAACAGCCTAAGCATTTGTCTCTGAAGGAGAGCAACATGCAAGGGACAACTAACTAACAATGAGACAATTGTATGGTACTTAGCAGCAATACACCAAGCATGCAATGTTACAGCTAGCACGCAAGGGACAACTAGCATACAACAACAAGCATGCAAAGGACAACAAGCAAGCAAGATGCAGCCAACACATAGGTCAGTATGGCAACATGGTGTAGCAATGGCACATAATGCAGTACAGTGATGGGTACAGTTATGATGAATGAAGCATGATGAGATGCAACATAGTGATGATGGGTGCAACATGATGATGAAATGCAGCACAATGATAGGTGAATGAGTCACCTTGGAGAATCAGTTGAAGCAACATGTCTTCGACTAATCTCATGTATCATCTTCTTAGAGATGATCTATGCTCTTATCTAGATAAGTCAAAGTGTTGACTTCCGTTGTAAACGTACTATCTCTCTCTCTCTCTGCTAAACTATTGAAGAACATATAAGAAGAATTGATCAAGGGTTTCCCCACATTGGGGTTTGTCCCTGGCTAGCGCCACATCTTGTGTCCTCTTGTCTTGGCTTGTCTTCTGCAATTTATGTTTATGTTCTCTCTGCAGTTTACTTTAATGCTGATGTGATTGCTAATCTGGAAAAGATATTGAGCTAACTGTGAAAATTGAAATAAATTGCTCTAAGCATAGAACATACCTAAAATTAACATAGTGGCAGTGTCATGGATAGCAGTACATGAAGCAGCAGTGCAGTGGATTTCAGCACAGAGGATCAATGCGAAAGATCAGTGTGATGCTTCTGTGGTGAAGCATTGCTAGAGCACATTCCTCGCTAAGAGGGAGTGTTGATTTTTGGTAGCATCAGATGTGCTCTAGCCTTGAAAATTGGTGAAGAGGCTAAGGCACATGAGATCTCCAAGACCCAAAAATCATTTGGTGAAATTCCACCTAAATGAAGAGATATTAAAATAATTAAGATTTTTAGTGGTTCCCTAAGTCTAAACTTAGGAAAATTAATATTAATGTCTATTAATATAAGATGTGTGAGAAAATTCTAAGTGACGAGGATCAATCCAGTTCTAATTTTAGTCGTTGATTAGGGACTTAATCTCGGTCGTTGAATTGTCAACAGGAAAAGTATAATAAGAGGCTTGAGGGTCAGTTGGAGACACACCAAGTTGATCAGTCAATTCGATTTTCTGGGGCAGGGTTTTCTGAGAAATCGGGTTAGTGATCTGTTGCAGCAAGGCACAGTTCGATAGAAGGCCGACAATACATAGCAGAGAGGCAGGGAAAGTGTCGGAGAGACAGCACAGAGCTAAGGAAGGCTGACACAGAGGCAACTAGGATTGACACAGTGGCTGAGGAGACAAGCGCAGAGGACACAGAGGGCCAAGATATTGATGCAGAGGGTCAAGAGCTGATGCAGAGGGCCAAGACGCTGATGCAGAGGTAGCATAGGCTGACGTAGGCAGCACAGAGGGCTGCAGAGCTGATGCTGGGTTGAAGAGGCAGCGCTGAGGAATTTTTGTGGGGCAGAGTGAGAGTTGGTTAGCTGACGTAGAGTCATAGAGGGTGGTGCAGTTCTTGAGGGTAGCTTGGAGCAACTTTCATTGTCCAGCTAAAGGAATAGTCAAAGTCACTGTGAGGCTATTCATCCGGTTGTTGATTAGCCGAAATATCTGTCTCCAAAGAAAGGTACTTCTGCGAAGGAAAATCTCTGAAGGGTGAGCCATTTCTGGCACCCTAGTTGTATTAAAAAAATTGCATAATAATAAAACCCTCACATCTACTGCACCGGTTTTCGCGCATTGGGCTTTTCCGAGGACGATTGTCCAAAAAGAATGGTGTCCCTTGTGTTGTCTCAGTTATTTCAGTTGTTGATCTGTATGTGTGTGGATGTTGCATTTGTGTTTATTTCGGTGTTTGTCAATAAATAATTTGTTAATGAAAAGAACAAGTAGAAGATAATAAACCAGATCATGCAGTAGCAATTTCTAATGTGTCAGACTTAGAAATTTTCACACTATAAGGGGGATCTAATAAAGAATTCATTTTGTTTGGGAGTTAGGGAATTTTTTTCCCTGGGCATCCACCCCCTTCCCCATTTGGGGAAGTTCTTTTTGTGGTGCTTGAATAATTTCCATTTTTGGTTGAACTAAATAGTGTAGCGTAATCATCATTAGAGTAGTTGGGTTAAATTTTTACCTCATACAATCTACTCTCACTTGCAACTTATGTGTGTCTTGCAATTTCTACCTAGTTTAGTAATTTACTTTACACTTCAAGCAATTTTGTGCATTCAATTTAAATCTTTTAAGGTTGTTTTTGCAATAATCAAATTTACCTCCAGCTCTGCTGGTTGAAGTAGTAATTTAGGGACCCTTCATCCCCCATTGATTCCTTATTCTGAGATCGGGGCCTCGACGAGGATAAGGTCCATGAAAGAAGTTCAATTGAAACTTGTTCAATTTGAAATCTAACTTAATTTAAAATAAATCAAGATTATGTTCCAATAAATTCAGCTAGCAACATCGATACTTGGAGATTCATTTCATTTTGCTTCCTAAGTTCATAGATTTTATCTCTCTTTGAAGCAATTGTTATTATTACAAAGCATCTTGTTCTAAGCATTCACTTTTCTAAGTATTTTACATTTGACATTATTGTACTTGCATATCTTTATTGTCACATTTATTTTCCAAGCATTTGCTTTGAGGCATTTATTTATTGAGTATTTCCTTCCAAGCATTACTTTCAAGACATCTCTTTACTTGGAATATTTACTTTGCAAGTACCTTAATATTTGGCATTGGCCTATTTTGATCCACCTTATCTATTATTGCAATATCTTAGCTTGTGGATGGTTATTGCTATTATGATGCTTTAAATTCATTCACTACAATTTATATATTGATTTAATTTGAATGTATCTTTGATCATTTAATTTTAACTTTTAAAACTTAACTTATCTAGCTTTAGATTAGTTGAACCTTAGTTATTTTCATAGGATCCACCCCCCTTGGCTTTGCTAGTAGTTAGCCTAGATGGAGGAGTTGAGATTTGAGTGACAACAACTCAACTCGAGACTTTCCCCCAAGGCCACACCAAGTGGAGTTAAAGATTTTCTCCACGATAATCCCAGGTGTGGATTCAGGTGACAACATTCTTTTGGCGCCATTGCAGGGGATAAATCTTTTTAAACCTAGAATACGAATTATTGTTTCTTGAATTTATATTTTTTTGCTTTGTTTTATGTTGGTCACTAGAAATTAGTTTGTGTCCAAGTGGTGACTCCACTAAATCAAAACATTTCCAGGTACTCTAATACAAGCAACCCAATCTTTTTGGTTAATCCCATTCTTGAGCCTGAAAGAGTTTGTAGAAGGAGATTAAACAAACTCACTTCTAGTAGACTTCTTGCTAATCTTGGACAGGAAGCAATTTCTGATCTCCATTTCCTTTTTGAAGCATTTGATAATCAAGAAGTTCAAGATAAGGATGCTTTATAGACCTATCAATTTTTCTAATATCCAAGGATATCCTCATGCATTACCTGAAAAGGCCATAGAAAAGTTGCCTTCTTTCCAAGGTAACAATGCAATATTTGTGAAGATGCACATCAAGAATTTCAACCTTGGTATAAGCAAATGGTGCACCACCCACAACTATGAGGACGTGAAAATCAAGCTTTTTATTTTGTCCTTGGAAGAAGATGCCTTGGATTGGTTCCTAGAGCAAAATGACAACACCTTCACAGACCTTGCTGGAATTATTACTGACTTCAACACTAACTGGGGGGATAAGAATGAAGATTGCCACCTCTTGGCTGCCTTGAACGGGATAAAAAAGAATGAAAATGAAACAAAGAAGGAGTTCAAAAAATGATATAATGACATAGTAAAATGTTTGCCTTGAGATATCAAACACCTAGAAAAGTCAATTCTTATTTCTTACATTGATGCATTTAATGTTGATACTTCATATGAGTTGAGGGGCAAAGAGCCTGCAAATTTAAAGGAGGCTCAAGGAATGGCTGAAAAGATAGAGAAGTATAGACGAGCCTCAAAATCAGATATCCCGGGTTTCACAAGAGGAAAGCCTCAGGAATCAAAAGCCAGAGCAGAAGCTAAGGATACAAGAAGTAACCCCATTAAAGAATTGACTCAATTAATCAAGACTATGGAAATAAATCATGCTAACCAGATGAATGCTTTACAAAATAGATTGGTGGCTATGGAGAGATCACAAGCAGGGAAATTTCAGTCAAGGCCAAATGATAGGTGGCAAAAGAAGGGTCCTCCACAAGACCATAGGCCACCTAATCCACTAGAATCTACCAATTTAGCGGATCAAGCCCCTGCTTATTGCATGTTGATTTTTGGGTAGCATTGGATGTGCTCTAGCTCCGAAATTTTGTGGAGGGGCTAGATCACATGAGATCTCCAATACCCAGAAATCATTTGGTGAATCCACCCGGATTGTATTTTATTAAAATAATTAATATTTTTAATGGGGTTTGTAAGTCTTAACTTAGGAAAATTATAATATTAATGGGTATTAATGAAAATATGGGTGAGAAGCTTCTAAGAGAGGAGGATCAAGTCTAATTTAATCTTAGCCGTTGATTAGAGACTTACTCTCAACTGTTGATTTCTCAACAGGAAAAGTATAAATGGAGGCTTGGGGTCAATTGGAGAAGAGACACATGGAGAGCAACACTTGAGCTAGATCAAAATTCCGAGGTGTGGTTTGTTAAGAATTTCGGAGTAAGCTTCTAGTATAGAGAGGGGCAGTTCGGCAGCGGGACTTTCCTCCAAAGCCGAGAATATATAACAGAGAGCCAATGCAGCACTAGGGAGAGATAGCGCAACTCTAGGAGGGTGACGTAGAAGCTAGAGGGGCTAACGTAGTCACATAGAGGCAGTGCTGGGGTTTTTGTGAGGCAGATTGAGCATCAGTGCAATAGATCGATTTCTGAGCCGGGAAGGCTCACTGGGAGGGTGCCGCAACTCCCAGAGGAGGTGACGCAGTTCCAGCACAGAGCTTGGAGCAACCATCGTTGCACAACACTGGGGACAGCGCAGTCACCTGTGGGGTTTGTTCATCTAGATTGTTGGATTCACCAAAATATCTATCTCCGAATAGAGGTACTTCTGCCAAGTTTATTCTCTGTTCGGTGAGACGGATTTGGCACCCTAGTTGTATTCAGAAATCTGCTTAATAATAAAACCCTCATATTTGCTACACCAGTTTTCCCACATTAGGTTTTACCAGGGATGTTTAGTCCAAAAATAAGCGTGTCCTTTGTGTGGTTGTTTCATTTATTTTTCAGTACTTGATTTGTATAGTGGTGTAGGCTGCAGTGTGTTTTCATTAATATTTTATGAATATTTCTGAAATAACTTGTTATAACGAAGAACACAAGCAGGTAATGCAAATCAGTTTACTGTAGTAGGATTTCTAGTTTGTTAGATTCATAAATTTTCACATGGTATCAGAGCAATTGCAGATCAAGGAGGACTGAAGCCATCAAGCAAAAGGACAAAGGAAAATATGTGCGTATAGACAATTGTCCTGAGAGACAATGCAGTTTCTGGCAAGAGAGTAGAGTAGGGGTGATGCAATCACAAAGGGAGGCTCACGCAAAGCCTGCGTCAACTTGATTGGGTGACGTTGTCGCTGCAGAGGGCATCTCAATGGTTACTAGGCCAGCGCAGAGATTGTTGAGTCTCGTTTTTCCGGTTGCCATGGCTAGAGGTGCAGGGTAGATTTCATCTGGAGTTGCTGGTGGGGTGTTGATTCTGTTGGTACAGAACAGTACCTAGTGGGAAAGGAGCAAAGTAGAGGGAATCAGTTCCTTAGAAGATTTCTTGCCAAGAAATCGAGATCCAGTGTTGAGCAGCAGCAAAGAGAGATCAAAGAAGGGTGGTTCGACAGTGGTTGGTAGAAGGATTCCCGTGAAGGAAATCGAAATTCAAAAGGAGCTTGTTCCTTAGAGGATTTCTAGCACCAAAGAAATCCAGAACCGGGTTTTGTTGGGGCAGCAGTGAAAGAGGGGGAAGGGAACCAGTTCGACATTCATTTGAGCAGAGATGGCAATTAATAGAGACTGAGGGATCAGGTCAAGTTGGATGGAGCATCCAGCTTCGTCATCTGGAAGGCCAAGATCCTAACAATTTTGGATAAAAATTGCATCAAGGATTATGCCTTGAGGACAATTGTTGTTTCGGTTGATGATGATCCTCTAAAGAAGTACGAGGAGGCTCAGGGAAATTCGAAGTGCATGATCTTGGACGGAGTCAAGGATCATGTGATCCCACATATTGCTGAGAAGGACACAACAAGGGAAATGTGGTAGGCCTTAACCACATTGAACGAGAAAACTTCCATTCAGTGGAAGATGTTGCTTGAGAGTCAGTTGAGACAGTTTCAAATGTAGAAGGGAGAAGAAATCGATCCCTTCCTTCTCACGTTGCAAAGGATCCGTGACCAGCTAACTTTCGTAGGGGCTACACGAGATCTTGGATTTATGGTCACTGAAGACTAGGAAACCTTGGTCCAAAGTATCTTGGGCAGGGCTTCTCTTCCCAGTTGGGAGGAGATGTGGGCAACTCTTTGACAAGAAGATATCAGGCGGTTGACCCAGGCGAGAAGCAACAACAATGAGGTCAGAATCAAGGAGGAATAGGGAAGATGTGACTCTCGCAACAACAAGACAGCAAGGGCAGCAAAAACGAAAGTAGGACATATCCAAAGTCAGATGCTTCAGATGTGGAGAAATGGATCATTTCGACACGCAGTTCCCTCGGAAGAAGAGCAAAGAGAAGTCTGACTCAAAGGTTGCTCCAGTGCACGCTGACAAAGAGGACGATGAGGATTGCGACATGAGTGCTCATGCACGTCGAAGGAAGAGGTGGGGCGATATTGAGCTGTAGTTGGGAATCTGGGATGACTATAGAAAGGGGTAGGATCCTTGAGGTGCCCAAACTCTTGGATCACATACGACTACGGGAGCCCTTAATGATAGTAGCAAAATGACAAGAGTCAGTTTGTGTGAGAGATGATGGAGCAACAATGGCAGAGCTAGAGTGCCAAAGTCTGAAGCAGCGTAGTGGAGTGTTGTAGTAGTGTGAAAGGCATACAGCAGATACAACAACAGTGCAGTAGCATCAGAGAGTCAACACAAATTAACAGCAGAGGTAGCTTCAGCAACGAGGGGAATCCAGACTGACCAACATGTAAGCTTTTGGGTGACTTTTCAATTGCTTACTTCTTAGCAACTGAGTTGCAGTGCAACAGTTACCAGTGGCAGTAATATGGGCAGAATGATGCAGCAAATTGAGAGGGAGTTGTAGTACAGATGCAACAGTGACAATGGTGGTGTCATGGGTAGCAATACAGATTGCAGCGACTCAATGGATGAAGGGCAGTAGGCCGAGCATCAGCAACAAAGTGGACCAATATCGTGGATCAGTGTGATACTTCTACTAGGAAGTATTGCTAAAGCACATTCCTCGCTAAGAGGGAGTGTTGATTTTTGGGTAGCATCAGATGTGCTCCAGCGCTGAAATTTTGTGGAGGTGCTAGAACACATGAGATCCCCAATACAAATCGTTTGGTGAAATTCCACCCGGATTGTATTTTATTAAAATAATTAATATTTTTAATGGGGTTCGTAAGTCTAAACTTAGAGAAATTAAAATATTAATGGGTATTAATGAAAATATGGGTCAGAAGCTTCGAAGAGACGAGGATCAAGTCTAATTCCATTGATTACAGACCTAATCTCGGTCGTTGATTTCTCAATAGGAAAAGTATAAATGGAGGCTTAGGGTCAGTTGGAGAAGTCATACAAGGAGAGCAACACTTGAACTAGATCGAAATTCTGGGGCATGGTTTGCGGAGAATTTCATAGTAAGCTTCTAGTGCAGAGAGGGGCAGTTTGGCAGCAGGACTTTCGTCCAAGGCTGAGAATACATAACAAAGAGGCAGTGCAACACCAAGGAGAGACAGTGCAGCTCCAAGAGGGTGACGTAGAAGCTAGAGGGGATGATGTAGTCACGTCGAGGCAGCGCTGGGGTTTTTGTGAGGCAGATCGAGCATCAGCTCAACAAATCGAAATCTGAGCCGAGAAGGCTCACTGGGAGGGTGACGCGGCGCCTAGAGGAGGTGATGCAGTGCCAGCGCAAAGCTTGGAGCAGCCATCGCTGCACAACACTGGGGACAACGCAGTCACTTGTGGGGTTTGTTCATCCAGATTGTTGGATTCGCCAAAATATCTATCTCCGCATAGAGGTACTTCTGCCAGGTTTATTCTCTGTTGGGTGAGCCAAACGTGGCACCCTAGTTGTATTCAGAAATCTTCTTAATAATAAAACCCTCATATCTGTTGCATTGGTTTTCCCGCATTAGGTTTTTCCAGGAACATTTAGTCCAAAAATAAGTGTCTTTGGTTGTCTCATTTATTTTTCAGTACTTGATCTGTATAGTGGTGTACGCTGCAATGTATTTGCATTAATATTTTCTGAATATTTCTGAAAATAACTTGTTAAAATGAAGAACACAAGTAGGTAATGCAAATCAATTCACTATAGTAGGATTTCTACTTTGTTAGATTCAAAAATTTTCACATTGCAGACCTTGTGATGAATTCCATGATGAGGCCACTTTCCCCATTGCTAAAAGGATTATTGAAAGTGGCATGGTAGGGACAAGTAAGTAGATTAATGTGGTAGGAAAACAACATAATGTTTCCATGGAAAATTGGATAGGGTCTATTAAGAAAAGTCAAAATGCAAAGGGTCTTTCATCTACATATAGTGTGAATAATACTTTTGATGAATGTGATAAGGTTACCAAGCTTTTTGGTAAGAAGCCCACACTAGATCAAATTCTTGAGATGGCTAGCGATAAAGGGGTAACCTATCATAGAAGTAAAGATCAAGGCAAAATGCATCCAAGCACTCCTAGAGTCTTTCCCCCTGCTACATTTGATTTTAATGTTGCCTTGGGTGGATCGATTAACAATGTGAAGATCTTGGTTCTAGTGACTGAAATCCTCAAGATCCCTTCTCAAGAATCCAATTTATTAAAGGCCATTGAAGCCCTCATATGGTAAGTATTAGAATAATACTAATTAGTGTTTAATGCTCATTCTTATTAGCTGTTGCTATTTTTATTTTTTTAGCAGTTTCTTAGATGAAACTGGTTGTTTCTATTTCCTAATAGAAACTTGATGTTTCTATTACTGTAAATATCTCTGTATTATTATTGAGCTTCATTTTGCTCATCAATTCAATTCATTCATTGGAAATCCATATGCGTGTTTCGCACTGTTTTATGGTATTAGAGCACAGGTATCTTTCGAAAAAAAAATTCATTACTTGAAAAATTCTGTAGTTCATTGCGAAATTGCTCTTAGAATCTGAAATTTTTCTCGCATCACCAATTTGTTGCTGCGGGTATAGCCTGTGGATCTGTCTGCACGCCGAGCCGCTGCATTTTATGCTACTGCTTAGGTTTCTTAAGTGCATCGCTGTTCTCTGCGTAAAACTTTTCTCTACGGCTGGGAGTCAACGTGGCAGCGGAAGCTGTTCCGGCTATCTTCAGTTCAGGCACGGAGGACATCATTGCGACTTTTCTCACCAGATCCGCACTCGTCAATTTTTCTTCCCTGTCCATTTAATTTGAAAATACTCAGGTAATAAAATATTATTACACAATTGCATCTTTTAATCAGTTTGATGAGAGACGCGGGGAAGCGCTATTAAAGAAAGGCACTTTTCATCGATTTCGTGTGAACCGGTGTATCCAGCGGATTTTTTTATATATATACAGCGGCAAGGGTGCTGGGTAACAGAAATTTTATTTGCATATGTTTTTAAAAAACACAAGTGTTGTCGCTATACCAAGGTTCCATCTGATTCAAATTTTGGCAGCAAGGAAATCAGTGGTGCGAGTGTCGAGAGATCACACGTTCGAGCCATCGAAAGAAGTTTGACGCTTCTCCGGGATGGTTAATGGTGTATCACACGTCGATATTCTCTATCCCGTGGACGTTACTATATTTTCCAGAGGTGTGCTCCACTTTATCCTCCATTTTGGTAGCATGGAAGTTGAATATTTGTCTGCACTTAACAGTGAAAATCCGGGCCAACGCTTCTTCTTCTCGTTCTTGTTATTTCATTTAAAGAGGTCAACGACAGAATTGCAGAACGCAGACATCCATTCCTATGTGTGACAGAGACTGCTGCGTGGTGAAGCTCTTACGGCAGATGACGTAACAGGTATCACGTATCAAGTTTGAGTATATTCGTTTGTTGTGGGTACTGCTGAAAGCCTGTGAGGATTTTTGCCGAGTAAGTTATTTTGGTAAAAGATCGTGCTATATATAATTTCTTGAACCCGCTTCTCAGACCGATTTCTGGTTATATTCTCTATTACACCAGCGCCTGTCAGTTTTTTTTGTTGGTCAAGATCAGCCGGCATCTGCATTAAAATCCGTGCCAGATTTCTTTGGTATTTTTTGTGTCTTGGGAAACGTGCAGATGGCTTCGCTAACCAATCTGATGTTGGAAGGCAGTCAGCACTTTAATGGCACAAATTATAACATCTGGAAACAGAGAATGTTGACCATTTTTTAGTATAGGCGTCTTGACCAACTTGTTTTGGCCAAAGAGCTCCGTCCTGGTACAGCTGGTACCGATCAAGATAAGTTTGATGATCGAAATCGAGAGGCTGTTATGCTTCTCAAACTTTTTGTCACTGATGATCAGTTACCACAGATTCCTTCCGGCAAAACAGCTGCTGAAATTTAGCAACATCTTAAGGAATTGCACGAGACATCCGACAAGAGCAGAGCTTTCTTTCTCAAGAATCAGCTGTTCTCCATCATGATGGACGAACATATATCTTTACAGGAACATCTTAACAGGATTAAAGACATTCGAGATCAGCTCGAAGCCATTGGTCGGACCATGGAGGAAGAAGATATGGTAGTCATCACTCTGAAAAGTCTACTGAAATCTTATGAACACTTCATAGAAACACTCAACATTACCACCACAAATGTTGATCTAAAGTTTCCAGAGTTATGCACCAAACTCCTGCAGCAAGATCGTTGGAAACAGCAGTTTGGCAGTCGTGCTTCATCAGTGTCCTCAGAAAATGCTTTTACAGCCAAATATCAGTCCTCTTAGTCCTTTCAGCAGAAAGGTTCGTCTCAACCTTTTGATCTGGCTAGGAAGAAAAGTGTGTAGTGTAATTACTGTCACAAGTTCGGCCACATGAAGAAAGATTGCTGACAGAGGATTGCCTCTGAACAGAAGAAACAGGGAGGGCCCCATCAGACAGCGAATGTTGCAGAACATTCCGAGCAGTCAGAATCTGCCTTTGACGCCTTTATGGCTAAAAGGTCTTCAGATCATGTCCCGTCTTCTGCCTGGTACATGGACTCTGGTGCATCACACCATTTCTCTCACAGGCTTGACTGGTTTATTGACTTCTCACCTTTCAGTGATTCTGTGGTATTTGGCGGAGGTGAAAAGTACACAGTGGTTGGCAGAGGTACAATTCAGATCCAGTCTGGTGGGCGCACACTTATCTTCTTGAATGTGTACTATGTTCCTGGTATGGAAATTAATCTGTTGTCTGTCAGCCAGATTATGAGGAACTCTCCTCAGCTTGATGTAATGTTCAGTGCGCACAAGTGCTCCATTATCGACAGGGAGACTAGTCTTACAGTTGTTGTTGGCCTAGAGGATCATGGTCTATACAGGCTTCTTGACACTGGTGATTCTCCAGAAGTGGCTCTAGCAGCGCGTGTTTCTCCCATCAGCACTCTATGGCATCAGCGATATGGGCATCTAAACATGCAGTATCTCTCTCAGCTCTCTCGGGAGGGACTTGTGTCAGGGTTACCTGATATTCAGACTCAGCAGTTGGGCGTATGCGACGCTTGTCAAGCTGGCAAGCAACATCGGTCTTCATTCAAGGATGGAGAATCTTGGCGCGCATCTAAGGTACTCCAATTAATTCATGCTGATATTTGTGGTCCTATGAATACATCTTCTATTACTGCTTGCAAATATTTTTTGCTTATTATAGATGATTTCAGTAGAAAGATGTGGATGTATTTTCTAAAAAATAAATATGATGCATTTAGTACCTTTCAGAAGTTTAAAGCCTTAGTTGAAAAAGAGTCTAGCTGTAATATCATGACTCTTAGGACAGATAATGGGGGGGAATTTTGTTCTTCTGCTTTTTCCAACTTCTGTGATGCTCATGGCATCAAACGCCAGTTAACTACACCCTACACTCCTCAGCAAAACAGTGTTGTCGAACGCCGCAACCGCACGGTTGTTGAAATGGTTCGCTCCATGTTACAACACAGGAGTGTTCCGAACAAATTCTGGGTTGAAGCAGTATTTACTGCTGTCTATCTTCTTAACCGATCACCCACTCAGGCTGTTAAGGGGAAGACTCTCGAAGAGGTTTGGTCTAGCCGTAAGCCTAAGATCAGTCACCTCAAAGTATTTGGCTCAGTTGCATATGTTTGGATTCCAGCTGCTAAGCGCTCTAAGTTGGATTCCAAAAGCCAGAAACTCATGATGACAGGGTACAGTGATCATCACAAGGCCTATAGGCTGATAGATATAGCCACTGGTCGTCTTAGCTTCAGTCGGGATGTAGTATTTGATGAAGACAGAGGATTCTTTCAGTCTTCTCCTTCTGAGCAGTGTTCTGAGGATTAGCCTCACAGTGTTCTTCTTCCGGTAGGTCCACCTAATGGGAGGGATGATGCAGCATCAGTGTTTGATAATACACTACCTGAGCTTCCTCCGGAAAATAACCCTCCTCTTGCTGCTCCTATTGTTCTTGGGCCTTCTCCACCTCCTCTTGATATTGGTTCCTCTACTCTTCGGCCAAAATGGCGGGCTAAAACCATTGGTGATCTCTGGGATGATGAGCTCTTTGAAGGTAGAACTTCTAGACATAAGAGCAAACAACAGTCTACAGTAAATTTTTCTCTTATGGCTAACCTACACAGTATTTTTGAGCCTCAAACCTATTTAGAGGCTAAAGGTACATCTGAGTGGGAACAGGCTATGGAAGCTGAATTCCAGAGTCTTCAGAAGAATCACACGTGGACCCTTTCTGATCTTCCTGCAGGAAAAAAGCCCATCAGCTGCAAATGGGTGTATAAAGTGAAATACAAAGCTGACGGAACCCTAGATAAGTATAAAGCTCGTCTTGTGGCTCGAGGGTTCTCACAGAAGGAAGGCATCGACTATGAGGAGACTTTTGCTCCTACAACCAATATGAGTACCATACGGCTTGTCCTTGCCCTAGCAGCTCAGTTCAATTGGAAAGTTCATCAGATGGATGTAAAGAGTGCTTTCCTAAATGGTGACTTACAGGAAGAAGTCTACACAACGCAGCCTCCAGGATTCAAGGTTGCCGGTCAAGAACAGAAAGTGTGTAGATTAGCTAAAGCACTCTACGGATTGAAACAAGCTCCTCGGGCTTGGTACATGAAAATTGATCAGTACCTGACAGATCATGGCTTTCAGTGGAGCCCATCTGATGCAAACCTGTATATCAAGCATACTGGTGATGATATTTTGTTTGTGGTTGTCTATGTGGATGACCTTATCATTACTGGCAGCTCTGCACACTTGATCCATGGGATCAAACAAGACTTATGCAGCACCTTTGATATGACAGACTTGGGACTTCTTCATTACTGTTTGGGGGTTGAAGTCTGGCAGACTGAGAACAACATCTTTCTCTCTCAATCCAAGTATGCCAAAAATCTTGTGGATAGGTTCAGAATGCAGGATTGCAAACCGGCCACGACTCCTATGGAACCAGGGATCAAACTTTCAGCTCAGTCATCCTCCCTCCTTGTGGATGAAACTTTATTCAGGCAATTAGTGGGTAGCCTCATCTACCTTACTGCCACTAGACCTGACATCAGTTTTGCAGTGAGCTACATTTCCCGCTTCATGTTAGCTCCTAAGGCTGATCATTGGATAGCAGCAAAGCGTGTGCTACGATATGTGTGTGGCACTCCTGATTATGGACTCCTCTACACTCTAAGTTCTGATCCTATACTTAGCGGTTACACAGATTCTGACTGGGCCGGTTCGGTTGATGACCGTAAATCTACAACGGGGTATGTGTTTAGTCTAGGATCCGGTGTTGTCACCTGGACTAGTAAGAAGCAACAGGCAGCAGTGTTTTTAAAACCGGAACCGGTGACCGAACCGGTCCACCTAGCTAACCGGTTTACCGACCGGAACCGGTCTAACCGGGACTGGTTTGGTCTAAACGAACCGGTTTTTAAAAAATACATTAAATAATTAATTTTTAATGAAACAAAACTATTTTTAAGATGTAAAACCATGATTCCAAGCCAATAGAGACAAAATATGCAAAGTTTGCTCATTTATATACCATGCAAAGGTGAATATATCAAAATGGCACCGAGTGCAATACATATCATCGACAAAATAGCAAAATACATAAGAAATGAGGCTCTAAATGGCCTATAAAGTCCAAAAACAATGCTGCAAGCTATGAGGCCATTGGCCTACTACAAGTCTACAGTGTACACATGATCAATCATCAAGTCCATCACCACTACTAGACACAGGATCATCATCAGGAGCTACATAGACATCATCTGGTTCAGAGTCTGAGGATGCCTCAGCACAAGTCAGAGTAAGGTCTGAGTTACCTATGTGTTTGAGACTGAGTCGTGAAAGAAGTTCAAAGCCAGATCTCTGTAATATTGTTGTGTAATCTGAACTCTCCTAAAAGGGCCTAATCTAGGCCTTGTTGCAGATATTTTCTAGCAGAACTTGATCAAGATATTTAAAACATATTGATGACACCTTGTTGATGGACTGACGCCAGCAACCTGTGGAATAAAAGGTTCAATCACAAAGCGAAGATGCATGACAAGAATTTATTATACAGGAAAGAAGTAATGAATTAGTCATGAGAATGCAGACCTACAAAAAGATCATTGAAACAAAGCCAGAAATCAAAGTCCAAAACATATTAAAGAAGGCCCGTCGTGAAGTTTACAAACAGATTTTGAATTGCACTGTCAAGTACCTCATTTCTCTTTGAGATTTATTTTGTGCTTTTTTGAAATACAAATCATTTCATAGTTTGAAGGACTCTAAGATCTCCATGCAAAAGACATTACAATGATGGGTAGCTCAGCATCTCATAACTCACAGCCATAAATGAGTCTAACAAAATTATAAGTCTGCAAATGAAAGGTATGCATCATGGCTTGATTTACCCACAGTGACCTTAATCAATATTAAAGATTTTGCTTTGGCATCATTCTTAAAAAATTTCAAGGCTTGGAATAAAAGACATGTATCAAGAGGTTGATTTCACAAGAATATGATCAGTCAGATCATAGAACTGTCAATCTTGTTGAAGATTGGCAGCTTCGGTCAGAATTTCGTTAGCAAATTAATGGAGAAACTTAATATTTATGACTTTGGCCAAGTCAGCCTCGTAGAAGACAAGTTGGCCCCACATTTCTGACCAGCATTGACTATCTTGATTGACTTGTCCATAAACCGGCCGGTTTAGGACAGAACCGGCCGGTTAGCAATAAACCGGCCGGTTTTGACCTAAACCGGCCGGTTTTTACCGGTTAGGTCTATTTTCTAGGCAAATGAGGCTTCTAACCGGGTTTTTTCACCGGTTCTGACCGGTGAGCCTCCCAACCGGCCGGTTAGGCCGGTAACCGGTCAGACCGGAACGGTTTTTAAAACTATGGCAGGCAGTGGCCCTCTCCTCAACAGAAGTAGAGTATCGGGGAGCAGTTAAGGCATCCTGTGAGGCAATTTGGCTTCGACGTATGCTTGCGGATATTCATGTTTCCCAGACAGGTCCTACTCCCTTGTTTTGTGATAATCAGGGAGTGCTCAAACTTGCCAAGAATCCAGTCTTTCATGAACGAACAAAGCAAGTGGAAACCCATTGCCACTACATTCGCCAGCTTGTTGAAGACAGATCCGTTCAGTTGCGATATGTTCCCACAACGGAGCAGCCCACAGACATCTTCACCAAGCCTCTTGGTCCTGATAAGTTTGTAAAATTCAGAGGGTCTATTGGTGTTGTAAATAGATTGAGCATTAAAGGAGGGTATTATAATAATACTAATTAGTGTTTAATGCTCATTCTTATTAGTTGTTGCTATTTTTATTTTTTTAGCAGTTTCTTAGATGAAACTAGTTGTTTCTATTTCCTAATAGAAACTTGATGTTTCTATTACTGTAAATATCTTTGTATTATTATTGAGCTTCATTTTGCTCATCAATTCAATTCATTCATTGGAAATCCATATGCGTGTTTCGCACTGTTTTAGTAAGGATATTGAAAAATTCTCTAAGGATAAATATGAAGATGCCCCAGTGATATTGCAAAGTATGGATACAAGAAAAGGAAATAAAGATCATCAACATTTCTTCATTACCTTATTGGTAAATGGCCATCTTGTGTACAATTGTATGTTGGATTCAAGGGCCTCTTCAAATGTTATGACTAAGAAGGTCATGGAATGACTCAATCTAAGGATAACTAGGCCTTATCATAACATTTGTCCTATGGACTAAAGAAAAACAGAAGTATGTGGGCTAATTAAGGACTTGCGAGTTCACTTATCAGCATATCCAGATATTATGATTACTACGGACATTGTGGTGATTGATGTGCCAAATGCATGGGGAATGCTTCTATAAAGGAAATGGGCTGCAAACTTGGGTGGCAACATTCAGATGGACCTATTATATGCCACCCATAGTTTTAAAAACCGCTCAGAAAAACCGGTAACCGGTCAAACCGGCCAGTTAGCTCGCTGGCCGGTCTGAACCGGCCTAAAAACCCGGTCAGACCATTCATTTGCCCGATTTTTGGCCCTAACCGGTGAAAACCGGCCGGTTTAGGACAAAACCGGCCGGTTTGTTACAAACCGGCCGGTTTTGTCCTAAACCGGCCGGTTTTAGGCACAACCACCATAAAGTTAAAAAAACATGTTTTTGACTGTGTTTGAGGGGTTTTGGGGGGGGACTAAGGGTGTTTCAACCCTAACAATGTTGGCAATTAATGGTAATGTTAAATTCTTAAAGTAAAAGTGACATTTCCTTTAATTTTCATTTTCATCCTTTTACTTAAATTTTTAACATTACCATGAAATGACTCAGGATGTTTGAGAGTGGTTTCGACCTCATTGGATTTCATATGGAGAAACTAGAATTTTAGATTTCACTCAAAATTCAGCAGACTTAATGGTTTTCAGGATTTCATGGTTTGGGGGTAAACAATAAATGCAATTAGAGCTCCAAATGATAAGAAAAATTCCTGATCTAGATCCCATTGTGTTGGACGATATTGATCCAACATCAGAATGGGTGGAGGAGACTGAAGAACCTGTGTTTGAGGCTGATTTTGATATCGACATGGCTTTGGCGGGGGATGAAGCAGATTATGTGGTGGCATCAGAACCAGGATCAATAGCGGCATCAAGGAAAGGCAAGGAACCAATGGAAGGCACTAGTCATGCAGGTCGACAAACTCGTGCTTCCATTAGGTCCACTTCTATTGTCATTGGTGGCATTGATACTGAGGTTGCAGATCACGCTGAGGCATCCTCAGACTCTGAACCAGATGATGTCTATGTAGCTCCTGATGATGATCTTGTGTCTACTACTAGTAGTGGTAATGAACTTGATGATTGATCATGTGTATACTGTAGACTTGTAGTAGGCCAATGGCCTCATAGCTTGCAACAATGTTTTTGGACTTTATAGGCCATTTAGAGCCTCATTTGTTATGTATTTTGCTATTTTGTTGATGATATGTATTGCACTCGGTGCCATTTTGATGTATTCACCTTTACATGGTATATAAATGAGCAAACTTTTCATATTTTGTCTCTATTGGCTTGGAATCATGGTTTTACATCTAAAAATAGTTTTGTTTCATTAAAAATTGATTATTTAATGTATTTTTTTAAAACCGGTTCGTTTAGACCAAACCAGTGCCGGTTAGACCGGTTCCGGTCGGTAAACCGGTTCATTAGGTGGACCGGTCCGGTCACCGGTTCCGGTTTTTAAAACATTGATGCCACCATAGTACATACCCAACATTCTTGGCACCATGGTTAGATTAGACAAAGAATTGGAAAGGAAATTTCATGTGGAAAATCCTAAGGAGCCAAACAATGAAGTTGTGTATGAAAAACATAAAACTCGAAACTATGCAGTATTATCAAATTTCATGATACCCATGAATGATGAAGATAAGGAAGTCAAGGCTAACAAGGTTTGGTACATGCATTTTGATGGAGCTTGCTCTAAGTTTGGTAAAGGTGTTGGGGTGGTTTTCACTTCTCCTTCAAGAGAGAAGTCCTACTTTTCTTATAGGCTTGAGTTTGAAGCATCTAACAACATAGCTGAATATGAAGCGCTTTTATTGGGCCTAGAGTTGGCAAAGGATATGGGAATTAAGTTGTTGCACATTAAAGGAGAGTTAGATTTGATTATCCTCCAGGTCAAAAGTGAAAGGTTGAAAAGATATAGGAATGCTATATGGGACATGTTACCTCTCAAACTAGCATGGGTCCTACGAGGGGATCCTATAGAGCAACTACTAGGTAGAGGGGCAACAATGGATTGATAGTTCACTGTCACTTCAACTAAGGCTCCTTGCTCTTTAAAGACTTTCAACGATGGGGGGAGTCCAGATATAAAGGGGAATCACTAGATGAATGGAACAACGAGAGGACAAGGAGTGATTCCTAAGGCCTATTCACTAAAGAGAGAATCAATTATACGACATTCTTGCTTGGGAAGTAAGGTGATATGCTCTCTAGGTATGGTTAAGAGGATTCTGGAGGCTAGGCTTTGGGAATATATATTGCAAAGATAATTCCTAGGCCGGGAAATCCTTATGGAGAATTGGTCTTAGTGTGATCTTTGTGGAATTGGCGTCAATAGGTTGTGGGACCACACGGGACCAAGTGGACCCAAATTTAGGTCAAGGGTATGGAGTTGATCACCCAATGAGAAGATTGACCTAATTAGGGAGGAGAAGAGGATCAAAGGATAAATTTTCTATGATATTTGAATTCAATGATCCTAATGAGGACACTAGCCAAAGGAAAACTAGGGACAAAAATGGTCCTTGAGCTAGAGCTTGCTATATCTCGAGATCCCATTGTCGGATTTGCTTCAAATTTGGAGGGCCTCTAGAGCAAATCTCGACGCAATTGTGGACAAAAAATCGAAGTGTTTGGATAGCTATATTGTGAGATAATTGATGCCCTAGGTGACCTATGTAGGCTAGGCCTAGAAAGAGAGGGACGTGAAAGCAATAAGCATTGAAAATGATCGTCAATCGAAGATTAGTGCCTTGTTCTTTGGGAGAGATAAAGTCAAGGAGAATTTATGGTTTGGGAAGTGTTACCCACCATTTTGTGGGTGATATCCTTAGGAGAAAAATTTTCTCCAAGATGGTCCTCAAGCGGCAGCTAGCGGTCCCTTGTAGCCACCAACTAGCTCGTTGTGCCACTTCCCCACCACCTGAGCCAGCCATGTGGTCCCTCCACCCATCTATCATGATCGTATGTTTGAAGGTGGGCCTCCCAAACCTAAAGGCATGCCTTGTCATTTGATAATTGAGTATTGTAGTTTGCTTATCATGGACACTTATGGGAATCGATTAATGGGGGGATTCAGCAAAAAGAATGGGGTAGGTTTGTGCTCTTGTCCCGTAGACCCCCTTTTGGATATTAACCCTTGATTCTAGTCCCATGGGATCTCTTTTACTAATCATTTGGCTTTAGGGATGATATTTCACGGGAAACCCTGATTTTGGTTGTGTGGTCCTGCTCCCTCATCTGCATATATTACCCCCTTTCCACTCATTATTACCCCACTCATCATTTCTCCCACTTGGGTCCACATTCCTCCACTGGGTCCACACATGGCTAGTTCTCCCCTTCCCCTTTCCCACACCTTGGGTAGGGCCCGGAACAATGCCCTGGAGGTTGATGTAGCTAAAAAGAAAAGAAAAAGCATAATTGGCCACATTCAATAGGGAAATGTACCACAAAATGCAAAAGTGGTTGGGACAAACACATTTAGCACATGGGGAAAAGCCAATACATGAGCTCTATTCCATCATCATGGCCATCACCCTAGTTCCTACGAGTTCTATGAGCCTCCTTCATCATATAGGAACACATGATTGTCCCAACTCCTGGTGGGCAATGAACCACTCTACTTTAAAAGGGGGTATCCACTGCTATATCTCACACATCATGATCTTACTCCTTGAGCCCTAAGCAGTTAATCAAAGAAAAATAAAAAAAAGGAAAAAGGCATATAAATAAGGGTGGAGAAATCAAGGTTGGGGCACCTCATGTACCACAATTTCTCCCTCCTATACATTATATACCCAAGTGTGGGCTTCCCTTTTATTAGCTACCCTTGTACCCCAGCATGTGGCCCAAGGTTGCCCCTTCTCATCCCTCACTTCATTCGCCTCTCTATCACATACCACCACCTTTTAATGGATGTACCTTGAACATGTTATCCCCTTTAGAAGTAGAAACCACCTAATAGGATACTTGTTTTACCCCATTTGGAGTTTGGAGACATTAACACATGTCAAAGCCAATTAAGAAAGGACAAGCCATTATGAAGTACCCAGCTATGGCCCATGGTTTGTAAGCTCTTTTAGTCGATTTTTCTAATTGCTTGTTGTACTGGAAGGCTAGGGGATGCATTGGATCTTATGCAAGATTGCAGATGCTCTCCATCTTCGGTTTGGTCTCCCTATACAGGGTCCTAACCCTCCAGAGGGCTACATTGGCACATGTAGGGTGTGCGTTGAGAGAAGTCTTTCAAAAACTGGTCGTTTGAACCGGTAAGGTGTCAAATAGACCGGTTAGCTAGCCCACTGGGTCAAACCAACAGAAAAACCCGGTTTGACCATTCATTTCGCCAAAAAAAGGGAAAAATCGTTCGTAACTGGCCGATTTGTGGTCAAACCGGCCAGTTTCTTCCTAAACTGATCAGTTAGCTGCAAAGGCTGCAGAGGACCAACGCAACGCAATTTACCAAGTTTGTAGGATGTTTTAGAGGGAAAATAAGGGTTCTTTCCCTCCAAAAACACCCTCTCCAAGCCTTTAAAAGGAGCTCAACCCCCTCATTTGCCTCACACATCTCATTTGGAGATCTTGAGTTTGATTGGAAGCTTGTAGAGTGTTGATCTTTTGCTAGAGTAGTGGAACAACAAAGAGTTTGAGCTAAGTAGTAGTCATCATGCCTCCAAAAGCCAAGGATACTGCATGGGCTCATTGTGATATGATTGATGGCAAAATGATCTGCAAATATTGCCAAAAATCTATTGGAGGGGGTATTAACAGGTTCAAGCAACACTTGGCTGGGATAGGAGGCCATGTAAAGCCATGTGAAGCACCAAATGACTCAATAGGGCAGAATACCTTCAAAGGTTGGAGACTCACGTCACTAAACCAATAGAGAAGTTCGTGACTCAAGCAGTTGCAAAGTTTGGGAGTTGAGACTCAACAAACTGAGTTTGATCATGATGACTCATGAGAAGTTTCAAGTGATAATGTTGATCACTATTATCATATATGTAGACCTGTAGTAGGCTAGTGACCCCATAGTTTGTAGGCTTTGTTTTTGCACTCTAGAGGCCATTTAGAGCCTCATTGCTTATGTATTTTGTCGATGATATGTATTGCACTCAGTGCCATTTTGATATATTCACCTTTACATGGTATATAAATGAGCAATATTTGCACATTTTGTCCCTACTTGCTTGGAATCATGGTTTTAATTCTTAAAAATAGTATTTTTTCATTAAAAATTAATTATTTAATGTATTTTCTTAAAACCAGTTAGTTTAGACCTGACCAGTCCTGATTCGACCGGTTCTAGTTCGAAACCCGGTTCATTAGGTGGATCGGCCCGATCACCGGTTCCAGTTTTTAAAACATTGGTGGAGAGCCACGGGCCTCCACAGTAGTAGACAACACTCCATGGATCCCTGAGGATGCTCAACGATTGCTCGAGATTCGCATATTGGACAAGGAAGATGCACTTGGTTCACCATTGCCCAGAGAACCCCATAGATATACCATGCACTTGGCAACTGACCCATGGTTTGTAGGATCATGTGGCATCACCTACACCATCATCAGAGCCCTTACAAAGGACCTACAGGCCTCTTCGACTCATTTGGAGACCCATGAGGTTATTATTGTGCCCCCACAACCATTGGGAGCACCACAGGTTTATTGTTTGGAGAACAAGGGGCCAACCCCTTGTCCATCACTTTTGAGGGCCCTATTTTTCATTATGGCACCTATGGACCTCATCAGGCCTCTTGTAGGGCCCTACTGTTCAAGAAAAATAGTTAAAATTGGCAACTAAGGCCAAACTCCATGTGGGTCATTTTATTTATGGCAGCTGATATTTTTCTTGGATCCCTCTCATCGAGAGGTGTAGGATTGATCTAAAGATCATCCGATTCCGATAAATATTTATGAAGATATGAATTTATTTTGATTATAGACAAATTGTCAAGTCGGCCAGCAACTTACGTAGGCTCAGAAGCCCAACAGTCATGTCTATTCAATCTCTACGTTTTAGTATAAATAGAAGAGGACTTGAAGTCATTTGTCCCACACACACTCACTCTTGTGATATCACTTCATCCTGTTTTGGGTTTGATGAAGATGAGAGCTAGAGGGAGTGCCCTAGGGTATACGCTGCCCTAGATAACATGCCCTAGATCTAAATGCAGTCATAGGAGAATAAGCTCTATGTTGCTCAAAAATCCGGAAACGCCGAAAAAGCCGGAATTGCCGAAAAAACCGGAACTGCCGGAAAAGCTGAAACTGCCGGAAAAGCTGGAACCACCGGAACTGCCAAAAACGCTGGAACTACCGGAACTGCTAGAAAAGACGAAACTGCCAGAAAAGTCGGAAAAGCCGGAACTGCCAGAAAAGCTGGAAAATCCGGAACTACCGGAAAAGACTGAACTGCCAGAAAAGCCGAAAATGCCGACACTGCCCGAAAAGCCGAAACTGCCAGGACTGCCAGAACTGCCGAGAACAACCGAAACTGCCAGGAACAGTCGGAACTGCAGGGAACTGCCGAAACAACCAGAGCATCTGTCTCCGAAGGAGAGCAACATGCAAGGGACAACTAACAAACATTGGGACAGTTGTATGGTACTTAGCAGCAAATACACCAAGCATGCAATGTTACAGCTAGCATGCAAGGGACAACTAGCATGCAACAACAAGCATGCTAGGGACAACAAGCAAGCAAGGTGCAGCATGCAAGGGACAACTAGCATGCAACAACAAGCATGCTAGGAACAACAAGCAAGCAAAGGACAACAAGCATGCTAGGGACAACAAGCAAGCAAGGGACAGCAAGCAAGCAAGGTGCAGCCAACACATGGGTCAGGATGGCAACATGGTGCAACAATGGCACATAATGCAGTGCAGTGATGGGTACAGTCATGATTAATGAAGCGTGATGAGATGCAGCGTAGTGATGATGGGTGCAGCACGGTGTAGCGCAGTGAGGTGCAACATGATGACGAAATGCAGCACAACGATAGGTAAAGGAGTCACCTTGAAGAATTAGTTGAAGCAGCATGTCTTCAACTGATCTCATGTATCATCTTCTTAGAGATGATCTATGCTCTTATCTAGATAAGTCAAAGCGTTGACTTCTGTTGTAAATGTACTATCTCTCTCTCTCTCTCTCTCTCTCTCTGATGAACTATTGAAGAACATATAAGAAGAATTGATCAAGGGTTTCCCCACATTGGGGTTTTTCCCTGGCTAGCACCACATCTTGTGTCCTCTTGTCTTGTCTTGTCTTCTGCGATTTATATTTATGTTCTATCTGCAGTTTACTTTAATGCTAATGTGATTGCTAATCTGGAAAAGATATTGAGCTAACTGCGAAAATTGAAATAAATTGCTTTAGCATACAACATACTTAAAATTAACATGGTATCAGAACTGAGGTAAAGACAATGCCCAAGCAAAAGTGAAAGAGCAATCATCGAAGGAAGTTGGGAAAAGACAAAAGGATCAGTGGATTCCTCATCCCTCTTCAAATTCCCCAAGGGTGAAGTCAAAGCAGAGAATATTATCAAAATGGCACAGCGGAAGTTTCTGATGGCCTACCTAATGATCACTTCATTGGGAAGTTTGGATCTAAGGGTGGAAGGAAAGGTGGATGCCTTGGTTGCAATAAGTTCGGCCATTATGCGAAGGAGTGTCCGAATGGCAGAGACACATCTCTTAATGAAGATAACAATCATTCCAGGGACATCTTCAATGATCAAAGGAATGACAAGTAATGTAGGTCATCAAGGAAATGGTCGACTCTTCAAAGAAAGCAAGGAACCCCAGGTAAGAAGAAGCAAATGTTGTTTTTGATAAGATAAAGAAGTGTTATCTTGTATTGGCCCTCTCCTTCAAATTCTTTAGGAATCTGGCATATTGATTGTAGTGCTTCAAGGCACTTCATCGAATAGGTGGGTGCACTCTCTAATTTTGTAGAGATGGAAACAATCGTGGGATTATACTTGGAGCCGATGCCACCTATCCCAGAAAGGGTGTAGGGAATGTTATCCCTCGATTGAATGAGGGTAACTCAATTCATTTATAGAATCCCCTTTATGTACCTGATCGCAAGAAGAACCTGGTGTCCATTTCAGCGATGGAAGTCAAAGGTTTCAGGGTGGCACTCATCGATGGAAAGGTACATGTTTGAAAATAGAATTTTCAAAGATGTTTTTGAGTTCAGGTTTGTATCAAGTTGCAGGAAGTCCACTGGGGACCATGTCCATTAACACATAGCACTGGAGGTCTGTGAGTCAGATGGTGACAGGGATGCCTGAATTGAAAAAGAGCATGAAAGTACATGTCAGAGATGTACCAAAGGAAAATCTTACAAGGGGACCGTTCCCCTCATGTAGCAGGCCCACAGGTTTGGCACAACCCGAGGAGTTTGAGATTCATGATCGAGAATCTCATGTATACAGGTGGAAGAAAGCCCTCTATGGCTTGAAGCAAAACTCCCAGGGCATAGTATGAGAGGATTGATCGCTGTCAGATGAAGCTGAGATTCACTAGGAGTGAAACCGATCCAAACCATTACCCGAAGGTTGTGGATGATAGACCTCTCATACCGGCACCTTATGAGGACAACTTATTTATGACAGGTGCAGACCCTCTCATTTGCAGAAGTAAGAGGGAGTTGGATTCCGAATGTGGAATGATAAACTGCAAGCCTGTGACTGCCTCGAGGATATTAACTTTACGAAGTTATATGGTAGTCATGTCGGACCAAATTTGGGAAATGCCTCTGAGTTTCATAAACACATTCGCGTTGATGTTCTTGGTGAACTTCCGTCCAGACATATGTTTTGCAGTTAGCATGGTGAGCTTATATTTGGTTGAGCCTCACTAGATTGGTGCCAAGAATCTTCTGAGCTATCTTCGGGGCACAATCTCTCATGGATTGAGATACACTATCGGAAATATGAAACTGCATGATTGTTCGAATGCTGAGTGGGTAGGCAGTGTGGAGGATCAGTAGAGCACTTCTCAGTGCTGGTTCTCTTTGGATTCTACTTCGATATCATGGATGAGCAGGAAGCAGAAATCGGTTGCTGTAAGCATCGCCAAGACTGAATACACAGCTACGAGTATGATCTCGTGTGAAGCTGCATGGTTGCAGTAGCTCTTAAGTGAGCTGTTTGTACACATGACGAATACCACTGTGATTCTCTCTGACAACCAGGGGTGGGATTTGATTATTGAGGAATCCCGTATTTGATGATTGCTCCAGCAGATAGACATCAGATACTACCTTATCTGGGATATGGTAAGTCTATGAGAGAGGAGGCTCCATCACATTGAGACTAATGTACAGGTTGCAGACATTTTTTGTCAAAGTCCCGGGGAAAGGTCAAATCTAAAACTTTCCCGAACGACTTGGAGTCGTTGAGAGACCTTCCTATAAGGGTCCTACATGTTGCATGCATTGAGCTCTAGGAGCTTTGGGGGCTTCGGGTACTTACTGGAGCAACATACGACCACAGGGCGACTCACCCTCCCCTGGTGGTGCGTTATGGAACAGGATGATTCGTTCTCCTGCGGGCCAAGATGATTCGTTCTCTGTGGCGACTGTGGAACAGGATGATTCGTTCTCCTGTGGGCCAGGATGATTCGTTCTCCGTTGCAATAGTGGAACAGGATGATTCGTTCTCCTGTGGGCAAGGATGATTCGTTCTCTGTGGCATCCACTGACAGGATGATTCGTTCTCCTGTCGAGGCATTTTACTGATGCAATCTGGGACTCATGGGAAGTACCTCTCATTTGATCAATGAGCAAGGAAATGAGGATAGGGACCATAGTAGTTCTATCGATGGACGCATCGTTGTATCTACCGTACTCCCTATGCTAGGATGACCTCCATGGATCTGGGATCGATGAAACTGATCTGGGATCAGAATGAGTGGTTTGAGACACTCTCTTGTGATATTGATCTGGGATCAATGAAACTGATTTGGGATCAGTTTTGAGACACTCTCTTGTGATATTGATCTGGGATCAATAAAACTGACTTCGGGTCAGTAAGAGTGATGTGACACACTTTCTTCAAATGAAACTGACTTCGGGTTAGTAGAGAATGGTATGAGACATTCTTGATCAATTCTTCTTCTTCATGGTTCAGCAGAGCAAAGCAAAGCTCAACATAGCAGAGCTCAGCAGATCAGAGCAGAGCAGAGCAGTGCAAGGCACTGATGGCAGAGATAGTACAGTCGGACATATGGATCAGCGGATGGAGTTCTCCCTAGTTGAGAGGGAGTGTTTTGGCAACTAGGGCCAAACTCCATGTGGGTCATCTTATTTATGGCAGCTGATATTTTTCTTGGATCCCTCTCATCCAGAGGTGTAGGATTGATCTAAAGATCATCCGATTCCGATAAGTATTTATGAAGATATGAATTTATTTTGATTATGGACAAATTGTCAAGTCGACCAGCAACTTATGTAGGCTCAGAAGCCCAACAGTCATGTCTATTCAACCTCTACGTTTTAGTATAAATAGAAGAAGACTTGAAGTCATTTGTCACACACACACTCACTCTTGTGATCTCACTTCATCCTGTTTTGGGTTTGATGAAGATGAGAGCTAGAGGGAGTGCCCCAAGGTATACGCTGCCCTAGATCTACATGCAGTCATGGGAGAATAATATCTACATTGCTCAAAAAGCCGGAACTGCCAGAAAAGCCGGAACTACCGGAAAAGCCAGAATTGCTGGAAAAGTCAGAACTGCCAAAACTGCTAGAAAAGCCGGAACTGTCGAAAAGACGGAACTGCCGGAAAAGCCAGAACTGCCAGAAAAGCCAAAAAAGCCGGAACTACCGAAACTGCCGGAAAAGACGGAACTACCGAAAAAGCCGGAAAACTCAGAAAAGCTGGAATTGCCGAAACTGCCATAAAAGCGGGAAAAGATGGAACTACCGGAAAAGACCGAACTGCCGGAAAAGCCGAAAAAGCCGGAAACTTCAGAACTACCGGAAAAGCCGGAACTGCCGAGAACAACCGAAATTGCCAGGAACAGCCGGAATTGCTAGGAACTGCCGCAACAGTCGGAGCATCTGTCTCTGAAGGAGAGCAGCATGCAAGGGATAGTTAAATAACATTGGGACAGTTGTATGGTACTTAGTAGCAAATACACCAAGCATGCAATGTTACAGCTAGCATGCAAGAGACAACTAGCATGCAACAACAAGCATGCTAAGGACAACAAGCATGCTAGGGACAACAAGCAAGCAAGGGACAACAAGCAAGCAAGGTGCAATCAACACATAGGTCAGGATGGCAACATGGTGCAGCAATGGCACATAATGCAGTACAGTGATGGGTACAGTCATGATTAATGAAGCATGATGAGATGCAGCATAGTGATGATGGGTGCAACATGGTGCAGCGCAGTGAGGTGCAACACGATGACAAAATGTAGTACAACGATAGGTAAAGGAGTCAGATTCAGACTCCTGAAATCTTCGGATGTTGATTAAAGTCTACAATTCGGGTATGAACACATTCTCCCACAGTTTGAATTCAGACAACGTCAAAAGAAGAAAATGCAGTACCTCTCACACTCTCGGTACTAATTCAGTCTCTTTATTTAGTCGTGAAATAACCACCGTACTAGCCACATACTTGGTGTCATTATAATATTTGTCATACCACAATGATCTCAGTAACTCATAGTCTAGAGCAGTTTCGGTGATTGGTGCTGGGCTGTACAAGAAGGTCTCAAAGGAAATCTTTGAAAAGGGATTTCAGTTGTTCAACTCAAGCAAGGATCTACAATAAAATCACACAAACTTGAAGATCACCCGGAGGAAGCATCAGTGCAGCTTCAACAAGATCAAAGTGAAGATTTCATCTTCACATCTCAAGTATTCTCATTATTCAGTTTGGTAAAATGACTTCACAATTGCAAGGAGATCTATAGGTTGGATGGGTCATCAAAGGTCCTTGCATTGTTGGAATTTCTAAGTCTAACTATTAGAAACCCTTCATGTACTTTTCTAATTTATTTCTACCTACTTTTCTAATTAATTAACAAGTTATTTACCATGTAAATACTGAAAATAAATACAAGTACATGCTCAACACATTACAGATCATCAACTGAAGGAAACAAAACAAGCACACAAGTGACACCGTTGTTTTTGGACCAATGTCCCCGGAAAAACCAGTGCAGCTATCTGAGGGTTTTAATTATTAAGCAGTTTCAGAATACAATCTGGGTTCCAACACCGGCTCACCAAACAGAGAATAATCTCGGCAGTAGTACCTCTTAGTCGGAGACAAATGTTCCAGCTGAAACCCCGGATAAACACTCCGACAGATCCCAACTCCAATCTGCCCCACGAAAACCCCAGCGTCTGCCTCTAGGGGTTGTGTAAGCCCTTCCTGGCCCAGCGTCAGCCCAACATCAGCCTAATAACCCCTGCGTCAACCTATGGAGTCACTGAGTCAGCCTCTAGAGCCTCTGTGTCACCCACGCTAGCTCTCTGAGGCACTGCGTAGCTCCTGTCTGCCTCTGCGTTGGCCCTAGCTGGCTTTGCGTGGCCTCTGGTTGGCTCTGCGTCCCTCTCTCTCGACTTCTGCGTTGATTCTCCTGGTACCCTCTTTGCCTCTCTGCTTCTGTATTCACTGCCCCTAAACGCAACTCTGATCACTCTTTCGACTTCCTCAACAAACCCTGCCCCAGAAAATCAAAATCTTGATCAACTCGGGGTGTTCTCCAAGTGACCCTCAATGGCCGAGATTAAGTCCCTAATCAACGGCTAAGATTAGATTTGGCTTGATCCATGACTTTTGGATCATCTAACACAGTTTTATATTAATTCACATTAATATTTTATTTTCCCTAAGTTTAGACTTAGGGACTCCATTAAAAATATTAATTATTTTAATATCTCCCAAACTGTTTAGAATCTGCCCAAACCCCTTCTGGGCATTGGAGATCTCATGCGCCTTAGCCTCTCCACCAATTTTCGTGGCTAGAGCACATCCGATGCTACCCCAATCAACATGCATGAGGAGGATTGTCATAATCTCCATAGATAAGAGAAGTCAATGAACAAGTCTCCTTTGAATTCATAAGAGGCAACTCTTAAAAATCCTCTCTATGTAGCAAGAAAGGAAATAGAAAAGAAATATATGAAATGCTAGAAGACATACTCTATGAAATGCAGTAAAGAAGGTCATCTTCATGAGATCTCAATTGGGAGATCTAAGAAAGATGATAAGAAGACAATCATTTATTTTCTTAATAAGCAAGATAACAAGTGTCCTTGGGACAAGGAAGCTTCTTCCTCTAACAACTTGTGGTACCTGTGCAAGATGGAAAAAGGATAAGTTGTGGACAAAAGTGTTGAAGGTTAAAGGACTAAAGCATGAGAAGGGAAGTTTGGTCCTCAAACAAGACAGATTAGTATAGCTAAGATTCAATGCTATGGGAAGATTATGGAAAGAAGCTCATATCACCAGAAGGATGGAAGAAGCTGAAGAAGAAGGGCCAAGGAAAGAGGGAGTAACAAACCTCTACTATGAGTGAGATGGTGTCTCTCACAAAAGGGTCCTATCATAACCTCCTAAATCCTTAGTTACAGATATGACCATGATAAAAAGATGCATCGTGGCATCATAAAAGTATTAGAAACAAGAACTCGTGACATCATCATGGGAATCATGAAGGACAAAATCCATGGCAATCAAACATGAAGGATATAGCTCTTGGGAACCTCATTAGAAAGAAAGAAGTCATCTAGGACAAAAAGGAAACATTTGCCAGATGGGGATATGCAAGATCCTCAAGATCCTAATAAAGTATCTCAATGATATCTCGCAATGATACAACTATGATCTTAGTGCAGCCAAGTGCAACTATGGTGAAACAGTCAGGTTTTAAGTGGATCTAAGTTAGCTCTCAATCATGCATATGAAGATCTCATTGTCATGATGAAGACCTCAGTGAAGGTGCAGCAATGGTGTTGCAACAGTGATAAAGATCAGGATGGTGCAGTAGTGATGACCTCAGTGGTGCAGTGAAGATAATGATCTTAGCAGTGACACGAAGAGGATTGATGGCTTGGTCTTGGAGTGGAAAAATAGGTCAAGGGTCATGGTCTTGGTATTCGTCAATTGGAACCTCTATAAGAAGAATTTGTGTGCGAGTTTTCCTCTCCAAGAGGGAGAGGTTTTGGCCCTGGAAGAAAGCCAAATATTTTGTGTTCTTGTCTCTTTGTTTTTTATAGCAATTTGGTGAAGCAAACACACACTCTAATAATAAGAAGATCTAGCTAACTAAGATATAATTGAAAAATTACTTCACAAATTGTTATCATGCCAAGAAGAATGTCATCAATCTTGATTTCCCTAGATTCTTCAACACCTACGACATGTATTATTTACATTTGACCTCTTCAGAGGCTTATTATTTCATTTATGAGCTAGTTTGGTGGGCTTGTCACCAAAAGTTAGGTTATTAACACATTATTTTATTTTTGGGCCTGATGTAGGCCTAAGAGACTAATTCAAACTCCTCATTAGTGTATAAATACAAGTGAGATGAGTTCATTTTCTCATCATCACTTTGGATTGAATATCTCTTCTTTAGAGAATTTCACACTTTTTCTTGGAGGATGAATTGGGGGATGGATGAATTTTGATGTTTGGATTTGGTTTATCTTATCTTGGAGCTTCTCTATTGTCAAATTGTTGATGGTTGGATATGTTCTATTACATGTAAGTACACGATTTTAATGTTCTTATTTTACTTTTTCATATATATTGGATTGGGAATTTCGTTATTTTTAGGGCTAATTGCTGCATGCATTTACTGTTTAAATTGTGGAATTTTGTCTCTATATAGCATCTCTCGATGTATGGGCCATGTAATTTTGAATGAAATTTCCTAGGGATAATTCTATAACTGAATCCATCTTCATAATCCATTACCTTTTGCAAGTCGAAATATAAAGTTGTAAGGTTGCTTCCATTTGTCCTGGAAGACAAGCGAAGTAGTCTTAAGTCCTCCTTTACCAAGAAACAAGGCCATCATTCATATTTATCATTGAATCCATTCTCCCAAGGCTAAGACACTAATCTACCAAGAGATGGTCACTCAAAAATCAATTCCTTTTCACCTTCTTCTAGGTCTAGCCAAGTTGGTCACCTAGGGCATCACTTTCCCAACGAAGTAGCCCTCCAAAAAGTTCGATCTCCTAGCCTCTCCTATGTTGGTGTGTCCTCAAGGCCTCCTCCAATTTTGAAGCCATTTCGACGGTGGAGTTGTGAGATAACCCAAGCCCTAGCTCTGAGATCAAACTTTGCCCTAGTATTCCCAATTCTAGTGCCTCATAGGATCAATTTGACACCTTTAAGTGAAAATTCTTGTTTGATCCTTTCCCCTCCTTGTCAGGGTTAAGAACATCATTGGTTGATAGATTCTTCCCCCTTAAACTAGGCTGAGTCCACTTGGTCACGTGTGGTCCCACACTTTTGAAAAGTCAAATCTTCAAGAACCATTCGGGAAGTCAAGTCCAATAAGGATTTTAGGATTGGGAAACTCCTTCATAAGGCATATTCCTCTAACCTAACCCTCAAGTCCTCACCTCCTTATTCTAGAAATATTTATACCTTGCTTAACAAGCAAGTAAGCTCTATTCTTAACCCCTTTCTAGGAAAAGGATTATTAAGGTCACTTCACATTCATTGGATGATTCATCCTTCACAAGTGACTTTCTATATACCGGGTCTCCTCCCATCAGTGAAAGTCCATAAAGAGTAGGGAGTCTCGGTTGAGGTGACAGTGGGCTAAGCCTCCATCGTTGTCGTTCGATCTAGCAGTTGTCCCTTTAGGAGTCCCTTTCATGTCCCCGTGCTAGTTTGAGCAATAACATTTTGGCGTCATTGTCAGGGACACGAAACGTTTGTTTTGCTCCCCATACAACATATTGACATAATATTATTGGCGACTCCATTGAAAGAATGAAGACCTAGTTCTTCATTGAACGAAGGTCGATGCTTGTAGGGAGAGGCAAGCATTTTTCTAGGCATCTTTAAATTCACCCTAACGATCCTACATATTTTTCATGTATACCTCAAATAGGTTGTCTTTCCTTGATAAATTTCCCACTTTGGACATTGCTAGCATCCCTTGGCATCCTAATCATGTCACAGGAAGAATGGTACATGAGGTGCCCGTATTTGATGGTGATCCACTCTCCGGAATTCACCACGTAGATGATTTAATGCACATGCCTCAAGAGAGAAGGTTGCTCACCAAGGTGTCCTTATGTTATTATTCATGGGATCTCTCGGTGGTCATAACTAATGGCTACATGATCATGAACCTAGGAGCATCTCATCCATTGAAGAGTTCATGATGGCTTTCTTAGACATTTTCAAGTATACCATGCATTAAACATTCCATAGGAAGCCTTCATCGAGTATCATCAAGACATTGAGAATCTAAGTAATGAGCAGGAAGGCAAGCCCTCCTTGGGTCCACATGATGAAAAGGATGATTTTGAGGACACGTGTTGAGAAGAACGGGTCTGTGGAAAGTGAAGTTGAGACTAACCTTACCTTTTTCAAGGATAGTACTCTCGATGATTCTCCTTTTGAGAACCGTGAGGAAGGTGATCCCATTAGCCCCTTAGAAGATGACATTGGAGATTATTTCCATATTGAAAGAGGGAAATGGGAAGTTGTTGGCCCTCAATTTGATTGTGCTCCCATTTATGACACCGACAAGGAGGATGAGGTTGAGAGTGGTCCTCCCTTTCTCCCGAGCATTATTTATGAGGACATATCCATTGATACCCTTGGGAAGGAGAATTATCACTTTCCCTTGCATGAAAAGGAGCAATTGGAGATAATTAATTCTCCTTTTTGGGAAGACCCTATCTTTGATACCAACAATGATAGGACTAATAAAGCCCTTGCTCATACCTACCTTCCTTATGATTTCGGGAGTATATTCAAATCACATGAGCCTCTAGAGTTAGATTTTTAGGAAGAGGGTCCCATTGAGACTTCACCTTCCCCTTTTCCCTTTTCTATTGTTCATCATCTTGAGTCTCCATCAAGTGATTCCCTCACCCCCTTCCCCCTTCCAAGTATAGTGTCAAGGAGGAGCCCCTCATTGATTATACTTTACCTCCTTGGACACAACCTCGGGGTTTTGATCACTCCATGACCTCCTTTCCAATGTGACCATTACCTTGAGCGACCTATTTATTTCACCCCTTCTTTCCCTCACCCTTCGTTCACCTCTCATCATGACCTTGTGACATCTACAAAGCATGATATTATAAACAATGATTGTAATAGGGAGTTGTTGAAAGTGATCTTTCATTCCACCATTGTGTACCTAAAGGGAAAGCCCTGCACTTATAGATTGGCTCATTCTCCTTCTCCTAGGGCTTCCTTTTACCTTGAATGGAGATCATATTTTCCAACCTCCCACCCATAAAAATGTATCTGCATCTGCTTCGGGATTTGCTACATGACTAGTCATACTGGTAGGCATATGTATATTGATATGATGATATGTTGGTTGCACTTCGCATTAGCTTTTGTCACATGCATGTTACTGTAGGATGCATTGCATGTTGATTTTTGCATTAGAACTATTGACATGATATTTCTCATGATAGATTAGCTGAATTTAGATTTTAAAACTGCATTTACTTCTCTGAGTCGATTTTACAGCCTAACGTTAAGCATGTGCGATCATGAGATGCCACGAAGGCATGTTGCCCCGTGTTTTTCATCTATTATATGTGCAGGTAACAGGTCTACGTAACCAAGAGATTGCTAGAGTTTTCATGACCTCCCATTCGAGTAGCTTCGTCCACTTATTTGAGAAGCTCACGTCCCAGTTGGAGCTAGATGTTACCCACCATTTTGTGTGTTATATCCCTAGAAGAAAATTTTTCTCCAAGATGGTCTTCAGCCAACAGCCAGCAACCTCTTGCAATGACCAACTAGCTCGTTGTGCTACTTCTCGACCACCACCTGAGCCAGCCATGTGGTCCCTCCACCCAAGCCAAAGATGAAGTCCCTCCACCCATCTGTCATGATTGTATGTTTGAAGGTGGGCCTCCCAAACCTAAAGGCATGCCTTTCCATTTGGTAATTGAGTATTGTAGTTTGCTTATCATGGACAATTCTGGGCATGGATTAATGGGGGAATGCGGCACAAAGAAAGGGCTAGGTCTGTGCTCTTGTCCCCTAGACCCCTTTTTAGATATTAACCTTGGATTCTAGTCCTGATGGATCTCTTTTACTAACCATTTGGCTTTATGGATGGTATTTCACGGGAAACCTTGATTTTGGTTGCGTGGTCCTGCTCCCTGATCCGCATATATTACCCCCTTTCCACTCATTATTACCCCCTTCATCATTTCTCCCACTTGGGTCCACATTCCTCCATTGGGTCCAAACAGGTTAGTTCTCCCCTTCCCCTTACCCACACCTTGGGTCAGGCCTGGAATGATGTCCCAGAGGTTGATGCAACTAAAAATAAAAGAAAAAGCATAATTGGCCACATTCAATAGGGAAATGTACCACAAAATGCAAAAGATGGTCGAGACAAACACATTTAGCACATGGGCTACAATACATGAGCTCTACCTCATCATCATGGCCATCACCCTGGTTCCTACAAGTTCTATGAGCCTCCTTTATCATATAGGAATCCATGATTGTCCCAACCCCTGGTGGGCAATGAACCGCCATACCTTAAAAAGGGGTATCCACTGTTATATCTCACACATCATACCCTTACCCCTTGAGCCCCGAGTAGTTAATCAAAGAAAAATTATAAAAAGGTAAAAGACATATAAATAAGGGTGGAAAAATCAAGTTCGGGGCACCTCATGTACCACGATTGCTCCCTCCTATACATTATATACCCAAGTGTGGGCTTCCATTTTATTAACTATCCTTGTACCTGAGCATGTGGTCCAAGGATGCCCCTTCTCATCCCCTACTTCACTCACCTCTCTATCACATACCACTAGCTTTTAAAGGATGTACCTTGTGCTGATTTGTGTAGCTTAGGAGGTACTCCAAGCCCTAGGGTTCAGGGTTTGGAGGGAAAAGCACCACAAGGGTCACTTGTGGGATTGAAACCCAATTATGGGGTTTTGCACCCATCGGGATTTGGGTCAAAACCATGATGAATTTGAGCTTGGGAAAATTTAAGGTGATAGAGCCTGGAAAGCCAATTCCAACGCTCCAAAGATCACTCAAATCAGAGCTCTAGAAACGAAGATATGAATTTTTGAAATTGACAAATAATTATTGGTATTCAAGTCATGTAGGCTTGAAGTAAAATTGTCCAATAGATGTGTCTCTTCATGAATTCGTGGAGCCCCTTTATTGGTGTATAAATAAAGGGTGAATTGGAGTCATTAAGGCATCCATTTGTGCAACACTCACACTTGAGAAAGACTCGTGAGAGAGAGGAAATTCTTTGCCCTAACCACAGCAAGGAGGAGATAGGGCAGTGTGGGCTTTGAGATCTGTTTCATGGTTATTTTGAGCATTGAGTTGCTGTGAGGGGAGGCAGAGGTAGCTCCCTAGAAGGCCGAGGTAAGAGAAGGTTGTTTAAGCATGTGTAGAGAACTCTTGGGTGCATAAATCTTGGAGGACGAGCATCGTATGTTGCTGTAGGTGGCCCACAGGCCATACCTCATCTTTGGAGGGCAATGTAGAGTTGTTTAAGGGTTGTCTATGCCCAGGACAACAGCCAAGGGTGCCATCATTTCTCCAAGACCAGGTCGCAGCCAAGGAGGGTTGTTTTGGTGGCTGATTGGGAGCTATTACAGCAGCTAAATGTGCCCTAAATAGTCACAGATATAACAACAGTAACACAGACTTGGACAATAGTGTTGATTAGTGTTGGATCTATGTTTTTGGTTTAGTTTGGATCAGTTTGACATTCCAACCTATTGGTGCCATATGGAGTACTTTCTGAGGAGGCGAAGAGTCCATCCTAGGAGCAAAACTGACAGTGAAGTATTGGGCATCTTTGCACTATTGGAGGGCAGCGTGTGGATGTCAAAAGTAGCCCTAGACTAGCAGTCTTGAAGTGACGAAGATAGCTGAAGATTGGGTGAAGTTTGCAGCCTTATGAGTAGCTCCTTGACATGGAACAGTGTCATGCAGCAGAAGTGACATGCAACAGTGTTAGGTGGCAGCCTTCTTGGAATCTTGATGTGTAGTGGCCTTGATGGACTAAGGCACCACTAGTGAGCAGTACGGGAGCAAATGACCAACAGGATAAGATACGGGATCGAAGTTGCGCAACGAAGTTCGTCATTGTATCTTGTATACCATAGACTGTTGTATTATTCAGATTTGGTTTAATATAACGAAGATTGGGATTGTATATATTGTATAATTTTTTTTAAAACCGTGTATATTTGTGCATATGTGATTTATTGTTTTATATTTTTGCTATGCAAAGTAGTTTATGGTTGAGATTCTTGGTTTGGTAGCGTCAGTGATTTTAAGACTCTAACCTAGACCCAAGGTCATGGAAATTCAATAGTGAACATATTATCCCATTTAGAAGTAAAAACCACCTAATAGGATACTTGGTTAACCACATTTGGAGTTTCGAGACATTAGCACATACCAAAGCCCATTATGGAAGGACAATCCATTATGAAGTCCCCACCTATGGCCCATGGTTTGTAAGCTCTCTTACTCGATTTCTCTAATGACTTGTTGTACTGGAAGGCTATGGGACGCATTAGATCTTATGCAGGATTGCAGATGGTCTCCATCTTGGGTTTGGTCTCCCTATACAGGGTGCTAACCTTCCAGAGCACTACATTGGCACATGTAGGGTGTGTGTTGAGAGCCATGGGCCTCGACAACAGTAAACAACACTCCATGGATCCCCGATGATGTTCAGAGATTGGTCGAGATTCACCTACTGGATGAGGAAGATGCATCTGGTTCACCTTTGCCCAACCAACCCCACAGATGTACCCTACACTTGGCAGCAGACCCAGGATTTGTAGGATGATGTGGCATCACCTACACCATCATCGGAGCCCTTTTAGATGATCTACAGGCATCTTTGACTCATTTGGAGACCCATGAGGTTATTATTATGCTCCCACACCCACTGGGAGCACCACAGGTTTATTGTTTGGAGAAAAATGGGCCAACCCCTTGTCCATCACTTTTGAGGGTCCTATTCTTCTATGGAACCTATGGACTTCATCAGACCTCTTGGAGGGCCCTACGACATGTATTATTTATCATTTGACCTCTTAATAGGATTATTATTTCATTTATGAGCTAGTTTGGTGGGCTTGTCACCAAAAGTTAGGTTATTAGCACATTATTTTAATTTTGGGGCTTATGTAGGCCCAAGAGACTAATTCAAACTCCTCATTAGTGTATAAATACAAGTGAGATGATTTGATTTTCTCATCATCACTTTGGATTGGATCTCTCTTCTCTTTAGAGAATTTCGCACTTTCTCTTGGAGGATGAATTGGAGCATGGATGAATTTTGATGTTTGGATTTGGTTTATCTTATCTTGGAGCTTCTCTATTGTCAAATTGTTGATGGTTGGATATGTTTTATTACATGTAAGTACACGCTTTTAATACTATTCTTATTTTACTTTTTCATATACATTGGATTGGGAATTTCGCTATTTTTAGAGCTAATTGTTGTGTGCATTTACTGTTTAAATTGTGGAATTTTGTCTCTATATAGCATCTCTCAATGTATGGGCCATGTAATTTTGAATGAAATTTCCTAGGGAATATTCTATCACTAAATTCAGCATGATAAGCCATTACCTGTTGAAAGTCGACGTATAAAGTTGTAAGGTTGCTTCCATTTGCCCTAGAAGACAAGCGAAGTAGTCTTAAGGCCTCCTTTACCAAGAAACAAGGTCCTCATTCATATTTATCCTAGACTCCATTCTCCCAAGACTAAGGCACTGATCTACCAAGAGGTGGTCACTCAAAAATCAATTCCTTTTCACCTTCTTCTAGGTCTAGTCAAGTTGGGTCACCTAGGGCATCACTTTCCCGATGAAGTAGCCCTCCAAAAAGTTCGATCTCCTAGCCTCTCCTGTGCTGGTGTGTCCTCAAGGCCTCCTCCAATTTTGAAGCCATTCCGACAATGGAGTTGTGAGATAACCCCATCCCTATCTCTAAGATCAAACTTTGCCCTAGTATTCCCAAGTCTAGTGCCTCGTAGGATCAATTTGACACCTTTAAGTGAAAATTCTTGTTTGATCGTTTTCCCCTCCTTGTCTGGGTTAAGAATATCATTGGTTGATAGATTCTTCCCCCTTAACCTAGGCTGGGTCTACTTGGTCCCATGTGGTCCCACACTTTTGAAAAGTCAAATCTTCAAGAACCATTCAGGAAGTCAAATCCAATAAGGATTTTAGGATTTGGAAACTCCTTCATAAGGCATATTCCTCTAACCTAACCGTTAAGTCCTCACCTCCTTATCCTAGAAATATTTGTGACCTTGCTTAACAAACAAGTAAACTCTATTCTTAACCTGTTTCTAGGAAAAGGATTATTAAGGTCACTTCACATGCATAGGATGATTCATCCTTCACAAGTAACTTTCTATACACCGGGTCTCCTCCCATCGGTGAAAGTCCATAAAGAGTAGGGAGTCTTAGCTGAGGTGACAGTGTGCTAAGCCTCCATAGTTGCCCTTTGATTTAGTAGTTGTCCCTTTAGGAGTCCCTTTCATGCCCCCTTGCTAGTTTGAGCGGTAACAGGAAGAATCTACCCAATCAAATGTTGAAGAATGTAACTAGTGTCGGTCTTCATAATTGTACTTGAGTCATGATGTTATATAAAATTTTTATTATTATTAAATTGACTTATTAAAGCATGGGTTTCATGCTTGGGTCAATGTTAATAGGTCAATGCACCCATTGAATGCTCTAGGATTTTTGTTGAGTCAAAGTCAAAATTATTTTTCTAAGAAACCCTTCTTGGGCTCCTTAAGGTCATGAAATAAAATTATTTTTATTATCCTATTCCTTCCCCATCAAGCCACCCTCCTCAATTATCTACTAGTCAACCTCCAACACAATGACAAGTCGACCTAGCCTGATATGAAGTCGACTTTGTTTCAATTGATCATGTCGGCTCATTTTTGGAGGCTCCAATGACTATTTATACCAAGTGAACTCATCCCAGTTTGTCGCAACGAAAAGGAAGTTCGGTTTTGAAATTCCACAGTGACAATAGGAGATCAAAGTCTGAAAAAGTACAAGTCTTTCATCTATAGTTTGTATGCGAGTACCTAAGAAGGAAGTTTGCAGTTACCGAAAATATTAGTCACAGGTTGAGAAGACGTATAGAACCACAATAAGCTGAAAATTTCTGGAGCAGAATAAGAAGGTAAGCTGAAAAGGGAGAACAAGCCTTTGTCATTTGCCTATCAAGTGAAGATAAGGAAAGTTGCAAGAACAATATATTACAGGGCGAAGATTTTCTGAAGCAGAAGGAAGAATGAGGTCCTTATCATGAAGACTTTGACCTTAAATTTCGTTGATATCCATTGAAGATTAAAGACGCTAACTTGATGGGGTAAAGGATGCCGTTGTCTTGGTATTGATTGCCTCACTGTCATATGAATCTACTAAAGGAAGAGTTCTTAACTGGGTTTTCCCTTAGATAGGAGTTTTGCCAGGGCTTAGCACCTATATCTTGTGTTCTCTTATGTCTTTCAGTTTTGTCAATTGTCTTGATGATAATAAGATAAAAACAAAGAAGAAGAAAATAATTAATCACAAGAAATTGTCAAATAATAGAGAAATCAACCTAAATAAGGCTGCCCTAGATTTCTCAACATGGTTTCAGAGCTAGGTTTGATGACATAAGGGAAGTAAGAAGATCACATAGGCTTCAGAACTAAGAAGAAACTCTAGACCTCTAAGACCGAACTCCTAGGAGAAAGGAGAACGATTTCTGGGCATACTCTATTAGCCCTTGCCACAATAATTAGGCAAGGAAGAGCACAGAGTTTTGAAGAGCAATAAATCTCTTCTTTAGAAATCCGAAAGGCTAAGATGGCACTCAATCTCCCAGATGATTGACGGGCTTCTGATTGAGACGAAGATAAGCAGGGCTCCCTTAGTCCACTTCATTTATCTCATAAACATGCAACTCCTGAACAAACCCTCCTGCGAGGAACAAAAAGAAAAGATGGCAATACACATAAAGCACAACAAGGCCATAGAGCCATAAATTACATAACATTTGTTGTTGATTTAATTTGATTCAACAAATAACCAAATTAGAGGATGGGAGGGCTAGTTTGGTTTACTCCAAGGACCTTGCGCAAAAGAAGAAGCTATAGCCTTGGCCCAATGTCAAATTGATGCCTTTGCCCTCAACAGAGAGGAGCTGTGAAATTGTGTTTGACTTTGAGCAGATGACTGCCACTGAAGTCAACTGACCACCAAATGCTTCAGTATTTAAGGGCTTCAAACAATTGGCAAGTTTGAAGCTTACATAATGATTATTATTAAGTTGGGAAGAAAACAATGATGAAAGCCCTTTGGGTTTGCACAAACCAATCCAAGAAAATTAGTGTGTCATGGGGGCGATTCTAGGGAGGCTGAAGTAGTCGGGGCAGCCATGTAATGAGATGAATTGAGATCACGGTAAAGGAGGGCACAAGGTCAGACTAAGCAGCAACAACATTGAATATGCTTGGAATTGGATGATCACATCACCAGGGAAGACACTTTCCTAGTAGAAAAGTCGATTAGACAATCTCTATTTTAAGATCAGTGCATAACAAATCATTGAAATAGGGAAGAACTCATTTCAATAAAGGAAGCCATCTTATTACAACATGTGCAAGAGGCCTTGAAGATCAAGTAAGTATTGTTATTTTGTGTTTTAGTTATCTACTAATATGTTTTTTGTCTCCAAGAAAAACATTGAATCCTATGGAACACCAATCCTTCAATCGAAAAAGCCTAAGGTATGTCCTATATGTTCAGTTTATAAGGTTTGCAAGTTTCTCTTTAAGATAAAGATTGAGTACATATAGAAACTCTTATACTCTTGTTTCTAACTTAGGTTATCTAGGGTACGAAAAAAATATTTATAGATTTGAATGAATTTTAGATTGCCCCTAGATCTAGTTAGTGTTGGCATTATGACTCAGGTTTGGCACTATGACACAGGTATTGTCCTTGATGGCAACTCTCTTGACAAATCACTCAGATGATTTCAGTTCAGGCTCATTGGCTCTTAGAATAAAGGAAAAGGAGTTATACACAGATTCCCGTTGACGAAGCCGCGTATACACGCGATTTCACAGACCAAAAGGCGTGTATGCATATACACGCACTTTCATGCACAGAAAAGCGTGTACAGTTTGGAAAACTTGGTTTTGGTCTGTGGTATTTGGTCCATGGTATTTGGTCTGAAGTATTGACCCTAGGTATTGAGTCCAAGGTATTGATTCTATATGGTTTTGGACCATGGTATTGAGTAAGGCCTAAGACTATAAAATGGGAAGGAGATCATTAGGCAAAGGCACTCAAAGATCGAATATCTTATGAAGAGAAAGATCTAGAACACTGATCTTTGGGTAATGGTGCATAGCTGGATCTGAATCAAGGAGAAACCTGAGCGCTAGAAGAAGGATAAGTTCTATTGATGGGTCAAGATCTCAAGGCTTGACGAGAAGTATCTTTGTTTGATTTTGATCTATTATATTTGGCGCATGACTTGATCTATAAATCTGATGATCTGGGTATAAGTGATCTCTGAATATTTGAAAAAGGGTAAATTATCTTTTATAGATCTGTATGTAGGTTCCGCATAGAAAAGACGCGTATGCACGCTGGTTCGGTATTTCAAAACTGCGTATATGCAGGTTTGCCTTAATATAATAATGTATGCAAGCAGGTTATACATATTGAAGTAGCGTACGTCTCATAAAATATGTTTTAGCTACTTCTCTTTATTGTTGCAGTGTTATGGGTTCAGGATTGGTTTCTGGTTACTGTTACTATATTCTGGTTACAACGTTCAGAGAAGTGATTGTTTGATTTACTTTTTGGTTGGTGCAAAGGAGATTGGTTGATGCAGATATATTTGATGTTTGATTGATGTTATTGATGGATCCAGTCTGAAATTTATGAAACGTGGTCCCTGGAAGAAAAGAGAAGGTTGTATCCTTATGTAGGTTAGCACCTACGTACTAGTACATCCGCTAGTATAAGAGCTAAGGGGGTTGTAGTTCCCTTCCAGGAGAAGCTGGAGAATGAGAAAAGGTTGTAGCCTTTTGTAGGTAGAAGCCTGCGTACTAGTATAAGACTGCACCAGTACAGAAATATTGTAAAAAGAAGTTTCTTGTTAAAAGAAGATAGAGACGAATTGCAGCAGGTGGTTCTCACCCACATTGGGTTTCCACCTTATATCTTGTGTTCATGTGTGTGATTCCCTGTACTGTTTACTGCACTTGATTACTGTTTTTATGGTTCTAATACACAGATTAAGATCAACGAACTAAATTAAAAGTCTGCAAGATATACGCGGGTTTCTCTAAACACAATTGCGTATATACGCAGGTTTAATTAACAGAAGTAGTGTATATCAATTTGTTTATGGAAATGGAAAATTGTTAAGTAGCTAATACTGATTCACACCCCCCCCCCAGTATTATCTCCAACAGTCAAGATTAGTACTCAAAATATCCTAACGAAACCCCTAGATGGTCTCTACGCTATTATACTTGTATATTTTGGTTGTGCTTGTAAACTAATATTGCAAGAGTGATAACTTAATAAATTGAGTGGTATCCTTGGGCACAAGATGACTCATAAGAAGATGAACTATGAAGCTGCTATCATATTTAAGAGGGAGCCTTTCAAGTTGGTATAAAGTATAACTCAAGGTATGTATAAAAGTTTATAATTCTTCTTCATATTATAAGTTGGGACCTTTTTTAAATTTGTTACTAACTCTTTCTTGTCTAGGATTTTTGGATCATAATGATTCTTGTTAGGGAGATTAATCATTAGAATGAATCTACCCTCATTATATTATCATTCTTATGTAACTCTAAAAAGGTTCACTGTAAAATTGTTCATTTTATAGCATCGGATGTGCTCTAGCCATGAAATTTGGTGGAGAGACTAGAATGCATGAGATCTCCAAAACCCAGAAATCATTTATGGAAATTCCACTTAGAAATGACTTAATTAGATTATTAACCAATTTTTTAATGTTTCCTAAGTCTAAACTTAGGAAATTTGGTTAACTAATCATAATTAATTAAGTCAAGGTGAGAATTATCTAGAAACTCACACAAATTGATCCAAAAATGATCAGAGCCATCCATTAAGATCTAATCTTGGTTGTGGGAGTACCAATAAGAAGATATAAGAAGGGTTCAATGTCATAATGGAGAATACACTAAGTTGCACGAAACAGGAAAATGGGCATGAGTCTCTGAAACGGGCATGGGTACAAAGTGACCCCCCCAAATTTTGGAAACGGGAAACACGATATATATATATATATATTAGAATTTAAGACACTTAAGAAATGTTATGTGCAATCATAAAGCATACATGGTACATTATGATTAAATTTACATCACATTTACTCATGAATGATCACATAATAAAAATAGCAATATCGGAATATCCAAAATCAACCTTTATTATATATATGAGGCCGCAAGTACAATAAAGACTATGAGGTTGCAAGAACTATAAAGACAAAAGACTAATCCTCCAAAGTAGCAACAGTCAATTGCCGAAGAGTTCGAGCTTCAGTGAAGAAGCAAAGACAGTGATCCAGAGGAAGTTTTCCAGATTTGGAGAGGTAGCAACAAGGAGGCTGAGTTATTCCCAATAAGGCAACGCAGAGGACTGCGCAGTTGCTTCAAAAAAGAAATTCGATTTGGTTGGAGGAAAAATCGATTCAGCTTCCAAAAACCGGGAAAGTCTTCTAGAGTTTCCGGAGAATCAGTTTCCTCAGCAGAGACAGGCTTAGACGTCCAAGGATCTACGCAAGCACTATGCAGAGGTTGACACAGAGGGTCCAAGATGACGAATTTCTGAAGTGAAGTTGTGTCGGGGTTGCTTGTGGAAGAAGGGAAATTCCCTTAAATAATTTTGGCCAAATTTTCTTGTTGTTTGGATTGCTAGTTGCGCATCCATAGATTGTACTCAAAATTTCACCATTGCATGATAATAATAAAAACCCTCAACTGTTGCACTAGTTTTCCCAAGTTGGATTTTTCCAGGGACAGTTGTCCAAAAATAATGGTGTCATTTTATGTGTGTGTGCTGTAGGATTTTCTCAGTGTCCAGCGCTCCTTTTCTTCCACAATACTTATTTGTGAAAATAATAGTGTGAACTATTTGGTATTTGTTGTAGCAAACTTCAAATAAATTGTTAAATAAATTAAAACCTACGAAGATAATTTCTAGTTGTTGTGATAGATGGAATTTTCACATGGTATCAGAGCGTGAGTGATCATTCGGGAAGCTTAGAAGCGGAAAAATAATTTATTTTCTCAGAGGTAGCAATAGGCCAAAACTCTTAGAGGCACCGCAGTCCTCAGATAGGCAGGCCAAATTGTTCGGGCAAGAATTCTATTTTTTGTTGCAGGGTTGCAAAAAAATTGAGTTTCCCGGGTCAGTGATTCCAGCTATCAGAGGGAGGAGCAACAACATAGATTTTCGCTGAGCAGATTCCTTGGTTGGAAGTGGAGGGTTTTGCAGCCGCAAAATCAACATTGGGTGGAAGAGAAATTGAACGCATAGAGAGAGGAATTTCCAGATTTCTCAAAGGGTTTCTAGATCCAATTTTTTGGAGCAGATCCTAGATTTCCAGTTCCAGCAGGGAGTGCGGGTTTGCCAAAGCAGCCAGTTCAAGTTTTGGGGTTGCAGTTTGTGTGCCAGTTACTAGAGAAGGACATTCAGAAAGGCTGAGCGAGTAGTCTCAAAGAGTAGCTGAAGGTTGAGATAGGCAGACAGTAGCAGTTTTGTGCATTCCAGGAGACAGTGTGGGTTTCAGAACTGGTAGACGAGCAGGAAAGGGAGGAGATTCTTGTTTAGTTCTCTAGTTTTTTGAGTTTCGCAAATTTTGTAGCTTTGTAGAGATGACCATACGAGATTACCAAAGGATGTCGTACGAGTTAGCCAAAATGTAGATCTGCGCAGCAAATCAACTTCCAGTTGTCGAAGAAAGGTACCAGAGGAAGCGCAAGTTGTCTAGTGTGGGTTGCAAACCGAAGAAAGGTCCCAATAAGGGACAAGGCTCAAAAGGAGATAATAGGGCACTGGATCCAAGAGGAGTATGAGACTCCAATGTGTTGGGTGGGCAGGATCTAGTGCAAAAGCAACAAGGAAATCAGTTAGATCAGTTCCAGTTATTGCAGCAAGATCATCACCTTTGCTACAGAAATCCACAGTATCATAGTAGCAAGTTCAGTGTGTTGAAGTTTCTAAGTCTACTTAGTTAGAAACACTCCATGCACTTTATCTGATTTATTCCTACCTACTTGTTCCGTTACTTAACAAGTTATTTACAATGTAAATACTGAAAATAAACACTAGTCCATGCTCAACATATTACAGATCAACAACTGAAGGAAACAGAAACAATCACACCAAATGACACGTTATTTTTGGACCAATGTCCCTGGAAAAACCCAATGTGGGAAAACCGATGCAGTTATCTGAGGGTTTTCTTATTAAGCAATATCAGAGTACAATCTGGGTGTCGAAACTGGCCTACCCAACAGAGAATTTCCTTGGCAGTAATACCTCTCTGCTTGAGACATTTTCCAGCTGAAACCCCGAATAATCCTTTCGACAGCTCCTCGGCTACAATCTGCCCCAGAAACCCCAGCATCAACCTTCTTGGACTGCGTCAGCCCCACTCTGCCCAGTCCTAGCCCTGCATCACCCTGGATGGCCTGCGTCAGCCTTAGGAGGCCCTGTGTCAGCTTTCTGGCCCTCTGCCTCAGCAACGCTGGCCTCTCTGAAGCTCTACGCAGCTCTCGGCGACCTCTGCGTGGCCCTGCATGAGCTCTAGCTGCTACTGCGTCACTCTCCCCGGCTACTGCACTGCTCTCTTGGCACTAACTCTGCCACTCTGTCGCTTTGTACTCAATGCCCCTCAGCTGCAACTCTGATCACTGATTCTATCTCTCTTAGCAAACACCGCTCTAGAGAATAGAATGACTGATCACTCTGGTGTACTCTCCAAGTTCCCCTCAAGCCCCCTCTTATACTTTTCTCGTTGACTATCAACGACTGAGATTAAGTACCTAATCAACGGCTAAGATTAGATCTGGCTTGATCTATGTCTTTTGGACCATTCTAACACAATTTCATATTAATCCACATTAATATTTTATTTTCCCTAAGTTTAGACTTACGGACTCCATTGAAAATATTAATTATTTTAATATCTCTTGATCTGTTTATAATCTGCCCAAACCCTTTTTGGGTATTGGAGATCTCATGTGCCCCAACCTCTCCACCAAATTTTGTGGCTAGAGCACATATGATGCTACCCCAAATCAACACTCCCTCTTAGCGAGGACTATGCTCTAGCAATACTCCTCACTGAGTATCACCCTGATCATCTGGCTACGGTCCCTGTGCTGATGTTAGGCCGGCTACCCAACATCCTCTGCATTGTTGCATCCTGTACTGCTACCCATGGCCCTGCCACTGCCACTGCTACATCCATATTGCAACTCCCTCTACATCTGTGCTGCTGCTAGTCCTTTTCTCCCAACACTGCATCTGCACTGCAACTCAGTTACTGAGAAGTAAGTAATTGATCTCCCAACCCCGACCTCTTTGTTAGGCAAGAGACACCCGCTGATGTTGAAGCTCCCTATGCTGCTGACAAGTGCTCCCTCTCTGACCTCTGTGCTACTGCAACAACTCCCTGCATGTCACACTGTTGCACACCTCTCTATGTCATCCTGCATTGGTGCAACACTCATGTGCCTCTTGCATTACTGTAGCCTGCTAGCCTCGCGTTGTCTCGAGACTCCTGCACTGTATCTCTCTCTGCTCTTCATCCACATCCATATCTACCCACATCACCCAATCCTACTACTCCTCTTCGAGGCTCCCATAGAAAGGTCTAATCCAAGAGGCTGGGTACCTCAAAGATCCTACCCCCCATCACTTGTAATCTGCCTAACTACAGAGCGATGTCTCCCCACTTTCGCTCAAGTGGTGGCACTCATGGCACAGTCATCATCTGTCAAAACTTCCTTCTCTGCCCTTGTTGGCACTGCCTTAGTCTCGGAAGACTCTCCCTTACTCTTCTTCCTTGGACACTGGGTTGCATAATGACCCAGTTCCCCACAATGGAAGCACTTGATCTTCGAGAGATCCTTCTTCTTCCGCTTCTCCTGCTTTCCCTCAGATTATAGGACAACATCTTCCTCCTCCTACTTGACTTTGATCCCCTTGCTGCTGCTACCCGTCTTCGACTGTCGTCTGATCTCTTCTTGGCGAAGAGCAGCCCACATCTCATCCCAAGGTGGAAGTGTCCCTCTACCCAGTATACTATGGAAAAATACCTCCCAATCTTCTGAGACTACATTCAAGGTTGTCCTCACCATCAATTCCTGATCCGGCGTGGCTTCTTTAGCAATCAATTGATCTTGGATCTCGTTTAGTCCTCTGAGGAAGGTGTCAATCAGTTCTCCCTTCTTCATCTGATACAACCTCAACTGGTTCTCTAGTAACATTCTTCTTTGCACAGAAGTATGCTAATACAATTTCTTGAGGGCTTCCCACATCTCATATGTTGTTTCCTTCTCAGCGATGTGTGGTACTACATGGTCCTTGACCCCGTCAAGGGTGATGCTCTATTGCCTCCCCATACTTGTCAGTATCATTGGGGTCGACTGGGATAGTTATAACCTTCAAGGCGAAGTTCTTGACACGATTTTTGTCAAGTACGGATGAGATTCTAGCCTTCCAGGCTGCGAAGTTCGACGCTCCGTCCAACCTGTCCTGGTCTCTTACTTTGTGTAGTGCCATGATGCTCTCCTACTTCCCTCCTGGAAGTTCTCGATCTCAGTCTTGATTTCCCTCCTAGAAATCCTTCTGTCGATGTCAAGATGCCCACTACTTTGATCGTTTGTGCAACCGCACCACTGATCTGGGTTTCTCGGCTAGAAACCCTCGGGAAGACAGATGCATCACACTGAACACAATTGATTCAATACTTTAGATGCTTCTCAATTGTAGTAGTTGCAGTAGCAGCAACAACAGATAGGAGGGAGTTGCAGTGTAGATGCAGAGTTGGAAGCAGTGTGGCAGTGTCAGTAGCAGCACAAATGTAGCATTAGATTTGCACAATGGCTAGGGGGCAGTATGGCCAGACATCAGCAATGTGATAGGAGGTGATACAAAGACAAGGTGTTATGGCAGGATATGCAGCACTAGAGAGAACACAGTGCTCGCTAAGAGGGAGTGTTAATTTCTGTAGCATCAGATGTGTTCTAAACATGAAATTTGATGGAGAGGCTAAAATGCATGAAATCTCCAAAACCCAGAAATCATTTCTGGAAATTCCACCTAGAAATGACTTAATTAGATTATTAACCAATTTTTTTATGTTTCCCAAGTCTAAACTTAGGAAAATTGGGTAATTAATCAGAATTAATTATGTCAAGGTGAGAATTCTCTAGAAACTCAAACGGATCGATTCAGAAATGATTTCATTTGAGTCATCGATTAAGATCTAATCTTGGCTATTGGAGTCCCAACAAGAAGATATAAGAAGGGATCGGTGTGGTGATGGAGAATACACCAAAGTCACTTGGAGAATTTGATTTTCCAGAGTAGCAGCAGTCAGTTGTCAGAGAGTTCGATCTTCGGTGAGGAAGAAGAGACAGTTAGGGGTAGAGATAGTGATTCGGAGGAAGCTTTCTAGATCCGAAGAGGCGACAGCAAGGAGGTCGAGTTATTCCCATGGAGGCAACGTAGAGGATTACGCAGTTGCTTCAGAAAAGTAATTCGAATTGGCTGGAGGAAAAATCGATTCAGCTTCTAGAGGCCTAGAAAGTCTTCCAGAGGGCTGGAGAATCAGTTTCCTCAACAGAGACGGGAAAAACAACATCATCTGAGGCAATTTCAGGTTTAAACAACCAAGGGTTTGCGCAAGAACTACGCAGAGGGCCCAGGAGGACGAATTTCTGAATAGAAGTTATATCAGGGTTCCTTGTGGAAGAAGGGAAATTCCCTCAAATAATTTTGGCCAGATTTTCTTGTTGTTTGGATTGCCAGTTGCGCATCCATAGATTGTACTCAGAATTTCACTACTGCATAATAATAAAAACCCTTAACTGCTTTACTGGTTTTCCCAAGTTGGGTTTTTCTGGAGACAATTGTCCAAAAATAACGGTAGTTGTCTATAAAAGAGTATATCCAATCATCAAATTATGCCAATAATGAAGCTCCAAGACAAGAAAGAGATGTCCAAACATCAAAATTTATATATAACATCCAAACTCGTCCTCCAAAACGGATAGTGAAAATTTCACAAGAGTAAATAATCCAATCCAAGTGATGATGACAGAACGAATCACCTCTCATCTATTTATACAATGTCTAATGAGTTTGATTTATCTTAGTTGGCCTAATTGAGCCCTAAAATAAAATAATGTGCATAATAACAATACTTTGGTGACAAGCCAACCAAATAGCTCAACAACATAATAAGAAGCCTCTCAAGAGGGTCGAATGGTGAACAAAGTGAGTCATTGGGCCTTTGAGGAGGCTTAATGAAGTCCAAGTGGTGCCATGATGAAGAGTGTGAAAATTCCTGCACCGTAGGAACCCCTACTACAGCAAATCTGAATCTACTTCACCTACTTGATTTTTAAATCACATTCACCAAGTTATTCTTCTGAATACTAAAGCAAATTACTTCTACAGCTTACACTAATTAAACATTTGATCTCATGAAACAGAAAACTGAGCAAAGAACAAGATACATAAGACACACTTATTTTTGGACACAATAGTCCCCGGAAAAACCCAATGCGGGAAAATTGGTGCAGCAGTTCTGAGGGTTTATTATTATGCAGGAGAAATATATGAATACAAATCTACAATGCTCATATAGCAATACTTTATAGAGAATATTGGCGGAAAATCTGAGTGAGATTTCCCTCACTTCACCCGACAGAATTCCGATTGATCTAGCACAAGACTGGCTAACCCAGCTATTTCTGCATTGGCTCTGCGTAGGCCTTGCGTCAGCCTTTCAGGCTCTGCGTTCGCCCTGCGTCACCTCTTCTACCCTCTGAGTCAGCGATCCTGCCAGTTCTGGATTCTGCGTGACAGGCATCTTTTCTGCTCTCCACTGGCCCTTCTGGCTCTGCGTAGCCCCAGACTGTCCCAGTGACAGCTCTCCCGGCTTTTGCGCTACCTCCACAAGCTCTCTCAGCGTATCTCTAATAGTATTCTCCAGAAAGTCCTTCTTCCGTGTTCTCTCTACCCCTCTGCTGCTGAATGACCACTTAGTTTGATTTTCTCAGCTTCCTAGCTCCAAAAATCGAACTCTAGATCAATTCTCTCTCTCTCTCTCTCTCTCTCTCTCTCTCTCTCTCTCTCTCTTGTTGATTTTGGGTAGCATCAGATGTGCTCTAGCCACGAAATTTGGTGGAGAGGCTAAGGCACATGAGATCTCCAAAACCCATAAATCATTTGGAGAAATTCCACCAGGATGAAGAGTTATTAAAATAATTAATATTTTTAATGAGTTTCTAAGTCTAAACTTAGGAAAATAAAAATATTAATGTGTATTAACAAAATGTGCATGAGAAAGTTCTAAGTGAGGAGATGAAGTTAGTTCTAATCTTAGTCGTTGATTAGGGACTTAATCTCAACCGTTGATTCGTCAACGGGAAAATTATAAGAGGAGGCTTGAGGATCAGTTGGAGATACACCAAGTGATCAAAGAATTCGATTTTCCAAGGTGAGGTTTGTTTAGGAAATCGAGTTAGTGATCAAAGTTGAGTGATGGACAGTTCAGCAAGGGTTTTCATTCGAGGCTGAGGAATACATAGCAGAGAAGCAGTGCAGTGTTAGGAGAGACGGTGCAGGCCCTAGAAGGGTTGACGCAGAGGCTGAAGAGCTAACGCAAAGGATGCAGAAGGCTGACGCAAGTGACGCAAAAGCCATAGACATTGACGCTGAGCCTCAAAGGCAGTGCTAGGGAGATTTTGTGGGGCAGACTGGGAGCAGATCAATAGATTCTGAGCAGGGAGAGGGTGATGCAGCTCTTGGAGGAATGACGCAGTTCTAGAGCAGCGTTTGTTGCAGCTTTCACTGTCCAGCATAGGGAACAGTTGGAGTCGCTGTGGGGTTTGAAGATTCGGTTGCTGATTTATTAGAATATCTATCTCTGGAAAGAGGTATTACTGCCAAGGATATTCTCTGTTGGGTGAGCCATTTCTAGTACCCAAGTTGTATTCATGAAATCTGCTCAACAATACAAAGTCAAACCCTCTATATGCTGCATCGGTTTTCCCGAATTGGGTTTTTCCAAGGACGATTGTCCAAAAATAACGATCTCCCTTGTGTTATTGTCTCTATTTATTTTAGTGCATGATCTGTATATTGGTGAAGACTGCAATAGTGTTTACTTTGATGTTTATGCAATTAAATAACTTGTTAATGTAAAGAACAACTAAGAGAGTATAAACCAGTAATTGCAGTAAGGGTTTCTAATGTGTTAGATTCAGGAATTTTCACATGGTATTAGAGCAATTGCAGATCATAGACAACTGAAGACACCAGCCGAGAAATCTGAGAATTTGCAACAAAGAAGCAACTGTCTCGAGATACAGCGTTGTTCCAGAGCTGAAGAGACGAGAGGAGTGACTCAGTGCAAAGAGTGTGATGCAAAGGTTCACGCATTGCCTACATCAACATTCTGAGGCGGGAGAGGAAGACACAATAGCTGGAAGGAGCCCACGCAGTAGCTCCGTCGGCCATCAGAGGAGGCCAGACTAGGCTGACGTAGAGCCACGCCATCCTTTTGAGCCAGGAAGGATTGACACAGTTGGCCGGGAGGAGCAGATTCAGCCCATGCAGAGATTGCGCAGAGCCTGAAGGGCTCAAATTCTTCGGGTTATCGGGGCTAAGGGAGTTGTGCATATTTTGATTTGTGGAGCTGGTGTAACATTATTTCTGTTAGTGCAGAATAGTGTCTAAGGAAACTGAACCAAGGTAGAAGGAATCACTACCTCGACAGATTTCTAGCCAAGAAATCTAAATACAGATTGTAGCAGCAAAGGAGGATTGGAGAGGAGCGATTCAATAGTTAGCCGGAGGATTTCCGAGAGGGAAATCAGGACTCACGGGGAGTCTAAAGAAGAGGAGCAGAGATGGAAATGAACAGATTGAGGGATCAGGACAGATTGGACAGGGCTTCCAATTTTGTCATCTAGAAAGCCAAGATCCCGGTAATCCTAGATAAACATCGCATCAAGGACCATGCCTTGAAAACAGTGGTTGTCCCAGTTGACCATGATGCAAAGATAGTGAGGGGTAGAGATAGTGATCCAGAGGAAGTAGAGACAATGATCTAGAGGAAGTTTTCCAGATTCAGAGACGTAGCAGTAAGGAGGAATAGTTATTCCCAGTGAGGCAACGCAGAGGACTATGCAATTGCTTCAGAAAAGCAATTCGATTTGGTTGGAGGAAAAATTGATTCAACTTCCAAAAGACGGGAAAGTCTTCCAAAGGTTCCAGAGAATCAGTTTCCGCAGCAGAGACAGGCTTAGACGTCCAAGGGTCTACGCAAGCACTACATAGAGGGTCTAGGAGGACGAATTTCTGAAGGGAAGTTGTGTCGGGGTTGCTTGTGGAAGAAGGGAAATTTCGTTACATAATTTAGGCCAAATTTGTTGCTAAGAGGAGCAGATTCAACTCACGCAGAGATTGCGCAAACCCTAAAGGGACATTGTTTCTATCAGTGTAGAATAGTGTCTAAGGAGATTGAACCAAGGTAGAGGGAATCACTACCTTGACATATTTCTAGCCAAGAAATCTAAATATGGATTGCCAAAGCAAAGGAGGATTGGAGAGGAGCGATTCGACAGTTAGCAGAAGGATTTCTGAGAGGGAAACCAAGAATCAAAGGAATTCTAGAGAAGAGGAGCAGAGATGGCAGTGAACAGATTGAGGGATCACGATAGATTGGATGGGGCTTCCAATTTTGTCATCTAGAAGGCCAGGCTCTTGAAAATCCTGGATAAACATCGCATCAAGGACTATGCCTTGAAAATGGTAGTTGTCCCAATTGACCCTAATGCAGAGATAGTGAGGGGCAGAGACAGTGATCTAGAGGAAGTAGAGACAATTAGGGGTAGAGACAGTGATCCAAAGGAAGTTTTCTAGATTCAAAGAGGTAGCAGCAAGAAGGCTGAGTTATTCCCAGTGAGGCAATGCAGAGGACTGCACAATTGCTTTAGAAAAGCAATTCAATTTGGCTGGAGGAAAAATCGATTCAGCTTCCAGACGCAGGGAAAGTCTTCCAGAGGTTCTAGAGAATCAGTTTCCTCAATAGAGACAGGCTTAGATCTCCAAGGGTTTGTGCAAGCACTATGCAGAGGTTGATGCAGAGGGTCCAGGAGGACAAATTTCTGAAGGGAAGTTGTGTCAGGGTTGCTTGTGGAAGAAGGGAAATTCCCTTAAATAATTTTGGCCAAATTTTCTTGCTGTTTGGTTTGCTAGTTGGGCATCCATAGATTGTACTTAGAATTTCACTATCCATAATAATAAAAACCCTCAACTGTTGCAACAGTTTTCCCAAGTTGGATTTTTCCGGGGACAATTGTCCAAAAATAACGGTGTCCTCAGTTTCCAGCGCTATTTTTTTCACAATATTTATTTGTGAAAATAATAGTGCAAATTATTTGGTATTTGTTGTAGCAAACTACAAATAAATAGTGAAATAAATTAACAATTAGGAAGACAATTTCTAGTTGTTGTAATAGATGGAATTTTCACATGGTATCGGAGCGTGAGTGATCAGTCGAGAAGCTTAGAAGCGGAAAAATAATTTCTTTGCTCAGAGGGAGCAGTAAGCCGAAACTCTTAGAGGCAGCGCAATGCTCAGATAACGCAGGCCAAATTGTTGGGGCAGGAATTCGATTTTTTCTTGCAAGGTTACAAAAAAATCGAGTTGCCCAGGTTAAGTGATTCCAGCAGTCAGAGGGAGCACAGCAACTCAAATTTTCATTGAGCAGATGCCTTGGTTGGAAGTGGAGGGTTTTGTGAAGACTGCAATAATGTTTACTTCGTTGTTTATGCAATTAAATAACTTGTTAATGTAAAGAACAAGTAGGAGAGTGTAAACTAGTAATTGCAATAGGGGTTTCTAATGTGTTAGATTCAGGAATTTTCACATGGTATCAGAGCGATTGCAGATCATAGACGACTGAAGACACCAGCCGAGAAATTTGAGAATTTGCAGCAAAGAAGCAACTGTCTCGAGAGAGCATTGTTCCAGCGCTGAAAAGGCGAGAGGAGTGATGCAGTGCAGAGAGTGTGACGCAGAGGCTCACCCAATGCCTGCATCAACATTTTGAGCTAGGAGAGGAAGACGCAGTAGTTGGGAGGAGCCCACGCAGTAGCTACGTCAGCCATCAAGGTCGGCGAGAAGCAGAGGAGGGCAGACCAGGCTCACGCAGAGCCACGTCATCCTTCTGAGCCAGGAAGGATTGATGCAGTTGGTTGGGAGGAGCAGATTCAGCCCACGCAGAGATTGCACAAAGCCTGAAGGGCTTAGATTCTTCGAGTTGCTGAGGCTAAGGGAGCTGTGCAGATTTTAATTTGTGGAGCTGGTGGGACATTGTTTCTATCAGTGCAGAACAATGTCTAAGGAGACTGAACCAAGGTAGAGGGAATCACTACCTCGATGGATTTCTATCCAAGAAATCTAAATCCAGATTGCAGCAACAAAGGAGGATTGGAGAGGAGCGATTCAACAGCTGGCCGGAGGATTTCCGAGAGGGAAATCAGGACTCAGAGGGAGTCTAGAGAAGAGGAGCAGAGATGGCAGTTAACGGATTAAGGGATCAGGACAAATTGGATGGGGCTTCCAATTTTGTCATCTGGAAAGCCAAGATCTTGGCAATCTTGGATAAACATCGCATCAAGGACTATGCCTTGAAAACAGTAGCTAACCCAATGGACCTAGATGCAAATGAGAAGTATGAGGAGGCCCAGGCGAAGGTGAAATGCATGATCCTAGATGGGGTCAAGGATCATGTAATACCGCATTTTGCTAAGAAGACAACAGCAAGGGAGATGTGGGAGACCCTGACCACCTTATACCAGGGCTCTTCCGTGCAACGGAAGATATTATTGGAGAATCAATTGAGGTCATAGAAGGTGCAAAAAGGGGAGGAGATAGATCCCTTCCTTCTTAGGTTGCAAGGGATTCGCGACCAGCTTACTTCCATGGGGTCTACACCGGATCCAATGTTCATGGTCAGGACTACTCTGAATGTTGTCTCCAAGGAGTGGGAGACATTTTTCAATCTAGGGCAATCAGGATTGATGAGATTCTTCTTGGCTTGATAACAATTTGTGAAGTAATTTCTAGGAGTGGGAGATAGGAAGAGCTCAAGAGATTGACCAAGGCGGGGAGTAGCAGTAAGGGAATTCGAATCAAGGAGGAGGAGGATGCAGCTCTCGCATCAACGGGACGGTAGGGGGTACAAAAGAGGAAGAAGAAAGACATCTCCAAGGTCAAGTGCTTCAACTGTGGGGAGCTGGGACATTATGCCTCTCAATGCCCCAGGAAGAAAGGCAAGGGAGAAGCTTCTGACTCAAAGGCTGCTCCAACAAAGGCAGAGAAGAATGACGATACTGATGACGATTATGCCATGAGTGCTCATGCGCCTCTAGAGAAGAGGTAGCGAGACTTGGAGCTGTAGTCGAGAGGACTATAGAAGGAGGGGCAGGATCCTTAAGGTGCCCAAACTCTTGGATCACATCCAGCTACGGGAGCCCTTAAAGACAGTAACATGATGATAAGTGTCGGGTGGAGCAATGTGTGATGGAGTGACAACGCAGTACTAGAGTGCAGAAGTCTGTAGCAGCGCAGTGGAGGTTGCAACAGTGCTAGAGGCACAAAGGTGTTTGGAGCAGCGCAGTGGCAACAAAGGGAGCATAGGATAGCCGTTGAGGTAGCTTCAACATCACAAGGCTTCTAGACTGACTAGGCTTTCAATAATTAGGTAAATTCAATTAATTATTTCTCAGTAACTAAGTTGCGGTGCAGCAATTAGCAGTGACAGTGCTATGGGCAGCATGATGCAGCGTGTTCAGAGGGAGTTGCAGCACAAAGGTAGCAATATCAGTGGCAGTGTCATGGGCAGCAGTACAGGAAGCAACAGTGCAGTGGACGTTGGGCAGCAAGACAAGCATCAGCAAGGAGGGCCGATGCGAAGGATCAGTGTGATGCTTCTATGCTGAAGCATTGCTACAGCACATTCCTCGCTAAGAGGGAGTGTTGATTTTCGGTAGCATTAGATGTGCTCTAGCCATGAAATTTGGTGGAGAGGCTAAGGCGCATGAGATCTCCAAAACCCATAAATAGTTTGGAGAAATTCCACCCGGATGAAGAGTTATTAAAATAATTAATATTTTAATGAGTTCCTAAGTCTAAACTTAGGAAAATAAAAATATTAACGTGTATTAATAAAATGTGGGTGAGAAAGTTCTAAGTGATGAGGATCAAGTCAATTCTAATCTTAGTCACATTGATTACGGAGTTAAACCCGACCGTTGATTCATCAACAAGAAAAGTATAAGAGGAAGCTTGAGGGTCAATTGGAGATACACCAAGTGATCAAAGAATTCGATTTTTTGGGGCGAGGTTTGTTGAGGAAATCGATTTAGTGATCAGAGTTGCAGTGAAGCAAGGGATTTTCATCCAAGGCTGGAATACATAGCAGAGAGGCAGTGCAATGCCAAGAGAGACAGTGCAGGCCCTAGAAGGGTTGACACAGAGGCCGAAGAGCTGACGCAAAGGATGTAGAAGGCTGGCGCAGGTGACGCAAAAGCCGTAGAGGCTAACGCTGAGCCTCAAAGGTAGCACTGGGGGGATTCTGTGGGGCAGACTGGGAGCAGATCAGCAGATTTTGAGCTGGGAGAGGGTGACGTAGCTCCTGGAGGAGTGACGCAATTCCAGAGCAGTGTTTGGTGCATCTTTCGTTGTCCAGCATAGGGAACAGTCGGAGTCGTTGTGGGGTTTGATCATCTGATTGCTAATTTGCCGAAATATCTGTCTCCGGATAGAGGTACTACTTTCGAGGATATTCTCTGTTGGGTGAGCCATTTCTGGTACCCTAGTTGTATTCACGAAATATGCTTAATAATACAAACCCTCTATATGTTGCATCGGTATTCCGAAATTGGGTTTTCCCGAGGACAATTGTCCACAAATAACGGTGTCCCTCGTTTTATTGTCCTGTTTATTTCAGTGCATGATCTGTATATTTGTGATGACTGCAATAGTGTTTACTTCAATGTTTATGCAGTTAAATAACTTGTTGATGTAAAGAACAAGTAGGAGAGTATAAACCAATTATTGCAGTAGGGGTTTCTGATGTGTTAGATTCAAGAATTTTCACCTTTCCAAATGAACTCCAAGCTTCCATTTTATAGTTTTCCTATTGAGTCTTCAACAGCCAAGATTAAGTCTCTAATCAACGACTAAGATTAAAACATAACTTGATCTGCCTTCTAGATCACTCTCACCCATAGTTTGATTAATACCCATTAATATTTTAATTTCCCTAAGTTTAGACTTAGGAACTCCATTAAAAATATTAATTATTTTAATAAAATACAATCCGAGTGGAATCTCACCAAACGGTCTTTGGGTTCTTTAGAACTTGTTTGCCTTGGCCTCCACCAATTTTCAAGGCTAGATCACTTTCAATACTACCAAAATCTAACAAAGAGTTGGACTCCAAACATAGTGGACAAGGGGTTGGCCCCTTGTTTTCCAACGAAAAACCTATGGTGCTCCCAAGTGTGGAGTGGGGCACAAAGACATTCTCATGGGTCTCCAAGTGGATCGAAAATGCCTGTAGACCATCTCTAATGGATAGGATGATCATAAAATCTCTCCTTCTGCAGCGAGAGGCATCCTCTAAACCCTGGAACATCTGCCAAGTGTATGGTGCCAGTGTGGAGTCATTTGGGTATGGTGAACTAGGTGTATCATCCTCATCCAAAAGGTGGAGCACGAGCAACCAATGAGCGTTGTTGGGGATCCATTGTTGGAAAATCAAAGAAGTAATACCAGGGTTTGATTGTTGTTTATTAATAATTACTTGTGATTGTGTCGGTTTCTTTTACTTCTTTATTATCTTATCTTTCATCAAGCAATTACCATATTATGTGTGTATGAAGATCACAAAACAAGAGACACAAGATGTAGGCACGCTACTAGGACAAAAGCCCCCTCGAGCTGAAAACACAGTCAAGAAAATTCTTCCTTTCAATAGTATTCTTTGAGACTCTTCACCCTAGACAAAGACCAAACCTTCCCTCCACACCAAGTCAGCCTCCCAGATCTTCGACCTCCTTTCCAGCAACTTTGACTAGGCAACAACTTCTGACATCAGTGAAACTTGGAAGACTTCGATCTCCCAAACTAAGGCACGAAACAAAGAGAGAGAGGCACCAAAAGTTCGATTTTCTTCTTCTCCTTAGACTTCCCAAAACTAACACTTCCTTCATCTTCCTTAGACCCACTTCGTCCTACTTCACACTTCTCCAACTACTCTTGAGATATCGAACTTGCTTGAGATGAGTTGCTCCAAATGACTTCAACTTGCTTCTATTTATAGGCTCCATGTGAGGTCGAATTAGTGTCCTTAGGCCGACTTGGTGTGGAGGATACATAAATTAATTTTGACTCAATAGTAAACCTTTTTACATGATTCAAAAGCCCAAGAAGGGTCTCTTTGAATATACAATGACTAACAACTGAATATTAATTATAGGGGTCCACAATGGGGACTTTAACTAATATAATGATGACCCAAGCATGAAACCCATGCTTTAATAAGTCATTGTTACAATAATAAAAATTATTTTCTTTATTCTTTTGACAAGTACATTTCATGATGACTCAAATACATTAAATGAAGACCAAACCTAGTTACAATTTCCAACACTCCCTCTTAACAAGGGAGCTATTCATTATATACAAATACAATAGAAGACCTCAAACTATATGAACAATGAAGAACTTTAGGCACTGCATTAACATGGACTAGATTCCTGACCAGGGAAATCTATCCATTGGTCTCTCAACAATTTAGGCACCGCAATGCCACGGACTAGATTCCTGACCAAGGAAATCTATCCAAGTGGGAATAAGGTGGACTCAACCTTTCAGTCCCTCTAGGTACAATCAAGCTTACTTTATAACCACCAACCCAGGGACCTAGCTGTGTATCCATGGTCAGAGCTCTACAACCCATGCCACCCTCCCTACAATGGGACCTAGACATCAGCACAAAGTGTCGGACAGCTGTCCTCCCATGCAATGTTTCACTCACAAAGCCTCAACAAATCTCTTCCAAATACAATCAGTAATGTCTACCAAACCAAGATACTCAAACTTCTTATTAGGAAGAGCCTTTGTTAGTATGTTTGCTACCTGTTCATATGTAGAGACATACTCCAACTTCACGATCCCATCCTACACTAGGTTCCTAATAAAGTGGAACTTATTGTTCATATGCTTCGTTCTAGAATGAAACATGGGATTTCCAGACATCTTGATACAAACTTTGATTGTCACGAATAATCACAGTAGGAACCAAAGACTTCTCGAACAAATATGTCAGAAGCTTCCTTAACCAAACAAACTCCTTTCTACTTCACATGCAGCCACAAATTCTACCTTAGCACTACTTAACACAACGGGATCTTGCTTCCTACTCATCCATGAGATCATAGTGGCTCCTAGACTAAAATATCCTCCAGTAGTGCTCCTTCCATCAGTCTCACTGCCACCCCAATCAGAGTCCGTGAAGCCAATTAGCTTGACCTCCTTACTATCATAGTTTAGGCAGTGACATATAGTGCCACGAAGATACCTCAATATATGTTTAGCAGTTGTCCAATGATCATGACAGGGCTCCAACTGAAACTAACTAAGAATGTTTACAGCAAAACATATATCTAGCCTAATATTTACCAGATACATTAGGGAACCCACCAACTGTCGATAGGAGGTAGGATCCACGAGACTAGAGTTGGATTCCCTCAACTCCATGAGATTGGTGATCATGGGAGTAGTTATCCATCATTCCAAATTTTTGCAACAACTTGATGATGTACTTCCCTTGACCCAAGTATATCTCCCCAGGTCTCTGCCATACTTCCAAACCCAAGTAACAATGCATCAGTCCTAGATCCTTCATTTCAAATTCAACTGCCAACATCTTCTTGCATTCTTGAATTCTTCACTCCACACTTGTGATGAATAAATCATCCACATAAAGTAGAATAATGACTGGCTCATCATTCACGACCTTGATGTAGAGATTCGGATCAATAGAACTCTTTACGAAACCAACTCTAAGTAGATATGCATCCATCCTTGCATACCATGCCCTAGGTGCTTGCTTCAAACCATATAGGGCTTTCTTAAGTTTGCAAACATGAGAGTCCCTGCTATTAACTACAAAGCCTTTAGGTTGTTTGATGTACACTTCCTCATCAATGGTCCCATTCAAAAATGTGGTCTTCACATCCATTTGATGGATATTCCACCCCATTGTAGCAGCCAATGAAACCAACGATCTAATGGTAGTGTACCTTGTTGTGGGTGCAAAGGTTTCTTCATAATCAATGCCTTCCTTTTGAGAGAAACCCCTTGCAACGAATCTTGTTTTGTACTTGTCTATACTTCCTTCAACAACATGTTTGATCTTAAAGATCCATTTAGATGTGACAACTGATTTGTCACTAGGTCTAAGAACGATTTCCCAAACCCCATTCTTCATGATGGGTTGATATTCTAAAGCACCAACCCTCTCAACTAGTTTAGGCTCCAACTTGGTGTTCTTGAGGACTCCTATCCTCTAGGGCACCAACCCTCTCAGTTGGTTCAGGCTCCAACCTGGTCTTCATGAGGACTCCTATCCTCTAGGAATCCAACCTCTCAATCTACTTCACCTTCTTCAAAATAGGTTTAATGGCTCTTCAAAGCCTCCCAAAATATTCTACAACAAGCCTTGACAATGTCTTCAACAATGCCTTCAATCAATCTCCAATACACTTAGCTCATAAATGACAACTCTATCAATTGCAGAAGGCGTCTCCAAGACTCTTCATGTTACCCACGCTGAATTTTCACGGTTACTCCATGAAGGCTTCAATCATGCCTTCTTACAACCTTCTCAGTACTTCTTTGTCTGATATTGTCCAAACTTCAATGCCTTAGGGCTCCTTTCAAAGGTGTCTTCAGAATTTATCTTCAAATTATTTCATGGATGATCATTCAAATACTTCAAGGATGTTGCTCCCAAGAAGGTCTGAACAGTGTCCCAACCGATCCACAATTAATGAGAATACATCAAATTTTGCTTCTGAAATAGTTACAAACAATCCATTGATGAGTCTGCTATAAGATGAATTAGAATACTTCTTCAAGAAATTCTCCTTTAGGCCGAGACGTAGTACTTCAATATAGGTTGAGACGTGTTGCTTCAATAGGACAGTAGTTTAATGCTTCAACAGATGCCGATAAAATATTTCCACAGAGCCACAAATTACCCAATCTACAGTTATGCCAACATATGTATGATATAGGTCTGAAAGTGTAGAGATATTTTTAAAACGGATCTTCAATAGAGAAACCCACAACAGTCTCGGTTTATAACATATGATCTGAAATTGGTAGGTCTGAAATCATCAACAGGGATGCGAGTTTATCACAGGTTGAGAAAAGACACAATTATATCTTGCAAGCAAGTCAAATCCCAAACATATCCCTTATCAATGCAAGCGAATTTAATTGAACATGTTTGACTTGAAATTTTCTTCTCCAGGTTCGAGTTCCAAGCTTCAGGGACTAGAAGTCCTGAGTTTCAATTAAATTGCAGACCATATTGTATCTTGAAATGTGAACCTTACTCCTCTTTAATCTTCGCTCAACAATCTTCAAAAAAATCAACAACAGGTTGAAAAGTTTGTAAGTGTTCTGAAAGATTTTCCACAAAATTGCATGGAAAATCTCTACACTTGGTCTAAAACTATTAGAGATGTCCAGCGATCCTGTCAATTCATGAGATGTCAACTTACCCTATGCTTCACCAAATTTTGTGTTGATTTTCGGATGGTCAATTTGGAGTGACCTTACCACCAATATATAGTGATTATCTTATGTGAATAGGCACGTCGGTTGGTTTAATGAGCCGACCTGTACCTTAGGAGTATTTTTCATTATTTTTATTTGATATCATGTTTTCCAGCTAATGAATAAGAGAATAGGAAGAGGATTTTTGTATAGGAGATAGAGAGATCTTTAGTGTTAATATTTTCATGATTGTGTCAAGTAAATAAGGATAGAAATTACGTTTTTTTATGTGTCAAGTAAATAGGAATTATAGAATTTAGGAATTAGGGTTTAGGAATCTAGGAATTGGAAAATTGTTCATAGAATTTTTGTAGGGATTAAGGACTAGGGTTAGGGTTTAGATCTTCATCGTCTCTAATAAGGGCTAGGACTCCTTCAATAATGTTTGTGGTGCTTGTGGTTTACAATTAGGGTTCCATCATATGGCTTCTTCACTAGGGTTTGCATGATCTAGGGTTCATGCATCATTCTTCAACAATCATAATGACATCAACGAAAACTTTATCCAACAAAGGGTCGTATGAGACAGGGGGAAATAGAGGTTGATTTGCTTGTGAGAAAGGTTAATTCTCAAGGGTCAATTTGCATCAGGTGGTTCAATTTCAGAGGTTGAATTCTTTGAGGCCAATTTTCCAAGTGGGGTTGAATTTCTAGTTGCCTAGCAACTATATTTTCTTACGGTCTCTATATATGTCTAACATATAATTTTCTCGAGAAATTTCATATGAAGTAAGATTTCGTTGGGTGTAAATTTGTTGTAGTGTGATTAATCTCTTCATTTTATTTTCGTTGTATTTTTTAAGTTAATATACTAGTGTATTTATTTTTTGACAAATTCAGAAATATTTGACATAAATATTTTCTAGGGTTTTAATACATTGTTGAAGTGAAATCAATCAGATCTAGCATGAGAAAAATTAACATGGTATCAAAGCGACTGAAACTCTATGGGAGAGGTCAAATATCACAATGCTTTTACAGTAGCAAATTATTTTACAACAGCATAATTTTTTTATTTTTACAGTGAGATTTTTGTGACTAAAGTCGATATGCTAATATGGCATCATCAAGTCTAAGATATGAAGACAAATTGGGGGTGCTTGTAAACCTCCGTCCATGGAAGGAGTGAATCACCCTTTTCTTAATGGCAAATGGTTTGTGTGAAATTGGAAGCCAAGTGATTTAGGTTCCTCGGGATGCTACCAAAGCAGTTGAACACAAGTTGAAAAATACATGAGCCAAGAGCCTCATTTTGGATGATGTGAAGCATCACATAATCCCTCACATCATGAAGAAAGATTCAACCTATCAGATGTGGTCAACTTTGACTAAGTTTTACCAAAGTGACGACTAGAATAGAAAGATGATCCTAAGGGAGACATTGAATAGCATCAAATGAACATATCTGAGACCATGGGTTAATACTTTATGAGGATTTAATAAGTTTGCGATGAACTTTTAGTTGTTGGATAAGAGGTGGCTAAAGTGGATCTTGTCAAAGTAGCACTAAAAGAGTTTATCAAGCAATGGGATGCATTTGTGACAAGTATCATAGCCAAAGATAAACTTCTTGATTGGGCCAGATTATGGGATTATTTCACCCAAAAGGATATTTGGGGGGAATTGATAACCGGTGGACAATGCAAGGGTGGAGATGGGGAGAACCTTACTCTTGTTGAACAAGAAAAGAAAGGCGAGAGTAAAGCCAAGCAAAACCAAAGTGGAGAAGTATCTCCATAAGGGTAGAAAGATATGAGCAATGCCAAGTGCTTTGCATGTTAGAAGTTCGACCATTATGTTGAATAATGTACAAACAAGAAGAAAGGCAAGGGGAAGACAACAACAGCCGCATCTGCACAAATGGATGAGTTGGCTAACAAATTCGAGAAGGAATTTTCCCTAGTTTCTGGTCTTTCTGGCACCATTACAAGAGGGGTGTGGTTTTTCGACAATGGAGCATCTCGTCACATGATGGGATCTTGTGGTATTTCCACTAGTATGGGAAAGGAGAACAAAGATCTAGATGTGAAGCTTGGTGACAACACTAGGTATGCGGTGGAGAGAATTAGCATCAGACAGTTCCAGCTAGATTTGGGGAGTCCTATGGAGGTGAAGGAGATGATGTATGTACCTAGGCTGGAGAAAAAAATTACTCTTAGTTTCAACCATATAGGACAAAGGGCTTGAGGTTAGTTTCATATGAGGTGAGGTAGTTGTCAGGCCGAAAGGGGCTAATCTTAGCGTGAAGCAAGTCATAGGAAGCAAGGAGAATAACCTATATATGTTGAGAGGATGACGAGTGAAAGTCATAGTACATAACAGTGACAACCAGAGTGATATTTAGCGTAGGGGGATGGGACATCTATGCTACATGGCTCAACCACTAGTACGGGAGATAGTCACAGTTTTCTAGAGTTTAGTATAGAGCATGATGGTGTGTGTAAAGGATGTGCTCTTGGAAAGCATGACAAGGAAACATTTCCTAACGTTGAGACCAAGTCTGAAAGTGTGTTGGATTTGGTCCATTCCAACATATATGGTCCTATGTCAATGGATTCTATCTCGGGGAGCAGTTATTTTGTGACATTCATATATGACTATTCCAGGAGGACATGGATTTACATCTTGAAGGCCAAGCATGAAGTTTTCAATCGAGTTGAAGAGTTCAATGCTCTTGTGGAGAACCAAACAGAGAAGAAGATCAACATCCTAAGATCAAACAATGGGGGTGAGTATATCTCCAATGAGTTTAAAGATTTATGTAGGGAAGCAGGAATCAAGTGTTGAAAATGCCCTACAATCCACAATAGAATGGAGTGGCAAAGAGGAAGAACAAGTGTATGGTTAAAGCTACCAAGGCCAGGGTCCATGATCAGGATCCACCTATGTTCCTATGGGTGAAGTCTTGCAATACATCAATTTACCTATAGAAGTGGATTCCTCACAAGGCAGTGGAGGGCATGACTCCTGAGGAGGTTTTTATAGGAGTGAAACAAAAGGTGAGTCATATGCACATCTTTGATAGTCCATTGGATGTCCACATTCTTTTAGACAAGAGGGGACTAAATTGGAGACTTCATCAAAGAGTGGCATTTTTGTTGGATACAATGAGACTTCAAAGGCCTATAGGGTCTACATTCTAGGACAAGGAAGATAGTTGTCAAAAGGGATGTCAAATTTAAGGAGGGTAGGACCTTTGGGAGGTCGCATGGGATAGATCCAACAGTGGAGGAGGATTAGAGCGAGAAGCTCCAAAGGCCAAGGAGGGACCATCAACACTAATTGCAGGGGCACAACCTTCAAATCAGGAGTAAGATGTTCCTTTGAGCTCTACCAAGAGAAGGTTGAGATGGACCGAGCAAACCTTAGGGGATGTTGGGGAGCATGTGGAGGCTCCTAGCAGCACTTTGAGGGAGAGTATACCACCAACTAAATTTTCCGTTTATTTGGCCTTGATGAGCAACTTCAATGAATCTGAGCCTTCTACGTTTGAGGAGTCAATAGATTAGCAAGTTTGGAGGGATGCCATGGTGGATGAGTATAGTTCCATTATGAGGAAAAAGTTTGGGACATACTACCAAGGCATGAAGAGAAGTCAATGGTCACTTCTCACTAGATCTATAAGATCAAACATGCAGCTAGTGGCAATGTCAATAAGTTAAGGCCAAGTTCATGGTGAAAGGGTTCTTCCAGAAGGAGGGACTAGACTATGAAGAGGCTTTTGGACCTATTTCCAAATTTGCATCTATCAAAGCAATCATATCTATTGCTTTAGAGATGGGATACATCAGATGGATGTGAAGATTGTCTTTTTCAATGTGGTAATTGAGGAAAATGTGTATATTGAGCAACCTCGGGGATTTGACGTGTGTGGGAGAGAGTCCCATGTATACAAATTAAAAAAGGCCTTATATGGACTTAACCATGCACCTCATGCATGGTAATCCATGACTAATGGGTACCTACTTGGATTAGGCTTCACCAAGAGTAAGGATGACTCAAACCTATACTATGTACTTGTTGAGGGTGAGTCGCTCATCTTGGTACTCTATGCTGAAAATTTCTTCCTAACAAGATCGAAGAAGCTCATAAGGATATGCAAGGAGGACCTTGCTTCGGAGTTCGAGATGCACATTAGGCTCATACACTACTTCTTGGGATTGGAGGTGTGTCAACAGCCAAGAGATATTTTCTTAGGGCAACACAAGTATGCAGTTGATATTTTGAGGAGATTCAGGATGGTGGATTACAGGCTAATGTCTACACCTATCATTACCAACCTAAGGAAGCTAAGTGCTTTTGAGAGCGGGTTGGTTGATCCCACCTTGTACAGGTAGTTGATCGAGTCCTTGATGTATCTAAATCAACACTAGGTTGAATACGTTTTTTGTTGTGAAAACACTCAACAAATTCATGGTGGAGCCAAGGAGAGCTCATTGGGTGGAAATAAAGCATGTGTTGAGGTACCCTCCATGTATAATGGAGTATGCATTGAGGTATGTTAAAGTTGAAGTGGAGTTACAAGGTTTCACAAATTCTAATTCAATCGGGAGTTCAATGCACAGGAAATCTACTTTTGGATGTTGTTTCAATCTGAGATCAATTATGATCTCATGGTATATAAAGAAGCAACACACAGTGGCACTTAGCTCAGTAGAGGTCGAGTGCATGACAACAAATTTGGCACGTTGTGAAAGCCATATGGCTTCGCAAGATGCTCACAAGATTATTTGGTCTTGAGATGAGGCCCACTATGATTCATTGTGACAACTAGAGTTCCACTAAGTTCTTTGAGAATCCAGTGTTTCATGGTACGTCCAAACATATAGATATTAGATACCAGTTCATTAAAGACGGGGTCCAAAGAGTTGTGACATTGCAGTACATCTCTATAGAGGAACGTGTAGCAAATATTCTCACCAAGCCTATACTGAAGGGGAAGTTTGTGTTTTACAGAGACATGTTGGGCATGATGGAGAATTCCTTCCTTGCTAGGACAGAGAGTTGAAGTTTTTGTAGCTTTGAAATATCTTCTACATAGGTTTGGTGTCATAACATGTAGAAGATATTTGATTGCCTCTTTAGGTGCTCGCTTGGAGTAAGTGATTTTATAATTTCTTTCCTAAGTTAACAAACTTTGGAAAGGGACAATAATTAATCTAATTATCATGGATTGTTAGGCCAAAGTTCTAAATAATAAATTACTTAAGTGACTTAGATATAATCTCAACCGTTGATGTCAAGTGAGGCTTAGGATTTAATCATCATCACTTAGGGGATTAGCGTTAAGGATTTTGGCTTAATGAAATTATAAATAAGGTTAAGGAAGAGGTGAAGACACACACATACACAAGTGGAAACAATTTTATCTAGAGTGAGGGGCTCAACTAGATTGAAAAGAAGTGAGGAGAAGTGAAACAAGGAATTTTGGAGGAAATTCGAGGAAGACAAGTTGTTGAAGAAGAGGGTCGAATTGTGGAGGAGGTCGAATTAACTAAGAAGGCTGATTTCTCTGGCGCATACGTGTCATACAAGACAAGGAGAAAGGGAGACCAATTTGTTGGTGAGAGAGGATAATTCTCCAAAGTCGATTTGCTTAAGGTGATTCACTTTCCAGAGTTCGAATTCTTTGAAGCCAATTTTCCTAGTGGGGCCAAGTTTCCAAGTGGCCAAGCTTGAAGAGGTCAACTTCCTTCCTTTTCTTGTCAAGGTCATGGTCACCATCTTGTGCTTCCTTTCTAAGTTCCTCATTTTCCTTTTTCAAATTACTTATCTCTTCTAGAGCAGCTACAAGTTTTGCCTTGAGATCTTCTTTGAGGTTTTCTTTATCTTTTAGGTCTTCCTTGCTCTTGGTGTCTTCAACTTTGCTTTCGGCCATCTTCTCTGGTTCTGAATCATCCTTCTGCTCTTGGCTTTCATTATTTAGTTTTATGAGCAAAAGACCTTTTTAATGAATATCTTGAAGATTCTTCCAAAGCTCTTTCGTTGATGAACATTTCTCCATTTTGACTTTTATAAGATCGGGTAGACCACTCAAGATTTCCTTTATCACTATTGCATTATGTTCATTGGACTCTTCTTCCATCATGCTTCTAGTAATCATTGATTCCCAAAATTCAAAACCTTGAGTCATTAGAAAGAATTTCATTCTACCCTTCCATACTTCAAAATTTGTTCCATTCAACATGGGGGCTTTGACTACCTTATTTTCATCTGACAAGCCTTGACAACGTCTTCAACAATGCCTTCAATCAATCTCCAATGTGCTTAGCTCATAAATGACAACTCTATCGATTGCAGAAGGTGTCTCCAAGACTCTTCATGTCACCCACGCTGAATTTTCAAGGTTACTCCATGAAGGCTTCAATCATACCTTCTTACAACCTTCTCAGTACTTCTTTGTCTGATATTTTCCAAACTTCAATGCCTTAGGGCTCCTTTCAAAGGTGTATTCAACATTTTTCTTCAAATTATTTCAAGGATGATCATTCAAATACTTCAAGGATGTTGCTCCCAAGAAGGTCTGAACAGTGCCCCAACAGTTCCACAATTAATGAGAATACATCAAATTTTGCTTCTGAAACAGTTACAAAGAATCCATTGATGAGTCTGCTATAAGATGAATTAGAATACTTCTTCAAGAAATTCTCCTTTAGGCCGGACGTAGTACTTCAATATAGGTTGAGACGTGTTGCTTCGATAGGACAGTAGTTTAATGCTTCAACAGAGGCCGATAAAATATTTCCACAGAGCCACAAATTACCCAGTCTACAGTTGTGCCAACATATGTATGATATAGGTCTGAAAGTGCAGAGATTGTTTTTGAATGGATCTTCAATAGAGAAACCCCTCCAAGTCATTTGATTCCCTCCAAGGCAATTCGAATTGCGCAAGTGCATTTTTCCACATGGGTGGCCCCCACCTTCCACTAGCAATTGAATTTAGCCTTCCTTTCTCCTAAGTTCCTAAGTCAAAATTGCTGGGTTATTTTACTTATCAAAATTTATGCAAAATTGTGGAGAGACCAAAACCTGTTACAAATTTATTTGGGAAGGGACATGACAATATATGTTACATGTTATAACATACAGTCTATATTTTGAAGATATGTATATAGACGAAACTTATGGAATATTTTATCTAAATCTCATCAAGAAATTCAAATTCAAATGGAATTTTGTCATCTTTGAACTTGAACCCGAACCTGAACCATGTGATTTTGGACTCATGTGTCAAGTGTACCCCAATGGATTCTCTTCGTGAAGTGTCTTTGAAAGAACCCCCATCAAGGCAACCATCCTCCTACACCTACGTTCTTCCCTTCAATGATGAAAAGTGCTCAATATGATAGAACAAGGTGCATGGCCTATGATTCTCTAATTCTCTCCACGTATCCTATAACTGTCACTTAACTCCAAATGTCTCCTGCTGTCATGGTGAGATAAGAAAGCCCATGATAATGCAAAATAAGGTTTGCATTTTCAGGCAGTAACAGAGCACTGGCTTGATTGGACTTCAACCAAACCCTATGAAACCATATCACACCCTAGCAGCCATCAGCAAAGCGATTTGACTGTCCTAACATCCTCAAATACAATTCATTTATTCCTTACAGACCTAAAATGCTTCATTGAAAGGACTGTATCAAGCAGGTTTCCTAGAAAGCTAGACTTAGAGTTTCGGATGATGTTTTAGCATAATAAGGTGGCTAGTGATTGCAAGCACGTGTTTAACTTGAACTACTACTCACATGAAGATTAACCCTGAAGGATCGGGAAAATTTGTCTACCTTTTTTGCACGTTCATAGCACATGTTAAGAATTCTCATTGCTTCCACATCAACTTCCTGAAACAGAAGAACCATAATTAGATATTGCACAAAAAAAATCTGATTTAGAAAATTAAGAGGCACATCTTCAAACTCAAGCTGCTCAATGAATGACTGACCAGCAGAAATCAATGCAAGAGAAGAGGGTAAAATGATAACATACATTGAGCCGATTCACTTCATACCAGCAGTCGTATAGCCCATAAAACTCTTCCTTATCGGAAAGTCCAGCAAATACAAGCTCTCGAGCAGCTGACCTAGCATTGTTTACTGTTTCTGCCCAAATTGTACATAACTGCAGTCATATGCCAGAATATTTTTGTCAAAACTACAATCTCGGTACATCTAAGAAATCTCAGAAACAAAAACCATAGCCAGGATACTAAGAGAAATACATAAAATAAAAATAGAGACAAATTTTCTTGCCTCACCAGGGCAAATTCTGGAAAACGAACAAAACATTTATTCAACAAATAAAAGGATGTGGTGTTGTGAATAAAATATATATAAAATAATAAAAATAATGTAAAACAATAATAATAATAAATAATGATTAATTAGTCGTGAATAGGCATGTCTCTAAAGATATGACCTTTTGAGAAGAGGTACCTGCCTAGGTATATAAGCAGGCCCTCACCCTCAATTGTAATCATCTCACTTGTATTCAAATATTTCTATATATAATTAACTGTCTTAAAATGGATGTCTTTGTCTTCGAAGTACTCTGAAGATTATTGCTGCTTATACGAACCTTGCTCGTTACATTGGTATCCGAGCATTCTTCTGACTATACAAACTTTGTTCATTACATTGGTAACAGAGCATTCGTCTGAGTATACAAACCTTGTTCGTTACATGTGGCCTATGTGAAACAAAGTTGCAGATCAGGTAATAGAACCATAGCACTGGGGGGAATAAGAATATTCTTTTTTTAAAGAGCAAGCCTTTCTTCTGCAACAAGTGAGAGCCAATCTGCCAACAGATACAATTTATAAAGAATAATATATATTGGTGCCTTTATCATAACATCCATTGCATACATATAGCAATATCTGGGAAGACTCTCGTTTAAATTTTGAGGTTTCTTACATTAGTGGGATGCAATCCAACTTCAATAATCCTGTAAATTTTTCAAACTATTTGAAATACCAGGACATTGTTAGTATTATTCTATACTAAGACTTACCCTGCCAAATGGTTAAAATTGAAAACCCGCCATCTGAACATGAAGAACTCGTTGCAGGAAAAAAACAACCTCTAACTAATATGGCATTCCTGTTCCACTCTTGTTTAAACTTTAAAATATTGTTGTTAGAAACACAAATTTCATTCCTTGGGACCTCATTTGTGTTTACTGGGCTTACCATCCTAGGGATTTAACTAAACGTAAGTAATAAGCTGCTTTCTCGCTCATTGTATTATTTATGGCAGCAATCACATGATTAGAACACTAACAAAAATAAAGCAATAGAAAAACACCATCACACCAATAGAGGCAGAAGGAAAGGAAGTCATCTGCCCACAACTGTGACATGACAGATGGCTAGCAAGGCAGTAACACTTAACGTGGGTATCAAATCAACTTCCTTGATAGACAATATTTGTTATATGAAACTAATAACTATCAACCATCCAACTGCTAATGAAAATTTGTCACAGTGCACTTCCTGACTATCCTAAATTGTGGAAATGAATAACATCATTCTTTTGTTGCCTACAAAAATGACAGTATGCTTATTCACATTCTCTTCCTAATTAACCTACATAGCTAATAAGAAAACTCATCAAAGAGAAATTTAGGAAGTTCAGAGAGTTGTTGCAAGTTACACAAAACAAGAACATCTAAGGGGGTGTTACACATTGTAATGTTTATTTAGTCCTCTGGGTTATATGGTAAAGTTCCAAAGCAAGTTATAAAGTTAGTTTATAGAATAAGCATATAATCTTAAGTTATAAAACTGAATTGTACACTACACTTAATTAGGCCATGACATGTTAAGAGAACTTTCTAATGGTGTGATTAGGCGAGTCACACACTTTTGCATGCCATTGAATATTGAAGGTGTTAACAGGGAATTTGCTCCAGACAGATTCAAAGCTACAATACAACAACTCTGTGAGTACTGTTACCACAAAATCTAGCAGAAGGGTGCAGAAAAGCTTAAGCCACAGTTTTATGGGCCTGATCGCATCATTAGGAGGATAGAAGAAGTGGCTTATCAATTGGAACTTCCAGAAGGAAGCAAGATACACTGTATTCCAAGTGTCTTGCTTGAAGAAGGCAGTTGGACTGCAGGTTGTCACTTCATCCGAGCTATCTCCCTTGGATGAGGCGGGACATTTGGTATTAATTCCTGAGGGGATTCTGGAGGTAAGAGAAAGAAGGCTGAGGAGCAGGGTGATCAAAGAATATCTTATATGATGGAAATATTTGCCTTCAGAAAATGCTACATGGGAGGGAAAACAAATATTGCAGCATCTAGGGCTAAAATTGCTTGAGGGCAAGCAATTTCAGGTGGGAAGGACTGTAATGTCCCCTATCTCATGAGCTAGAGACATGACTTCTGCTTGCCTAGTTATCCCCTAATAGGATAGAGGGAAGGAAAAATTGATCTAGGAGATCCATGGGAAAATTTACCCAATTTTTATAATATTAAATAAAAGGGTAAATAATAAATAATAAAAGTGGGCAAAGTATTTTTTTTAAAAGTCAAAAACGGCCAAAAGTCACTTAGGAAGAGAAAAGTGACTTCTTCAATAAAATAATATTAATAGAAGATCTAGCAGCTTGGATAAGTCTCATTGAAAGATTATAAAAGGACGATGGACCTCAATGATTGATCATTCTATTCCATCATATCTTATTGTCACTGGTGAGAGACTCAAACGAGATTCGATCTTGAGGGTTTCAAGCAGAATCATCTCTCTAGTTTCAGTGGATCTCCTGCCATGCTAGCTAGATTTCTTCTTTCTTCGGTGTATGCTAATTGCCACCCTAGTTGGATTAATTTTCTTTTTCATTCTCTGAAGATCTAATCATATTTGTTTGCAGGAAGCACCAGCATAGTTATTAAATTAGGTTGCAGAGCCTTACAGTCTCCAAGGGAGCTGAGTTCATTCTCTTTCCACGAAACGTCAAGCACCAAGATTTTAAAGATCAAATTCTGGAGCAAATTTGTCAAGGCCGAGTACACAGAAGTGAGGGACGATTTCATTGCCAGTTCCAGATCGAGTTCCTTTCCAAGATCAGATTGTCGAGACAGTTTCCTTCAAAGGCTGAAATAATTTGTCTAGCAGCAAGAGATCAAACTTCCAAGGAGATCATGATGGCATCTCTGGTTTATTTCTGAGTTCACAGTGCCAAGGATTCTTTATCAGCAGAGATCGAATAAATTGTTGATGTCGAATTAATTGTTGGTGTCAAGGTTAAAGAGGACATTCAATAGATTGAGGCTGAAATTATTGTTGTACCAAGAGAACAAATTATTTCGAGTTTGGTATCCAATCCAAACCCTCTTCCAAGCACCGTGTTCATCATCTTCAGATTTCTATGTGTGAAAAAGGATTTGGTGATCAAGATTGTCATGAAAGAAGGCCGAGTCCTCTCATTAATTCCTCCAAGCCATGTTCGGAAATTCTGGTACTAGAGACATCAATTTCTGCCACTAAGGGAGACCTAATTATCTTAGGAAAAGGCTGTGATTTATGTATCAAGCACCAACACTGGGAGACCGGGTAGTTCATGTATTGAAGACACAAACTTCGAAGGTTTTTAAGGCTGGCCGTATCCCTTTTTCCTGTAGCCAAATAGGCCAACTGATATTCAACTATAATCAATCTAGATCTGAAGATTTTCTCTTGGTTCAAGCTCATCTTTCTGTAGCCACTTGGTGGCCTAATCTTCTTGCATAGTGGGTTCGATTTTCTCAACAAATCTGAGCAAACTCCAGGTGTTTCCTTCCATTGGCACTGTAAACTTGACAATTGCTCTCAGATTGGAATTGTTCTTCAATGGCCTTGTAAAACAGTGATTTTTGCTCTCAATTGGAAATCAAATTTTCCTTAAGTCATTGACTGAAGTTTCTTTTCAAGTTTACTTACAAAATGTTTGTCAAAAGTTATGTTGTTAATTTTAGGTATGTTCTATGCTTAGAGCAATTTATTTCAATTTTCACAGTTAGCTCAATATCTTTTCCAGATTAGCAATCACATCAGCATTAAAGTAAACTGCAGATAGAACATAAAAATAAATCACAGTAGACAAGCCAAGACAAGAGGACACAAGATGTGGCACTAGCCAGGGGCAAACCCCAATGTGGGGAAACCCTTGATCAATTCTTCTTATATGTTCTTCAATAGTTCAGCAGAGAGAGAGAGAGAGATAGTACATTTAAAACAGAAGTCAAGACTATTGATTTGGGGTAGCATTGGATGTGTTCTAGCCACGAAACATGGTGGAGAGGTTGGGGCACATGCGATCTCCAATACCCAGAAAGGGTTTGAACAGATTCTAAACAGATCAGGAGATATTAAAATAATTAATATTTTAATGGAGTCCCTAAGTCTAAACTTAGGGAAAATAAAATATTAATGTGTATTAATATGAATCTATGTTAGAGTGGTCCAAAAGACATGGATCAAGCCAGATCTAATCTTAGCCGTTGATTAGGGACTTAATCTTGGCCATTGAAATGTCAACAGCAAAAGTATAAGAGGAGGCTTGAGGGTCACTTGGAGAATACACCAAAGTGATCAGTCATTCTATTCTCTAGAGCAGGGTTTGCTAAGAGAGATAGAATCAGTGATCGGGAGAGCAATTGAGGGGCATTGAGTACAGAGAAAAAAAGAGGGTAGAGATTGTGCCAAGAGAGATCAGGAAAGCAGGAGAAGTGGAAGAAGAAAGATCTCTCCAAGATCAAGTGCTTCCACTATGGGGAGATGGGTCATTATGCGACTCAGTGCCCAAGTTAGAAGAATAAGGGAGAGTATTCTGAGACTAAAACAGCGCCAACACAGGCAAAGAAGGCAGTTTTGACAGACGATGATTGTGCCATGAGTGCACACGCACCACTTGAACAGATGTGGGGAGACATAGAGCTGTAGTCAGATGGACTACAGGCGATGAGGGGCAGGATTCTTGAGTTACCGAGCCTCTTGGATTAGACCTTGCTACGGAAGCCTCGACGAGGAGTAGCAGGACTGGCTGAGTGGGTAGAGACGGATGCAGATGGAGTGATAGAGAGAGCTACAGTGCAGGAATCCTGAGACAGCGCAGAGCTAGCAGGCTGCAGCAGTGCGAGAGGCATAGGAGTGTCGCATCGGTGCAGGAAGGCACAAAGAGGTGTGCAACGGTGCAAGATGCAGAGAGTTGTTGCAGCAACACAGAGGTCAGAGAGAGGGAGCACTTGTCAGCGGCAGAGGGAGCTTCGACATCAGTGGGTATTTCTAGCCCAACAGGGAGGTCAGTTGGGAGATCAATTACTTACTTCTCAGTAACTGAGTTGGAGTGCAGCAGTGGGCAGCACGATGCAACATGATGAGAAGAGGTGCAGTGCAGATGGAGTGCTGGGAGAAAGGACCAACAACAGCACGAATGCAGAGGGAGCTGTCGTACAGATGCAGCAGTTGCAGTGGCAAAACAATGGGCAGCAGTACAGGAGGCAGCAGTGCAGAAGATGTTGGGCAGGAAGGACTAGCATCAGCACAGATACCGATGCTGGATGATCAGAGTAATACTCAGCGAGGAGTATTACTAGAGCACAGTCCTCGCTAAAAGGGAGTGTTGATTTGGGGTAGCACCAAATGTGCTCTAGACACGAAATTTGGTGGAGAGGTTGGGGCACATGAGATCTCCAATACCCAGAAAGGGTTTGGGCAGATTCTAAACAAATCAGGACATATTAAAATAATTAATATTTTAATGGAGTCCCTAAGTCTAAACACCTTTCTAGGCAATAACAGTGCAGCTCTCGGGCCGGATTACCAGCAGATTTGAGGAGGGCGTTCCATTGTTCATTTTGGGCTTTTGCTAGCTTGCCTAGAGCAAGCCCTGGTGCACACATTCCAACACCTTTTTGTACACCTCTTCCCATTTAATAAAATGAGTAGACAACACAATTTGGTTGCCAATTTTGTGGTATGATGGTCTGATTTAATTTGAAAGTGTTATTTTTATTGTCCGCTTTGCATAGCACTATTTTTCTTAGTTTGGAACATTCCACCCTCTTATTAGCTACCCCTGTACCCCAGCATGTGACCCAGGGCTGCCCCTTTTCATCCCTTACTTCATTCACCTATTTGTCACATGCCACTGCCTTTTGAAGGATGTACCTTGAATATTTTATCCCCTTTAGAAATAGAAACCACCTAATAGCATTCTTGGTTAACCCCATTTGGAGTTTAGGAGACATTGGCACATCTCAAAGCTCATTATGGAAGGGCATGCCATTATGAAGTCCATACCTGTGGTCCATGATTGGTAAGTTCATTCACTCGATTTCTCTAATAACTTGTTGTACTGGAAGGCTGGCCATTATGAAGTCCCCACCTATCATCCATGATTGGTAAGCTCATTCACTCGATTTCTCTAATGACTTGTTGTACTGGAAGGTTGGCCATTATGAAGTCCCCACCTATGGTCCATGATTGGTAAGCTCATTCACTCGATTTCTCCAATGACTTGTTGTACTGGAAGGCTAGGGGACGCATTGGATCTTATGCAAGATTGCAGATGGTCTCCATCTTGGGTTTGGTCTCCCTATACAGGGTCCTAATCCTCCAGAGGGCTACATTGGCACATGTAGGGTGTGCATTGAGAGCCATCAGCCTCCACAGCAGCTGAAAACACTCCATAGATCCCCACAACCATTCAGAGATTCCTCATGGTTCACTTATTGGACGAGGAAGATGCACCTGAAACATAATGTACAGTTTGCCCCAGACTTGCACCATACACTTGGCAGATGATCGAGGACTTGCACGATGATGTGTCATCATCTATACCATCATCCTAACCCTTGCAAGCGATCTACTATTGATTTTTGGTAGCATCAGATGTGCTCTAGCCATGACAATTGATGGAGAGGCTAAGGCACATGAGATCTCCAAGACCCAGAAATCGTTTGGAGAAATTCCACCCGAATGAAGAGATATTAAAATAGTCAATATTTTTAATGGGCTTCCTAACTCTAAACTTAGGAAAATTAAAATATTAATGTGTATTAATATAATATGGGTGAGAAAGTTCTAAATAATGAGGATCAAGCCAGATCTAATCTTAGCCATTGATTAGGGACTTAATCTCGGCCGTTGAATCGTCAACAGGAAAAGGATAAGAGGAGGCTTGAGGGTCAGTTGGAGACATGCCAAGAGAGATCAAGAATTCGATTTTCTGGGGTTGTGCTTGCTGAGGAAATCGAGCTAGAGATTTGTTGCAGTGAGGGGCAGTTCAGCAAGGGATTTCGATCCAAGGTTGAAGAATACATATCAGAGAGGCAACAGATTGCCGAAAGAGGCAGTGCAGAATCTAGGAGGGTTGACGCAGAGGCAGCCAGGGCTGACGTAGAGGCTAAGGAGGCCAGCGCAGAGGACGAATAGGGCCAAAGACGCTGATGCAGAGAGCTTCAGAGGCTGCGCCAAGGTGATCCTGTGGGACAAACCAAGAGCTAATTGGCGAACATAGAGCCAGAGAGTGTGACGCAGTTCCAGAGGAGTGCGTGGAAATGCTTTCGTTGTCCAGCACAAGGAACAGCTTGAGTCAATGTGGGATTGTTCATCCGGCTGCTGATCAGCAGGAATATCCATCTCCGAATAGAGGTATTGCTACCAAGGATATTCTCTGAAAGATGAGCCATTTCTCGCACCCTAGTTGTATTCAGAAATATGCTTAATAATAAAACCCTCTATATGTTGCACCGGTTTTCCCGAATTGGGTTTTTTCAGGGAAGATTGTCCAAAAATAACGGTGTCCCTTGTGTTGTCTCAGTTTATTTTAGTTGTTGATTTGTATATTTGTGAAAGTTGCATTTGTGTTTACTTCGATATTTATGCATTTAAAAAAATTGTTAATGTAAAGAACAAGCAGGAGATAGTAAACCAGACATTGCAGTAAGGGTTTTTGATGTGTTAGATTCTGAAATTTTCACATGGTATCAGAGCAATTACAAATCAAGGAGGACTGAAGACACTAATAGAAGAAATCTGAGGATTTGCAGCAAAGAAGCAATTGTCCTGAGAGACAGCGTTGCTCCAAAGCTGAAGAGGCAAGAGGAGTGACGCAGTGCAAAAACGGTGACGTAAAGGCTCACGCAATGCCTGCGTCAGCATTCTGAGCCAGGAGGGGAAGACGCAATAGCTAGGAGGAGCCCACGCAGTAGCTGCGCCAGCTATCCACGCAAACACAGAGACAGAGGGGGGCCAGATCAGGCCTACGCAGTGCCCGGTCATCTTTCTCAGCCAGGAAGGATTGACGTTGTGCCCCAGAGGAGCTAATGCAACTCCCATTTTGATTGCGTAGAGCCAAAAGGGCTCGATTCTTCAGTTGCTGAGGCTAAGGAAGTTGTTCATATTGTGATTTAAGGAGCTAGTGGGACGTTGTTTCCGTCAGTGCAGAACAATGTCTAAGGAGATGGAACCAAGGTAGAGGGAAGCACTACCTCGACGGATTTCTAGCCAAGAAATCCAGATCCGAGTTGCAACAGCAAAGGGGGATCGGAGAGGAGTGATTCAACAGTGGGCAGGAGGATTTCCAGTAGGGAAATCAAGACTCAGAGGGAGTCTAGTGGAGAAGAGAAGAGATGGCAATGAACAGATTAAGGGATCAGGACAGACTGGACAGGTCTTCCAATCTGGAAGGCCAAGATCCTAGCAATCTTGGATAAACATCGCATCAAGGACTATGCCTTGAAAATCGTAGTTGTCCCAGTTGACCCTAATGCAAATGAGAAGTATGAGGAGGTCATGGCAAAGGCGAAATGCATGATCCTAGACGGGGTCAAGGATTATGTCATACCACATATTGCTGAGAAGAACACAACAAATGAGATGTGGCAGACGATGACCACCTTATACCAGGGCCCTTCCGTGCCGCAGAAGATGTTATTGGAAAATCAGCCGAGGTCAGATTAGATGCAAAAAGGACAGGAGATGGATCACTTCCTCCTCAAGTTGCAAGGAATTTGCGACCAGCGTACTTTCATGGGGTCTACACCGGATCCAGAGTTTATGGTCAGCACTGCTCTGAATGCAGTCTCCAAGGACTGTGAGACGTTTGTCCAAAGCATTTTGGGCAGAGCGACTCTCCCCAATTGGGAAGAGATGTGGGCAGCTCTTCAATAGGAAGAGATCAGGAGGTTGACCAAGGTGGGGAGTAGTGGTAAGGGAGTTCGAGTCAAGAAAGAGGAGGAGGAGGATGTGGCTCTAGAATTTGCAAGACAACAAGGGAAGAGGAAGAAGAAGGACATATTCAAGGTCAAGTGGTTCAATTGTGGGGAGCTGAGACATTATGCATCTCAGTGCCCTAGGAAGAAAGGCAAGGGAGAAGCTTTTGACTCAAAGGCAGCTCCAGCAAAGGCAAAGAAGGATGTCGAGACTGACGACGATTGTGCCATGAGTGTTCATGCACCTCTAGAGAAGAGGTGGGGTGACATCGAGTTGTAGTCAGGAGGACTACATGTAGGGGCAAGATCCTTGAGGTGCCCAAACTCTTGGATCACATCCGGCTGTGGGAGCCCTTAACGACAGTAACATGATGACAGGTGTCGGGTGGAGCAAAGTGTAATGGAAAGGCAACACATGGCCAAAGTGCAGACGTCTAAAGCAGCGCAATAGAGATTGCAGTAATGGGAGAGGCACAGAGGTGTTTGTAGCAGTGCAGTAGTAGCAGAGGAAACACAGGATAGCAACAAAGGTAGCTCCAGCATCACGAGGCTTCCAGACTGACCAGGATGTCAGTGTTTGGGTGAAGTCAGTTACTTACTTCTCAGTAACTATGTTGCAGTGTAGCAATTAACAGTGGCAGTGCTATGGGCAGCATGAGGCAACATGTTGAGAGGGAGCTACAGTACAGATGTAGCGGTGGCAGTAGCAGTGTCATGGGCAGCAGTACAGGAAGCAACAGTGCAGAGGATGTGAGGCAGCAGGCCAAGCATCAGCACAGGTACCGATGCCGAAGATCAGTGTGATGTTTCTATGGTAAAGCATTACTAGAGCACATTCCTCGCTAAGAGGGAGTGTTGATTTTTGGTAGCAACGGATGTGCTCTAGCCATGAAAATTGGTGGAGAGGCTAAGGCAAATGAGATCTCCAAGACGTGAAAATCGTTGGAGAAATTCCACCAGGATGAAGAGATGTTAAAATAACTAGTATTTTTAATGGGGTTCCTAATTCTAAACATAGGAAAATAAAAATATTAATGTGTATTAATATAATATGGGTGAGAAAGTTCTAAATAACGAGGATCAAGCCAGATCTAATATTATCCGTTGATTAGGGACTTAATCTTGGCCGTTGAATCGTCAACAGGAAAAGTATAAGAGGAGGCTTGAGGGTCAGTTGGAGAAACACCAAGAGAGATCAAGAATTCGATTTTCTTGGGTTGGGTTTGCTGAGGAAATCGAGTTAGAGATCTGTTGCAATGAGGGTTAGTTCAGCAAGGGATTTCGATCCAAAGGCTAAAGAATACATATCAGAGAGGCAGCAGAGTGCTGAAAAAGGCAGTGCAGAACCTAGGAGGGCTGACGCAGAGGCTAGGGAGGCTAGTGCAGAGGACGCAGAGGGCCAAAGAAGCTGATGCAGAGGCCGAAGAGGCTGACGTAGAAGACGCAGAGAACTTCAGAGGCTGCGATGAGTGATTCTATGGGACAGACTGAGAGTTGATTGGCTGACGCGAAGCCAGAGAGGGTGACGTAGTTCCGAAGAGGGTGATGCAGTTCCAAAGGAGTGCATGGAGCAGCTTTCGTTGTCCAGCACAAGGAACAGTGGGAGTCACTGTGGGATTGTTCATCCGGTTGCTGATCAGCCGAAATATCTATCTCTGGATAAAGGTATTGCTGCCAAGGATATTCTCTGAAGGGTGAGCCATTTCTAGAACCCTAATTGTATTAGAAATCTGCTTAATCATAAAACTCTCTATATGTTGCACTAGTTTTCCCAAATTGGATTTTTCCAGGGACGATTGTCCAAAATAACGATGTCCCTTGTGTCGTCTCAGTTTATTTCAGTTGTTCATTTGTATTTCAGTTGTTCATTTGTATATCTGTGAAGGTTGCATTTGTGTGTACTTCGATATTTATGTATTTAAACCAGTGATTTTATCACTATCCCGCTTAAATCGCGATTTTTATCCCAAAACATCGCGGGCTTCTTTTATAACAAATTTTTCCGAAAAAATCGCGATTTTTATTGAAAAAAGCGCCGAGGCGCGGGGCAGCGGGATAGTGATCAGGACTCATGACTTACTATTCAGGACATTATTCAATGTTATGTGTGATTTTAGCGCTAGAAATGATATTAAACGTCTTATATATTAGTTTTTTTATCATATTTATGTGTCAATGTATTTATTTTATGTTGTAGATGGTTTAGATATTAAAAAAATTGAAAAAAATGAATATTTTTGTGCCAAAGCTTTTGCCGAGCGTCGATTTAATCCCGATCGCGCTTTTAACAACATTGATTTAAACAACTTGTTAATGTAAAGAACAAGTAGGAGATAGTAAACCAAACATTGTAGTAAGGGTTTCTAAGGGTAATTCCATTAACGAATTGACCTTGATAAGCCATCTCCTCTTCACATCGAAGTATAAAAGCTGCAAAATTGCTACTCTTTACCCTAGAAGGCTAGAGAAGTAGTCTTGAGGCCTCCTTGACCAAGAACCAAAGGTCCTCACTCATATTCATCATAGACTCCATTCTCCCAAGACTAAGGCACTGATCTACCAAGAGGTGGTCACCTAAAATCATACCTTTTTCACCTTCTCCCAGGTCTAGCCAAAATGTGTCACCTAGGGCATCATTTTCCCGGCAAACTATCCCTCCAAAAAGTTTGATCTCCTAGCCTCTCTTGCGTTGGTGTCTCCTTAAGACGACCTCCAAATTTGAAGCCATTAGGATGGTGTAGTTGTGAGAAAAACTAGGCCCTAGCTCCAAGATCAAACTTTTCCCTAGCATCCCCAAGGCTAGTGCCTTATAGCGTCAAATCAACACCGTTAAGCGAAAATTCTTTTGGTCCTTTTCCCCACCTTGTCTAGGGTAAGACAGAGGGATTTGTGAGATTACCTCACACTATCACTGGGAATCCTGGTTGATCCAACCCCAGAAAGATTGCCTGCGGCTTTACTGGCTGCCTCTACGCGGTGTTTGCGTCAACCCAGCGTCAAGTTCATTGGGGACAGCGTCAATCCTATGGCTGGTCGATTTGTTGCCCAGGTGGCAGGGACTTCGATTTCTGCCTCCCGGTCTCACACCCTGACTCCCGGCTTCTGAAACTCGAAATCCTTCAGCAAATTTCGGACTCCCTCTTATCTTCTACGCTGCCTCTAAGTGGCTCTGTGTCAGCCCCTCTAGCTCTGCACTACCATTGTTGGATCTGCCTCTGCCTTCTCTGTTGAGTATTCTCTGATTGGGAAAGATTTCCCTTCAGATACTATCCCTGCCCCTCCACTGCAAAAGCTCACTTTGAATTTCTCTTCAGCAGCTGCTCTACTTCAAAAATTCCATCTTTTGAACTCTCTTGGTGTGTTCTCCAAGTGACCCTCAAGCCTCCTTAAATAACCTCCTCGTTGACATTCAACGACCCATATTAAAAGTTAATCAATGGCTAAGATCATTTTGGCTTAATCCTCGTCTTCTTCTAGAAGTTACACCCACAGTTAGATTAATACCCTTAATTATTTTAATTTCCTGAGTTTAGACTTAGGGTCCTGTTAGCTCTGCTATTCAACGTTGATTTTCTAAGGTCAAAGGCAAACTTGGTCTGCTCAGTTGTGCTCAAAAGGCTTCCATATCAGTCATTTTCCCCTTTTTCCTCCATCCTGCTTATCCTCCTTCACCTCCGTTTCCTCTGTTTTTCCTCTAAACCCTGCAAAGTAGCTCCTTTTAGCATTATCCCCAAGTGCAAAGCCAAAAACCCCATAAAACAACACCCATACGATTGTGCGCCTTTGTAAAATCATCTCCTTTAATCTCAATCGTTGATCTTTCCTGCCAAATCTAATGGCTCCCATCACATCCGATAAAGCGACTTGCACGATCACTTCCCCGCCGTCCGATCACCTCCGCCAATATCGGACGGCCTTCGCACGTTTCACGCCCACAAAGTGATGGAATGTTAGCGCGCGATGGAGAGCGGTTTTTCTCTCTCCTCCGCCGCTACATGTCATGCGCTAAATGGGATCGCACGCCCTCATCGTTTTACCACCCAACGCCCAAAGGTGGTGCGATCGTTACTGCTTACCGCTTAACCTTTCGTCTCTGCCCCGATAACGGTCGCGCACCTTCGCCACCCAATCACCGTTAGATCTGTCCGCCCAGGATCTAATGGCCCACGTTCATCTCGCTCTCACCTCTTTCGAGATCCTCCGCCAAGCCATCTTCGTCGTCTATTCTCCCGATCCGACGGCCAATCTTTCTCCCTCATCCAACTCATCCACTCGCCATGCAGTCCACGTCCTTTGACCGTTTCGTGTGCTGAAGGACGAAGGTGACCGACTTACTAGTACCAGTCACAGTTGTTCCTCAACAACCATATTTAACAACAGTATGGCCAAAGAGAGAAAGGACGGAGCACGATTAATTAACTGCATTTAGCAGTTATAGAACTTCATTGATACGAACACTCCAGCTGCCTGAGAGGACAGCAGAGCACCTAAAATATCATATGCATCCACTGAAGCAAGCAAACTCACTCAAAGACTCCATCAGGCAGTTAAATGCAGTTGGTGGTCAATTATGACCCCCCCATACCTGAACGGCCAAGTGCCTTTGTAGTGAAACTCTATATATGCCCAAAAACAAAATGTAATCAGGGTTGATGGTTGATGTTTTGATGTAAGGTTCAACTTCTGGAGACTGTAACTATTTTGACACTTGCAGTGTCTCGTCTTCATTTTCAGCTAATACAAGCTTCTTTTGCTATTAATTGCTCACTTTCCATTTCTTTTTTGTTCCAAGCTGTGCCTGATATGCTGTATTCTTGAGCTCTTGATGTTTAGCATTAGAGTAGTTGTCATCCTATCTCTATGTTAAAGTCTTGTATGCATCATTGAGTAAGTTATTCAGGTTTCTCTTCATCTAGTGCCAGAGAACTGTCATCCTGTCTGTGCATTAGTAGATTAGATTTGCAGACATCTTTACTGGTTGCAGCCGGCCATCACATGGTCTTGTGCATCTACTGGTGTGGTCAGTATTCTCCATATTCATCCAACCCTTAAACTGTGAGTAGTTGGTGCTCTAAATCCTTGTAGTATATGTTACCAAGCATCTCCGAGCTACAACCTAGGAGAGTTTCTTGGAATCCTAACATAATTGGCGCCATTGTCGGGGAGAGGAGTTTGAAGCTCAGCTTCCCTGGGAGAACGACACAGATCCAACTTTGATGATAGATAAAGCCTGGACACATTTCGAGTTGTAATCATCTATCTGGCGACTCTACTAGAGGATCAACCTTTGGTGCCTCCACATTACAATTCTGGCTCAGTTTGTGAGGCATACCCGGAGAAATCCTCAGAAATCACCAACTGACCCAGTGCCTGACCCTGAGAGGATTGTTAAGTAGAAAAAGATCATACAAAAAGGAGCATCAAGATCAGGTAAGCCTAAACAATCTTATGTATCTCTGCAAGAGAGGCTTGTAACTGAGCATGTTCATTTTGAAGATATAGAGCCTAGCATTGTCAGTGAAGAAATACCCTCAGAGATTCATAAAGCTCCTTACTCAATAAGTTCCCCTTTGGATCTCAGTCCAAAGAAAATCTCCCCTACAGTCCATCATATTCCTTTATCCCTGTCAATCATTTCTCAACTCCCTACATTTCAAGCTGCCAGTATCCTTCCATCTACCCCAATCATGGCAAGCCCACAAGCCCCTACCAAAATGGAAAGAATCATAGCTACAAGGTATGGACCCCTGGTTCTGCCTGTTCCTTTGAATGCCATGCCTACAAGAGAATATCATAAATACATGCCTAAGTTCACTGGTACAGAGGGAGTAATGGCTGAAGAACACCTTGAGTCCTTTTATAGCTATGTTGATAATCTAGATATTAGTGAAGATGATGTGTGGATGAGGGTATTTGTCCAAAGCCTAGATGGAGAGGCTAGAAAATGGTTCAGAGAATTGACCCCTAGGTCTATAGTAGACATTGAGGCCTTAGATGATGTGTTCCTAAAGCATTGGGGGGATAAGAAAGATCTGCTCTATTATCATACTGAATTTGGGAACTTGTAGAGGGAAAATGGTGAGCTGCTATCTGATTTCAACAAGAGATTTAATCGCATGTAGAGCAGAATACCAGCTGAAGTGAAACCCACACCTACTTCTACTAAGCTTACCTATGCCAATTCCTTCGATTTTCGTTTATGTTTACTATTTAGGGAGAGAAGATGTGCTTCTTTGGTTGATATGCAAGATGCAGCCTTGGAAGTAGAATCAAACATCATGGCTGCAGAAAGGCTCGAAGGTAATGCTGATAGGAGAAGACAGAGGGGTGAGCTCTCATCATCCTCAGATCCTAAGATCGATAAAATGGCCAGGATGATAGAGTCATTAGCCTCTGAAGTTTCCAAATTAAGGGTTGAGCAGCATTCAGGGAAGGGACAAGCTCCTAATACCTTTTCTCTTCCGAATCCAAATCCATATAAAGGAGAAGAGGAGTAGTTGCAGATTTCACAAAGAAACAAAGATGCAAACAAAGACCAAAGGGTGAAGACCCTTTTTCAAGATATAGTCATGGAAGAAGAGCAGTTTGAAGAAGATGATGAGGTCAATGGTATGGAAGATAAGGGCGGTGCCCCTTTCTTAACCAAAGCTGCCTATGAGAAGTCATTATTCAAAGGCCCTGCTCATAATTTTGTTGTCCCTGCAGAACAACAAGCTTATAAGCAAAAGAAACCAGCAGCGGACCCCATCATCCCCAAAGTTCCAGCCATAGAGATAAGAGGCCTTGAAGGTTCCCTTTCTTCTTTAAGTTTTCAATCAAAAATTCAGAAGCCAGGAATACACATGCCTCTGACTGAACTAGTGAAGAATGAGCCCTTCAAGGAATCTATCCTTAAAGATCTTAAGGTTAAAGCCAGCCCACCTTCCCATGACTATGTAGATCTGCAATTTGACCAACCTGCTGTTATCCTCAGCCCAGTAATCAAAAAGGGTGAAGTCAGTTCCCCATCATCTTATGTTTCTCTGTCTATTCACGAGACAATCCCTCATAATTGCCCCCTAGGCGCTGAGGCCAGCAATAACTCAATGCCCAAGGCTAATATTGATAATCTCATTCTTGATCTTCCGAAGCCTGCCCAGGTGGCCTCCACGCAGCTTGAAAGGGCAGTTTGCCAGATCACAGAGGAAGAAGGTGCACAATTTTGGGACACCTCCTTGGATGGGGCTGGTTATAAGCAAGCTACAGAAGCAAGTAAAGCCTTTGTGTCCCACACACAAGAATACATCAATTCACCATTTATATTAATTTTTCATGCCACAAAGGACACGGCCCAGTACACATCAGCCCTTGTTATTCAGCAGGTGTACAAAAGCTTCCACGAGGAACATCCAAGGATGAGAGCATACAAAGAGGGGGTGAAATATAAATCATCTCTACCTGATAAGGTCAAGTGCCCTAAACTTTTTGAGGTAGATGATCAAATCAACCCGATTTTGCAAATCTTTGATGAATTGGCTGACATGCATATTGACCAAGAGAAGGAGACGTTTCATAGAAAGGCAAAGAGGGTCAATCTTCAGTATGGTGACTATTTTCTCCAATGGGATGCACTGAGGGAAAGACAGGGAGTTCCTGGTAAAATCAATGCTCTATGGACAGGATCATCCGTCATTACCCAGGTCCAGGGGAGAAATACTTTCATGCTATAGAGTTCGGGAGGAGAAAAATTTTGATGGCCCAGTAAATGGGCAGTTTTTGAAAATTTATGTTGTTTAAGGTCTTCAGGCCTTAATGTTGTAAATATGTTGTTTTATCAGGTTTTAGTGTAGACTTAATTAGACTCCATGCCCAATGGGACACTAGGGAATGTTTTTAATCTTGTTTTTATGTAGAAGGCAGTGGTCTACAGTTCTTGAGACCTCACAAGGAGGATCTCATCCCCAGAAGGAGCCAGTGTTAGCTTTGCTATTCAACGTTGATTTTCTAAGGTCAGAGGCAAACTTGGTCTGCTCGGTTGTGCTCAAAAGGCTTCCACATCGGTCATTTTCCCCTTTTTCCTCCATCCCGCTTATCCCCCTTCACCTCCATTTCCTCTGTTTTTCCTCTAACCCTGCAAAGTAGCCCCTTTTAGCTTTAGCCCCAAGCGCAAAGCCAAAAACCCCATGAAACCGCACCCATATGACTGTGCGCCTTTATAAAATCATCGCCTTTAATCTCAGCCGTTGATCTTTCCTGCCAAATCTAACAACTCCCGTCGCGTCCGATAAAGCGACTTGCACAATCGCTTCCCCACCGTCCGATCACCTCTGCCAAGATTGGACGGCCTTCGCACTTTTCGCACCCACAAAGTGATGGAACGTTAGCGCACGATGGAGAGTGGTTTTTCTCTATCCTCCGCCGCTATGTGTCATGCGTTGAATGGGATCGCACGCCCTTGTCCTTTTACTGCCCAACGCCCAAAGGCAGTGCAACTGTTACCACTTACCACTTAACCTTTCGTCCCCGCCCGATAATGGCCGCGCACCTTTGCCACTCGATCACAGTTAGATCTGTCCGCCCAGGATCTAATGGCCCACGTTCATCACGCTCTCACTTCTTCCGAGATCCTCCGCCAAGCCATCTCTGCCATCTATTCTCCCGATCCGACAGCCAATCTTTCTCCCTCATCCATCTCATCCACTTGCCATGCAGTCCACGTCCCTTGACCGTTCCATGTGCCCGAAGGACGAAGGTGACTGGTTTACTAGTATTAGTCGCAATTGTTCCTCAACAACCATATTTAACAACAGTATGGCCAAAGAGAGAAAGGACGGAGCACGATCAATTAACTTCATTTAGCAGTTATAGAACTCCACTGATACGAACACTCCAGCTACCTGAGACGACAGCAGAGCACCTAAAAGATCATATTCATCCACTGAAGCAAGCAGACTCACTCAGAGACTCCATCAGGCAGTTAAATGCAGTTGGTGGTCAATTATGACCCCCCCATACCTGAACGGCCAAGTGCCTTTGTAATGAAACTCTATATATGCCCAAAAACAAGATGTAATCAGGGTTGATGGTTGATGTTTTGATGTAAGGTTCAACTTCTGGAGACTATAACTATTTTGACACTTGCAGCGTCTCGCCTTCATTTTCAGCTAATACAAGTTTCTTTTGTTGTTAATTGCTCACTTTCCATTTCTCTTCTGTTCTAAGTTGTGCCCGATATGTTGTATTCTTGAGCTCTTGATGTTTAGCATTAGAGTAGTTGTCATCCTATCTCTGTGTTAAAGTCTTGTAAGCATCATTGAGTAAGTTATTCAGGTTTCTCTTTATCTAGTGCCAGAGAGTTGTCATCATGTCTGTGCATTAGTAGATTGGATTTGCAGACTTCTTTACTGGTTGTAGTCGGCCATCACATGGTCTTTTGCATCTGCTAGTGTGGTCAGTATTCTCCATATTCATCCAACCCTTAAACTGTGAGTAGTTGGTGGTCTAAAGCCTTGTAGTCTGGGGGTGTTCACGCATGTCTGGAGTGAGACAAAATAGAAGTGGTTATCTGGCTTGGACAAGCATCATTCCTTTGCAACAATAAGTTGAATTTATATGTTACTAGGCATCTCCGAGCTACAACCTAGGAGAGTTTCTTGGAATCCTAACAGGTCCCATTAAAAATAATTAATTATTTTAATAAAACTGTCTCCGGGTGGAATTTCCCAAAACAATTTATGGGTTTTGGAGAACGCATGTGTCTTATCCTCCCCACAAATTTTGAGGATAAGAGCACATCTAATGCTACAAGAAATCAACAAGTGGGACACAGAAAATTGAGCTATACATGGTTTGGAGAGGTATTGTGGCGGAGGGAAGAGATTTGTTGTTGTTGGGCTATTTCCTCACACAAATACTTGTCGGAAGGAGGGAATTTCCAGGAGTAGCGGTGCCTTTCTAAGCAAAACGAATTGGTGTGATTGGGCATGGGTCATTTTTCCCCAGGACTGCGCAAGAAGTTGCGGAGTTGTTTGTGGGGAGGCCCGGTGAGAGGGATTAAGGAGCAAGGATTTTTCAGGATTTGATTGGAGGGGAATTGAAGGAGATTTCCTATCCTTTTAGGAGCAGAAAACGCTCCAACTATCACAGATAACATTTTCCAGCAACAGAGGAGGGCCAAGCATTTTGGGGTCAATTTTGCAGTGTCAAAACTAAGACAAACTCTTTCTGAGTTTTTCTGGGTTTATTGAGGAGAGGCCAAGAATAAGTCGGCAGAATTTTCTGAGCAGTCTAGAGGGCTCAAATAGAGGTCTCTTTCCAGCCAATAATGCAGATTTCAAGGGTAGCACAGAGCATAGACAAGAAGTCACTTCCCATCATCCAAGCACCTTGTTTTCTCACCTGGGATTTGTCTAGCTTGCCTTCGGCAAGCCCAGGTACACTTTTCCTTGCCTATTGTACTCCTACCATGATATATAATAAAATGGCTCAGCTTCTTTGGGGATAAATTGTTAATGTGCTAATATTTTGTGATGTTCAGATTTTTGGTTGCATGTAAGAAATTTATTGTTGTTATTACTCAATATTTCCATTAGGAATATTACAGTGGTATCAAATCCATGATCTTGGCCAGTTGTGGGGTAGGCAGCTAGATCAGGGAAGATTTATGCATGTATGCACAGTGACGGGTTAAACCATGCACAGGTCGTGGGGGTGCAGCCATCTACACAAGATTGTGGGGAGCAAGTAGATACACCTAGTGTGATGCAGGGGTCACCCGTGTTGGAGACTCCTTTGACTATGTCGGTTGACATCTTAGTGGAGAGAGTAGAGCATACCCCAGTAGTGCCATCCGTTGAGGTGGTGACTAGGGTCGTGTCCAAGTTTTTGGGTGATAGCAACACACAACACATGAGTGAGGTGTCAGGGGACATATCCACCCTTGATGAGACACCAGGGGATACAGAGGTATTGGATGATGGTCGCACATAGCAATGTCATCAATTTCAAGCCGAACTTCTAGCATGAAAAAGGAAGGCGATGTCAATACGAGAGGCTATTCTGCTGCAGAATGAGTAGCTGGAGGGAAAGACAGCGATTTGTGCCGAGTGAGCGGCCAAGCTAGCTCACATTGAGAAACAGTTGGATTCCCTAATGGTACAGTTAGAGGGCACATTGTAGAGATGACGCAGCCCTCTTCAGGCGTACATAGACGAGGCTAGGAGCACTGTTAGGTCACCTTTGCCCATTGGAGAGAGAGAGATGGAGCTACCAAGTCAGATCTCATGTGTTGACCTGGATAGCGGGATGAGATGACCTGAGTTACACAGGGTGTAGCATCTGCATGTTGGGGTTGTTCTATGTGCGGGATTTTGTGCATTCGATCCTTCTCTTGAGGTTGGATGGCGAGATATTCTGAGTTGGTACCCAGTGGAAAATTCTAAGATAGTCAATGTCTTGTAGTCGTATCAGTGTCAAGGTCGTCTATGTCAAACATCTTGTGGTAGTATTTTTCATGTTACTATTGCATTCAACATTCTAGTTGTCAATGTCTAACATAAGTCATGTTACCAATCAAATTTATCATTGTCTTTCAAAGTCACAACATTAAGACATTTTGTCACAACCATTACTTGTTCAAACTGCCAAGTCAATAGTAAAGTATCTTATCATTCTCACTATGTCAACCAAGATGCAAAGTCATTTATCAAGGTAAAAACACTTGTCGACTAAGTGTACAGTGTTTGTTTCAAGTCAATAGACCATGTAAGTGTTAAGTCAAATCAACCTATCAATCAAACATTACATTGCATGTAGAGTATCAAGTCTAGTCAAAGTCAACATGTCAACGTGTGTGTTATGACTACTGTACCTACTCTTACTAAGTTCAGGTCAAGACAAAAATCATCATACAAACTAGACCCATACTGCTGCAACCCTCACTGAAAGAATTAGATAATGAAATCTAATCTTTGTTCTCTGCCAAACTTATGCCTTTCGAACAAGTACTTATCAACAAACCTCCTTGTGAATTTCTTAACCAAATGTTGTGACTGTGTTAGGTCACTACTGCCTCAGGTTTGCAATAGACATGCTACTTGAAAAGACTAGATAATGTTGCTTCAACGTTTCTCACCACAAGTCACAAGTGAATGCTACATAGTTCTGCAAAAACACAGAATGTAAAATAGACATGTGGTTGCCTTAGCCAAAAGGTGTAGAAACCTTCACCAGTCATAAGGTCAAGCACACATTGTCCTTTAGAAGTTAATCAAATGATGCCCTAGACATAGTATGGATGTCGAAGTCCCCATCTGCATAGAAGGAACTATTCTAAAGGAATTTTGACCAACCATTTAAATAAAGAACACACCCACAACACAAGAAAAAGAACGTACCTTGGAGAGAATAGCAAGAGAGAAGATTTGGAGGACTTCGCTACCTTAGAGGCCTCAAGAAAACATACTTTGATTGGCCACAGAATTTTTGCTAGCCCTAGCTCCTTCACAATCCAAGTAGGTCGAAAATTGCAAAGAAATACCACTGAAAATTTCAGAGAAAGATCTTGATAAATTGATGTGTGTTGAGAGGCTTTAAGGTCTCTTTTTATAGAGTTTTGGAAGCACAATTAGGGGCTACATTAGGTAGCCCTTTTAGGATATTTTGAACACTTTTTATTATTAAAAAATTTGATTTAATTTAGTAATCCTTATTTATTTGTTTGTTTAAATACTAAGGATTTTATACATTAATCCTTTCTTGGTATGTTTTGTAGGTGACACATGGGTGCATGAAATCAATGATTGATTTATTGTCTTTCATTCTTGAAGTTATGTAACTCATACATGGTGAAATTACGGTGATAAACAATGTCATATATTGACAACTGTAGGAGGAGGTATCATGTCATTACCCCTTGGCGTTTTAGCCCAAAAATTGGGGTCACCAACTTCAATTGTGAATATCCCTCAAACCAGAAGGCCTCTCGGGGTGAACCACATATCAGCAAAAACATCTTTTCGATAAGAATCTAATGACATAGATCTTCGGCCCAAAATCAATGATTTGACCCACCAAAAACCCTTGATAGAGTCGAGGTGCATTCTCATTCCATGGAAACCAAACCCTAGGACTTGGCTTTTCAACCATGCAATAGTATAGCTTCCATCTTGACGTAATCCGACAATTACTAAGAAGCGTTCATTAACCATTTGACATCAATGACTGGTGTTTTTTATCAAAGTCAAACCCAGTGGATTGATATCAATGACAACACCATCCAACATTATATATTGAATTCCATATAGCATTACGCTATGCAATGTCCAAGCTTAGCCGTATAGATTAGACTATATATGCCAAAATAAATGAATTATACAAAATTCACACATCTTTCAAAAAATAAAAGACAGTCAACTTAAGAATATAATTATTTGGAGTTTGTTGTAATTTACACTTAAAATCTACTAAAAATACACCCAAAAAATCCATCTAGTTCAAATCGCCCACCTTATTATGAATGTCGTTACAATCAGGGGATGATTTCTACCAAAATATGTAGCTTCTTGTCCTTACATGCAAGGCATGGTGGCTCTTACGTAAATGATAGCACTTGCAGTGAAGGAAAGATCATCTTTTGAACACCATGCATTGTCCATAATATGAATCTGATCTTAGAGGAGATCGACAACAAAGTTTCCTAGATAAAGGAAATCACAGGGGAAGCAAGGGATATTGTCAAATTCATCATCAACCACCACCAATCTCAGGCAATATTTCGAGAGTACTCCAAATTGGAGTTGTTAAAAGTTGTTGAGACAAGATATGCCTCAAACTTCCTAATGTTGCACCGCCTTGTTGAGGTTAAGCATGCATTAGTTTCTATGGTGGTGAGTCAACTTTGGCTTGAGTGGAGACAAGCAGATTCAGAGCGGGGATATATGGTGCGTAGATTGTGCCTTGATGAGGATTGGTGGAGCAAGGTAGATTTCTTGCTAAAGTTCACAACCCCTGCATTTGAGTTTCTTCGGAGTGCTGACACTAACCAACCTTTCTTAGGAGAGGTATATGATGGCATGGATTCCATGGTTGAGAAAACTATGGAAATCATTTCGCAAGAGTCTCCACAACTTTTGTTTGTTGATGATCATTTTGCTGGTTTAGTCAAGAAAATCATTGTTGATAGGCGGAACAATTTCAACACTCCATTGCACACTTTAGCACATGCTTTGAACCCCATATTTTATGATGAGGAGCTTATTGCTCAAAGCAATGGGAAGAGGAAGGCACTCCATAAGGATAGAAAGGTGGCTAATGGGGTGAAAAAAGCCCTTATGAGAATGTTTCCTTCTCATCTACACAGGGAGGTAAAGGAATAATTTGCCAGTTTTGCTGCAGGAATAGATGATTATGCAGAGATATCAGCTTTGGAGGAGAGAACCACCATGAATCCAATTAGCTGGTGGATTTGTCATGGAGCAAATGGTGTACATTTGCAAAACCTTGCCATTCGTATTCTTTCACAAGTGGTAAGCTCTTCATCAGCAGAAAGGAATTGGAGCACTTATGGTTTTATTCATTCTGTGAAGCGCAATAGGTTGGGCTCACAGAAGGCAGAGGATCTTGTTTATGTGCACTCCAACCTTCGCCTTGCATCTTGTAGGGTCCAGAATACAACAGTGATCCTTCTAAAGAATGGGATGTGGATGCAGAAAGTCCTTATTTAGATCTCTCTCTTGCTGCCTTGAATATTGAGGTCCAGACGGGAAGTGGAATTGGCCCATCATCTTCTTCAGCACCACCATCCACTGTTGAGCATTGTTCTACTTCTATTTTTTATGAGGATTAGTCTTTTGTCTCTATAGTTCTTGCAGCCTTATAGTCTTTATTGTACTTGCAGCCTCATATATTAATATATAATAAAGGCTGATTTTGAGATTTGGATATATAATAAAGGTTGCTTTTGGATATTCCGATATTTTTATTTTCATTATGTGACCATTCATGAGTAAATGTGATGTAAATTTAATCATAATGTTTAAATGTAATAAATTATAATGTATTATGTATGCTTTATGATTGAACATATATATATATATATATATATATTCGCGTTTCCCCATTTTCAAAATTTGGGGAGGTCGCGTTTCGTCCCCATGCCCGTTTCGGAAACTCGTACCCGTTTCCCTGTTTCGTGCAACTTAGGAATGATGCCAAGAATGCAAGAAAATAGCTAACATGTAGGTTTCCTTTTGTTCTTTTTCATTCATTAAAAAAATTGTAATTTCAAATTTCTTCTTATTTATTATTACAATTCGCAATGTATTTTTAAGAGACATGCAGTCCCACATGGGCCTAATCAGGCATTAAAGGGCTAGAAACAGCCTGGAAACATTCCAAACTAAGAAATGTCCACAAAATAGTTTGGAAACATTTTCAGGAGTTTCTGACCCATTTCTGAGGCATTTCAATTTCAAACGTTTCCACTACTAAAACAATGGGATGTCCAGAAGTTACCACAACTTAAGTTTTATACTTCATATAAGGCTTAGAGTCTTCTTCATATAAATATTATAAATATTATCATTCTTTCTTTGACTCATATCATCTCTAGTATTGTGCTTCACTCATGTTGTTAATGAGTTATTTTGATCTAATAAAGAAAACATCATATCATTTAGACATCATCCCTCTAATTAGGGGAGGATTAGAGTACATTTCAGATCCCAAGATGTAATTGGTTGCATATGATATTGTTGTACATCAGAATGACACCACATGAAACATTGAAGTAAAGTTCTAGTATTTAAGTAGCTCCTCTCCCATCTGCAGTCATCCAAACTTAAGAATATAATCACCAATAATATTGAGGATGTCGGGGCTTATCCATCATGAAATGTTTCTTGAGCCCTTCCCTACCTTGATCCATCCCCAGTGCCAACAATATCATAAGATCAATTTCATATAATGTCCCACATCATAATAAGCATGAATAATAAGGTTTACATATCACAACAGGATTATAGTACTTAAGCAATACTTTTCAAACAAATTTTAAAATTCATTTTTTGTATTGAATAATTAGCTCACACAATAAGCTAGCTTACTGTGAAAACCAAGATGTTTTCTAGTAACTTAAAAAATAAATTATGTATGGTTCTCAACGTGTGAATTATATGCACAGTGCCTTTGAAGTCATTAATAAAACCCACATTGGTACTGCTCTTTATTACAAAGTACCTGATCAGGGCCATGCCAAATTTCATCTGCTGCACGTGGAGCTAGCTGGACAGTGATGTGATCGAGCATTGTCTGTCGACTGTAAATAGGAAGAAAAAATCAAAAGATTATACCATTGCTTATGTACACAGCATTTGATACCAAATTTAATAGAATTTGAATTATTTCAATGCAATAAATAGCAAAACCATATATGTCACATTGCAAGCAATATGATTTCTGTAACCAGATTGGCATTATTATCTCAGTCATCAAGCATCAAGAAACAGAATAGAGTGATGGAAATCATAAAATTCACCTGATGCTTGGCATCTCAAACTTTGTTGCATCCATGTGAATTCGCCCAAATCCTTTCTCTTCTCCATATCTTGGGACAATAGTGATCTGTTCAGGCCACAGATATATGTTAAGATGTGAAAGTTCGCTATATCTACAGGAATAAATCTACGAGTAAGTTCAAGTATTTCTTCATAAACAAGACAGTAGTCAGAAACATGTTTTCCCATAACATGCAAGCATGCTTGTAGCAATATCAAATCACGGCAAATGATGAACCACTCAATTAAGAATGAGACACAGGATGAAGTGCATATATTTATGGTATGAACAATAAAAATAGGATAGGTATGGCAATATATTTTATTGGAATCGTGTCATTTTCTCAAAATTAATGTTTGACTTCATGCATCAAGTATAGCAAACAGCAGTTCAATTTTTTCCAATAGATTCTTCCATCTTTTGAGCAATTTTTCTTCTGCAATATTCCTAATAGAAATATTAAGTGATAACAGCTATAAAATGCGCGCTTGCAACCAAAAACCAAAAACACAACAGAAATATCAGCACAACCATGATTTACTCTAATGAAGATGAGCCATTTTATTATATGTAATGGTAGGAGTACAATGGGTATGAACAAGTGCACCTGGGTTTGCCAAAGGCAAGCTAGACAAACCCCAGGTGAGAAAACAAGGTGCCCAAATGCTGGAAAGTGACTGCTCCTCTATGCTTTGCGCTGCCCTGGAAATCTGCACTGCTGGCTGGAAAGAAATCCCTGTTTGGGGCCTCTAGACTGCTCAAAAAATTCTGCCAAATTAATATTGGCCTCTCCTCAATAAACCCAGAAAAACCTAGAAAGGGTTGGGCTTGATTCCAACCTTCCAAATTTGCCCCAATTTCCATGTGCTCCTCCAACTGCTGGGTAATTCAACCCACCTAGAAATATCACCTCTCAGCCCTTGCAAAATGATGATAAATGCTAGCGAAAACTTCCGTCAGATGCCCCCACAAATCTGAACTCCATTCAGCCCCAAACATGCATCTACCCAACTCCCATGTGTAGCCCAGAAATAGCCTTTGCACATGCCCACGCAGCTCCTGAGACAGCGAAAATGCTACAGCAAAAACTCCACTGAAGTATGCCCCACCAGCATACCAAATCTTCAGCAAAAAATAGCCCAATGCTCTCCTGAAAATTCCAACAAATACGCTGCTCCACAACCAACTCTCCCAGGAAGTGTGTATTTCCCTATGTTGCAGGAAACGTGGTATAGAGGTCTGTTTCCGTACGGAAATGGGTACGAAACGCGGAAACGCATTTCGTACGGCCGTGAAACGCGTTTCCGGCCGTACTGCCACGTTTCCCGAAACGGAAACGTGGCCAGTACAGCCGGAAACGCGTTTCAGGGCCGTACGACCCACGTTTCCTCATTAGCTTGTGTTTTTTTAATTTTTTTTTTAATTTGTTTTTTAATTTACTTTTAGGGTATGTTAGTGACTTCTTGTTGCTTCTAGATGTGTGTCTAAGGTTATAAAAGTGAATTTTTGCCCTAGTGTTGATATGCAATTCATCAGGGAGTTTGAGGGATATGCAGTTCATGGTAATGTTAAATTTTTCATTTTCATCCTTTTACTTAAATTTTTAACATTACCATGAAATGACTCAGGATGTTTGAGAGTGATTTCGCCCTCATTGGATTTCATATGGAGAAAGTAGAATTTTAGATCTCACTCAAAATCCAACAGACTTATTTGTTTTTCAGGATTTCAAGATTGGAGGGATTGCAATGTTTCCATTGGATTTTATCATGTACTAGGGTATGGAACTTTTATTTAATCAAGAGAACCAAGCCCTCTATGCAAGGGAAACTGCCAATAATCAAGATCATGTAGGGTACTAGGGTATGAAAAGTGTATTTAATCAAGAGCACTAAGGTCGTTCGACTATGTAGGAGACTCCCAATACAACAGTGGTCCTTCTAAAGAATGGGATGTGGATGCAGAAAATCCTGATTTGGATCTCTCTCTTGCAGCCTTATAGTCTTTATTGTACTTGCACCCTCATATATTAATATAAATAAAGGTTGATTTTGAGATTTGGATATATAATAAAGGTTGCTTTTGGATATTCTAATATTTTTATTTTCATTATGTGATCATTCATGAGTAAATGTGATGTAAATTAAATCTTAATGTTTAAGTGTAATAAATTATAATGTATCATTTATGCTTTATGATTGCACACACACACACACATATATATTTATATTTTTATATTTTCAATATATATATATATGTATATATTCGCGTTTCCCAGTTTCCAAAAGTTGGGGAGGTCGCGTTTCGTATCGCTTCCCGTTTCGGAAACTCGTACCCGTTTCCCCGTTTCGTGCAACTTAGGTATTCCCCTTACTGCGCCCAGTCTGTTGTAATAATCCCAGGAATTCCCTGATCAAAGTACTAGAACAGCTCCTCACATAGTCTAGATCTCCTCCTTGGGCTGGCACTCAAAGTCCACCGAAGGAAGGTTGATATTCTTGCATGAAAATCTCGTGTGCTGAACAGCACTTGCACACTTGGCTCAACAACGTAAGCGTGCTAGGTGAGTGTAAATGTCAAAGGATCAAAAGCCCCAAAATGAGTGCCCCAACTCCTATTTGTAATTTCTGCCCCTTCTTCCCTTGTGGGCTCCACCCCATCGAACTTCATGTTGGAATTTCTAAGTCTGACATGTTAGAAACCCTTTATGCACTTTTACCGATTTATTCCTACCTACTTATTCTGTTAATTAACAAGTTAATTACCATGTAAATACTGGAAATAAATACAAGTACATGCTCAACACATTACAGATCGTCAACTGAAGGAAATAGAAACGAGCACACAAGTAACGTTGTTGTTTTTGGACTAATGTTCCCGGAAAAGCCCAATGTGGGAAAGCCGATGCAGCTATCTAAGGGTTTGATTTATTAAGTAGTTTCGGAATACAATCTGGGTGCCAAATCCGGCTCACCCAACAGAAAAAAATCTCGAAAGTAGTACCTCTCTACTCGGAAGCAGATATTCCAGCTGCAACCCCGTAGAAACACTACGACAGCTCCACAGCTCCAATCTACCCCACGAAACCCCAGCATCAACCTCTATGGACTGCGTCAGCCTCTCTATGGCCTTGCGTCAGCCTCTAGGGACTGCGTCAGCCTCTCTCTGGCCTTGCGTCGGCCAGCATCAGGCCAATAACCCCTGCGCTAGCCTCTAGAGACACTGCATCAGCCCTCTGGCTCTCTGCATCACCCATGTTGGCCCTCTGAGGCACTGCGCAGCTCCTGGCTGCCTTTGCGTAAGCCCTGGCTGCCTCTGCTTTAACCCCTGGCTGGTTCTGCGTCCCTCTCTCCCGGCCTCTGCACTAATCCTCCTGGTACTGTCTCTCTACTTCTGTATTCACTACCCCTCGCTGTTAATCACTGATTCTATCTCTCTTAGCAAACCGCGCTCTAGAGAATAGAATGACTAATCACTCCGGTGTGTTCTCCAAGTGACCCTCAAGCCTCCTCATACTTTTCTCGTTGACAAATCAACGGCCGAGATTAAGTCCCTAATCAAAGACTAAGATTAGATCTGGCTTGATCCATGACTTTTGGACCATTCTAACACAGTTTTATATCAATTCACATTAATATTTTATTTTCCCTAAGTTTAGACTTAGGGACTCCATTAAAAATATTAATTATTTTAATATCCCCCAAATTGTATAGAATCTGCCCAAACCCTTTCTAGGTATTGGAGATCTCATGTGCCTTACCCTCTCCACCAATTTTGGTGGCTATAGCACATCCGATGCTACCCCAAATCAACACTCCCTCTTACCAAGGACTGTGCTCTAATAATACTCCTCACTGAGTATCACCCTGATCATCCAGCATCTGTCCCTGTGCTGATGCTAGGCCTGCTTCCCAACATCCTCTGCACTGCTGCATCCTGTACTGCTACCCATGGCCCTACCACTGCTGCATCCGTATTGCAACTCGCTCTGCATCCGTGCTACTGCCCATGGCCCAGCAACTACTGCATCTGTACTGCAACTCCCTCTGCATTCGTGTTGCTGCCCATGGCCCTGCCACTATTGCATCTGCACTGCAACCCCTCCCATCATGCTACATCGTAATGCCCATAGCACTACCACTGCTAACTGCTGCACTACAACTCAATTACTGAGAAGTAAGTAACTGATCTACCAACTCTGACATCTCCGTTAGGCTAGAAACACTCATGATGTTGAAGCTCCCTTTGTCACTGACAAGTGCTCCCTCTCTGACCTCTGCAATGTTGCAACAACTCTGTGCATCTTGCATCGTTGCATAGCTCTCTGTGCCATCCTGCACTGGTGCAACACCCTGGTGCCTCTCGCATTGTTGTAGCCTGCTAGCCTCACGCTGTCATGGGAATCCTGCACTGTAGCTCCCTCTGTTGCTCCATCCGCATCCATCTCTACTGACATCGCCAGTCCTGCTACTCCTCTTCGAGGCCCCCGTAGCAAGTTCTAATCCAAGAGGTTGGGCTCAAGGATCCTGCCCCTCATTGCCTAAAGTCCTCCTGACTACAGCTCGATGTCTCCCCACTTCTTCTGAAGTGGAACATGAGAACTCATGGCACAATCATTGTCTGTCTCCACTTCCTTCTCTGCCCTTGCTGGCGTTGCCTTGGTCTCGGAGGCCTCTCCCTTACTCTTCTTCCTTGGACACTGGGTCGCATAATGACCCAGCTCCCCACAGTGGAAGCATTTGACCTTGGAGAGGTCCTTCTTCTTCCATTTCTCCTGCTTTCTCTCAGATGCTAGGGCAACATCCTCCTCCTCCTCCTTTTTGATCTTGATCCCCCCTTGCCGTTGCTTCCCGCCTTGCTCAACCTTTTGATCTCTTCTTGGCGAAGAGCAGCCCACATTTCCTCCCAATCTGGAAGGGTCGCCCTGCCCAGTATGCTCTGGACAAACACCTCCCAGTCTTCTGAGACTGTGTTCAAGTCTGTTCTCACCATCAATTTTGAATACAGTGTTGCCCCTATGGAAGTCAACTGATCCCGGATCTCCTTCAATCGACCGAGGAATAGGTCGATTTGTTCTCCCTTCTTCATCTGGTATGATCGCAGCTGATTTTCTAGTAGCATCTTCCTCTGCACGCAAGTATGCTGATACAACTTGATCATGGCCTCCCACATCTCCTGTGTCGTATTCTTCTCGGCAATATGTGGTACTATATGATCCTTGACCCCATCAAGGATGATACTCTTAGCCCTCGCCATTGCATCCTCGTACCTATTGTTATCAGCCGGATCAACAAGGATAGTTATTGTCCTCAAGGCGAAGTGCTTGACACGATCCTTATCTAGTATGGATAAGATTCTAGCCTTCCACTCTACAAATTTTGAGGCTCCGTCCAATCTATCCTAGTCTCTTACTCCATGTAGTGCCATTTCGTTGCTCCTCTACTTCCCTCCTGGAAGTTCTCAGTATGACTTTTCTGAGCCTCGATTTCCCTCCTGGAAACCCGTCTGCCAATGTCGAGATGCCCCTCTCCAATCGTCTGTGCAACTGCAACACTGATCTAGATTCCTTGGCTAGAAATCCACCTTGGCAGCAACTCCCTCTACCTTGGCGTTGCCCTATTAGGTATTGTTCTGACTACAGTACCCCACCAGCTCCAATCTGCAACTTACCCACAACCTTCTAAAACCTAGCAAATTGAAAGTTAGAGCTCCTATGCTCTGCGCAATCCCAGCACCGGCAAATCAACCTCCTCAGGCAACTGCATCAGCTCTCCTGGGCTCTATGTGAGCCTGCCTTTGCCTCCCTCAGCCTCTACGCTACCTCTTCCTGGTTCAATCTTGATAACACTGCTAGGATCAACTTTTGTCACTCGGGACAATTGTTTTCTACTACTGATGTCCTCAGTTCTCATCTGATCTGCAACCACGCTCTGATACCATGTTGGAATTTCTAAGTCTGACACGTTAGAAACTATGTTGCAGGAAATGTGGTATAGAGGTTTGTTTCCGTACGGAAACGGGTATGAAACGCGGAAACGCGTTTGGTACGGCCGTGAAACGCGTTTCCGGCCATACTGCCACGTTTCCCGAAACGGAAACGTGGCCAGTACGGCCGGAAACACGTTTCAGGGCCGTAGGACCCACGTTTCCTCATTAACTTGTGTTTTTTTAATTTTATTTTTTTAATTTGTTTTTTAATTTACTTTTAGGGTATGTTAGTGACATCTTGTTGCTTCTAGATGCGTGTCTAAAGTTATAAAAGTGAATTTTTGCCCTGGTGTTGATATGCAGTTCATCAGGGAGTTTGAGGGATATGCAGTTCATGGTAATGTTAAATTCTTAAAGTAAAAGTGATATTCTCCTTTATTTTTCATTTTCATCCTTTTACTTAAATTTTTAACATTACCATGAAATGACTCAGGATGTTTGAGAGTGGTTTCGCCCTCATTGGATTTCATATGGAGAAAGTAGAATTTTAGATCTCACTCAAAATCCAGCAGACTTATTTGTTTTCCAGGATTTCAGGATTGGAGGGATTGCAATGTTTCCATTGGATTTTATCATGTACTAGGGTATGGAACTTGTATTTAATCAAGAGAACCAAGCCCTCTATGCAGGGGAAACTGCCAATAATCAAGATCATGTAGAGTACTAGGGTATGAAACGTGTATTTAATCAAGAGCACTAAGGTCGTTTGACTATGTAGGAGGAGACTCCCAATACAACAGTGGTCCTTCTAAAGAATGGGATGTGGATGCAGAAAATCCTGATTTGGATCTCTCTCTTGCAGCCTTATAGTCTTTATTGTACATGCAGCCTCATATATTAATATAAATAAAGGTTGATTTTGAGATTTGGATATATAATAAAGGTTGCTTTTGGATATTCCGATATTTTTATTTTCATTATGTGATCATTCATGAGTAAATGTGATGTAAATTAAATCTTAATGTTTAAGTGTAATAAATTATAATGTATCATTTATGCTTTATGATTGCACACACACACACATATATATTTATATTTAAATATTTTCAATATATATGTATATATTTGCGTTTCCCCGTTTCCAAAAGTTGGGGAGGTCGCGTTTCGTATCGCTTCCCGTTTCGGAAACTCGTACCCGTTTCCCCGTTTCGTGCAACTTAGGTTAGAAACCCTTCACGCACTTTTACTGATTTATTCCTACCTACTTGTTCTGTTAATTAACAAGTTATTTACCATGTAAATACTGGAAATAAATACAAGTACATGCTCAACACATTATAGATCATCAACTAAAGGAAATAGAAACAAGCACACAAGTGACATTGTTGTTTTTGGACTAATGTCCCCGGAAAAACCCAATGCGGGAAAACTAGTGCAACTATCTGAGGGTTTGATTTATTAAGCAGTTTCAGAATACAATCTGGGTGCCAAATCTGGCTCACCCATCATAGAAAAATCTCGGTAGTACTACCTCTCTGTTTGGAAGCAGATATTCCGGCTAAAACCTCGGAGAAACACTCCCCCAGCTCCACAACTCCAATCTGCTCCACAAAACCCTAGCGTCGGCCTCTAAGGACTGCGTCAACCTCTCTCTAGCCCTGCGTCAGCCTCTGGAGGCACTGCGTCAGCCCTCTGGCCCTATGCATCACCCACGCTAGCCCTCTGAGGAACTGCACAGCTCCCGAATGCCTTTACATGAGCCCTCGCTGGCTCTGCGTGAACCCCTAGCTAGTTCTGCGTCCCTCTCTCCCAGCTTCTACACTGATCCTCCCGGTATTGTCTCCCTACTTCTGTATTCACTGCCCCTCGTTGTTGATCACTAATTCTATCTCTCTTAGCAAACCCCGCTCTAGAAAATAGAATGACTAATCATTCTGGTGTATTCTCCAAGTGACCCTCAAGCCTCCTCTTATACTTTTCACGTTAACAAATCAACGGCCAAGATTAAGTCCCTAATCAATGGCTAAGATTAGATCTGGCTTGATCCATGACTTTTGGACCATTCTAACACAGTTTTATATTAATTCACATTAATACTTTAATTTCCCTAAGCTTAGACTTAGGAACTCCATTAAAAATATTAATTATTTTAATATCTCCCAAACTGTTTAGAATATGCCCAAACCCTTTCTGGGTATTGCATATCTCATGTGCCTTAACTTCTCCACCAATTTTCTTGGCTAGAGCACATCTGATGCTACCCCAAATCAACACTTCCTTCTTCCTTCTCCTCCCTCAGGGTCAAATTCTCCAAGGTGTTCGTATTTCATCATAGAGTGACCCCCAACTTCGGCTAGCTCCACGATTTCCTCTTTTTCTCAATAGTGGGGTCCCTTCTCCACCAAAAATTTATTTCTTCTTTGGCTTTACCCACTTTTCCTAAGTTGTGAGCCAAAATTTAATGTACTTAGGCAAAATTGCAAAATTGGTGTAGCTGCTTGGTAATTTTAAGTAGAGGAAACATCACAGTCCTCCCCTCCCAAATGTTACTTGTCCCCAAGCAACTGTAATGCCAGGTGTTGTAGGATATGCTCACCCTCCCATGTGGCATCCTCATCTAGCAAGTTCTTCCATCACACGAAATACTCTCGGATAATACTGCTCCTCAATCTCCTCTCTTTGGTCTCCAAAATGGCCTCTGGCTCAAGTACTAAATGCCCCTCATCATCCAACGGGGTTAGTTCAGTAATTGTTGTCACATGTTGCTCCAGCTCATATGCTACCTCTCCAACCCCCTAATCACCCTATAGGGCCCATAGAAATGTGGTTGTAGCTTCTCGGCACCCTTTTGCTTCAGCGTGGTCTGTCTATATGGTTGGAGGCACAAAAAGACCAAGTCTCCTACCTCAAAGTGCCTCTCGACCCTGTGCCTGTTTGCATACATTTTCTGCTGATTTTGGGCAGTCTGTAGGTTGTCTTTGAGAGCCTTGAGGATGGCTTGGCTCTCTTGAATCCAATCCTTGGCCCTTGGGGCCCTGCTGTCTCCAAAAACAAGGTTAGCAAAAGATAAAGCATCATACCCATACAAAGCACGGAAAGGTGACATATCAATGGACATATGGTAGGTAGTATTGTAGCAATACTCCCCCAGGTGCAACCACCTCATCCAAGCTCGTTGTTGCCCTGTCACGTAGTTCCGCAATTATCCCTCTAGCCACTTGTTGACTATCTCAATTTGCCCATCCGTCTGAGGTAGGTCGCTGGTACTGGGAGTGAGCTCAGTGCCCACCAACCTAAAAAGCTCCTACCAGAACGCCCGCATGAAATGGTTGCCTCTGTCATTGACTATGCTCTTGGGGAGACGATGCAGCTGGGAGACCTCCCTGAAAAAGAATTCTGCAACTTGCAAATCAGAGTACTTGGCGGGGATAGCAAAGAAATGGGCATACTTCATCAACCTGTCCACCACCACGTATATGCAATCACGGCCCTGCACCATGGGAGGTCCTATGATGAAGTCCATTGAGATACTCTCCCATTTCCCTTTCGGAATAGGGAGTGGTTGTAGTAAACTAACAGGATGGGTCAACTCCCTCTTGTTCCTCTTGCAGGCCTCAGTCATGCACATGCCTCAACACGTCCCCCTTGAGGCCCTTCCACAAGAAACGCTCCCTGACTGCTCTGTAAGTCTTCAACAACCCCTAGTGTCCTGATAATGGTGAATCATGTGTCGCATGGACGATCTTCTCACTCAACTATGAACCAAATACCAAATATATGGGCCCCTTGCAGTAAATGACATCGGCCATCCACCCAATAGCGCTCCTCCCCATGAGTACCATCTACGATCTCACGTGCCCATTAATCCTTAGAGTACCCCACCAAAAGTTGTGACTTCCAATCATGGCAGATGCTCATGAGTGATAGTGTCGTGGGCCTCCTGGATAGGGCATGTTCCACCACATTATGCTTGCCCTTGACATACTCTATGTCAAAATCATAGGCCTGAATCCTACTGAACCACTTTTGTTGTCTATCATTGAAGCCATTCTGCGCCAGAAAGTGGCAAAGACCATTATGATCATTCTTCACTCTAAACCTGTTGCCCACCAAATACTATTGGAATTTGGCCAACCCATGCATGATGGCCAACATCTCCTTGTCATAGATTGAGTATAAACTCTAATGACTACGGAGCTTCCAGCTCTCGAAAGCTATTGGGTGGCCTCCCTGTGACAATACAGCACCAATGCCCTCACCCGATGCATCGCACTCCAAGGTGAACGGCTGGATAAAATCAGTTAAAGCCAACACCAGACAGCTGCTCATCACTTCCTTGAGGTGCTCAAACACGGCCAATGCTCTATCTATCCATGTGAATGCCCCCTTCCAGTAATACGTGCAAATGCACAAAATCCCCTCATCTTAGTCACATTCTGGGGAACAGGCCAATCACGGATGGCTCTAATATTCTCCTCATGCACCCGCACTCCATCCTATCCAATAATATGCCCCAAATAGAGCATCTCAATCAGCCCAAATACACACTTGGACATCTTTGCATAAAATTATTGTCCCTCCAAAATATGAAGCACCTCCTCTACATGCTACAGGTGCTCCTCCCATGTCCTGTTGTAAATCAATATGTCGTCAAAGAACACCAACACATATCGACGCAACTACTTGCGGAACACATGGTTCATGCAAGACTAGAAGGTAGCATGTGTGTTGGTTAACCCAAAGGGCATAACCAAAAACTCGAAGTGATCGTAGTGACACCTAAAGGTTGTCTTAAGGATGTCCTGATCCCTTACCTGAATCTTATGGTACCCTAAACGCAAGTCTATCTTAGAAAAGTACTTAGCTCCTCTAAGCTCATCCATAAGCGCATCTATGCAGGGAATGGGGTATCGGTTCATCAATGTCTTCTTGTTGAGGGCTCTATGGTCGATGCACATCCGCAACGTACTATCCTTCTTCACCAGAACAACTGATGAAACGAAGGAACTAGAGCTGGGTCTAATGTGCCCCAATGCCAACAACTCATGAATAGCCCACTCAATCTCATCCCGATACGCCTTGTGATGTTTGTATGGGGTCGTAATAACTTCCCGCACCCTCGGCTCTAGCTCGATAGTGTGCTCAAGCCCCCTATCAGGTGGTCGTCCTAGTGAGATGTCTCCAAATATTGTTGAGTACCTGTCTAGAATGGCCTGGATGTTTGGGTGTGGTGGTCCGGCCTTGCCCTTGCATCAGATATTCTCATCTCTACAGCCCACTCTATATCCCCATGTCTCAAGTTCACTTCCATACTATGCGCTAACACTGTCTGTGGGGGCTATGAGTGAATGCCTCTCAACAAAACAATCTTCCCATCGAACCTTGCGAACTCCATCTCCAGCTTCTGCCAATCAGTGGTAACACTCCCAAGGGAGTATAGCCATTGCATGCTAAGCACCACATTGGTGTCTAGGACATCAACTACAAAGAAATGGTCCGTCATAGAATAGTTCCCCATCACCACTGTCATCTCGGGAACGTATTTGGTGCACTGCATGGTACAGTCTCCACGTACCAAGACTGAGAATCCCTCAAAGGAATCTGTGTGTATGCCCCTCCTCTCCACCATCTGGGCATCTACGAAATTGTGGGTGGTCCCACTGTATACTAGCACCAAAACATGTCGCCCCTCTACCGTGCGCCGGATCCTCATAGTAAGTTTACTTCGTCACTCCCTGAAGTGAAGCAATAACCCCTATTGTCACTAAGAAAGGAGCTCCCACTCGTGCGGGTGGTGTGCCTCCTTCTCCTCCTCCTATCACTAGTGGCTCATCATCACCCATGCTTACATCCTACTCTGCATCATCCTCTGTCTCACTATCAAAGAACACTTCTATGAAGTGTGCCTTGCCCTTGGTGCACCTGTGCCCTGGTGCCCATGGCTCCTAGCAAGTGAAGCACAACTTCCTCCTATGGAGGTCTCTCCTAGCCTCATCATCCAACTACCCACGCCCTTAAATGTCTCACTATGGTGGGGGTCTAGTGTCTCTTCCCCTCTGCTAGAATACAAGTCTGGCGGGTATCTGTGCTCTAGTCCTGGGAAGAGCACCTTGCAAATCCCGGGCTCTACCTACTATATCCTGCAAAGTGGTGGGCCTATTGGATCTCACCAAGCCCCTCAGTGTCTTTGCTAACCCCTCCAAAAACAAAAAGACCCTCCTGGCCTCCAATAAATATGGCACCAGTCTTGCGAAAATCGCGGTATTATCGCGCAATTTTTATAAAGTTTTTTTTCCAAAAAATCGCTGAAAAAATCACAATTCGACCGGAAAAAATCGTGGGGCACCGCGACAGCGCATTTTATAAGCAAATTTATGAGTTTTATTTCTCATTTTTAGCAGACTACGAACTTGTTTGAGAGATGAGGAGGAGAGGAAGGTATCTACTAAGGCAGAGGAGGAGAAAAACGGGAGATTTTAGCATCCCAAGCAAGAGAACTTCGTGTTTGGACCAAATTTCTTCGGCAAACCGTGGTTTCCAAATATGGGCACCAAATTTGGCCAATTTGTTTTGGTTTATTTCTTGTTTTTGCTTGGGTTTCTATAACCCATTGATTATCAATGATTTTTGAGTGGATTTGACAGTGTTTTTTTTTTCATTTTTGTTGCATAGAGTGGAAAGGGTTCATTTTGATCAAAAATGCAAAAACTTGATTGTTAGATTTATTAATTTAATTTTTTCTTGTGCTCTATTTTTTTGCATCATTTTTTATTGGGTTTGAATGTGCATTTTTTCTATTATTGTTGTATTATTGTTGAATTGAGTTGAGGTCTTTTTTTTGTCAAAAATTCAGTGTGGTGTCATGTATGTAATTTTTATTTTTTTAACTTGCAATTCTTATTGTGCCATAGTTTCAACTTCAAACTTCATCTTACATTAAAACTCAAGAGTTCAACCAAATTACAAACATGCCAAGGAAATTGGACCCTCTATGGAATTTGGTGAACCTAATGGAGGGTTTGATAGAATGAACTTGTCTTACAAGTTGTGTGGACAACATATGTCAGAAGGATTTATAGATTGAAGTATCACCTTACAGAAATCCTTGGACGTGATGTAGAGCCTTACACCAATACAAATGCGGAAATCATCCGAAGAGCCATGAGATCATTGGAAGAATTAGAGTAAGACAAAGTGACCAAACCAGATATGAAGAAGCAACTAGCAGGGGGAGTGTTAGGAGGTGAATATGGAAGTGGCACTGGTTCTACTTCAGAATCAATCTCCACAACCAACCCTGTAGCTATTTCATCATTTTGTGTTCCTAGAACCACGTCTAGTTCACAACCATCTATCCCTTCAATGCTTAAAAAAAATGAGAAAGAACAAGCTGACAAGTTGTTGGGCAAGTTTCTCCATTGGAGTGATATTCCTTTCAGCGCTGCAAGGAATAATCCATTTTTCCAACTTGTTGTTGATGCTATTGCAATTGTTGGCCCAGGGTACAAAATCCGTTCTTATGATGACTTTAGAGGTCGCATTCTTCAAGATGAAAAGGTTGACTACACCAAAAAATTGGAGGATTTTAGGGAATCATGGGCATGAACAGGATGCACTGTGATATCAGATGATTAGACCGACCAAAAGGGGAGAACCCTTATAAACTTTTTGATTAGTTGTCCCAAAGGGACAATGTTTATGAAATCTGTTGATGCATCTTCACATATCAAAGATGCAAAAATTATTATGTGATTTGTTGGATGTGTTTATTTTGGAAGTGGGTGCAGAACATGTTGTCCAAGTCATAACGGACAATGCTACAAATTATGTTACTATTGGCAAGATGCTTATGGAGAGGCATCATATTTTATTTTGGACACCTTGTGCTGCACATTGTATTGATTTGATGTTGGAGGACATAGGAAAAATTTCCTTTGTCAAAGATATTGTTGACTCATCAAAAAGCATTACAAAATTTATATATAACCATGCATCTGTGCTTGGCTTGATGAGAAAATTCACCAACAACAAGGAGTTGGTGCACCCTGCCATTACACGGTTTGCCACTAGTTTCATATCTCTTCAATACCTCTTGAATTCTATGTGGTATGTGAAGAGAATGTTTCCTTCAGAGGAGTGGTGTGCTTTGACAATTAGCCGCAAACCAAAGGGAGAGGCCATACGCAAATTAGTTTCATACCAAGAAAACTTCTAGTCGAGAGTGCACGAGGTGTGCACTGTTACTAAATCTTTCGTAAAGGTTCTTCGATTAGTTGATGGTGAGAAGTCCGCAATGGGATATCTGTATGAGGCCATGGACAAGGCCAAAGAATCCATTCGGGCCTACTATGATGATAAGGGAGATGAGGGATTTCAGAAATAACTCCTCCTATGGGAAGTGATTGATGAACAATGGAACAACACACTCCATCGTCCCATTCATGCTGCAGGGATCTACGTGAACCCTACTCTGTGGGTTCTTATTTGATGTTGAGATCATGGATGGATTCTTAACCTGTCTTCAGAGGATGGTGCGATCTCTAGCAGAACATGCAGACATATCCATATAAATGGAGATATACAGGATGGCAGGTGGCACATTTAGCTTTGAGATGGCCGTGATTGATAAAAAGACTCAAACTCCAGGTATTTTTTAGTTTGTTTCAAATTTCATTGTCTCTTCAATTTCATAACTTCATACTTTGCTTCAACTTTCAAATTTTGTTTTTATTTCTTATGTTTATCTTATTTGTAATTTTTTTGTAGATGCATAGTGGACTCACTATGGTGCCAGAGTACCCCATCTGCAAAAGCTTGCCATTCGAATCCTCAGCCAAACATGTAGCTCCTCAAGATGCGAGCGTAACTAGAGTGTATTTGAAAAAAAACACAACAAGAAGCGCAACAGGGTAAACTTAAAACTTTAAAATATTCCAAATTTCCAATTAATTTTTTGAATTCATTAAATAATATTTTTTTATAATTATTATTTTATGATCTTTAACAGGTTGGAGTCCCAGAGACTTAATGACATGGTCTACGTCTACTACAACCTTCGATTGTGGGTGAGGCAACTTGAGAGGATACCTGATATGGAGGCCATCTCATTGGATGGGATTGACACCACTGCTGCATCGAGGGTTGAGGCCTCTCATGGAGTCTGTCGATGATTGGTTAGAGTAGGAGGTAGTGGAAGGTGTAGAGGGGGAGGAGAAGGAGGAGGAGGAGCAACAAGAGGAGGAGGTGACACCACCTACCTAGACTACCCCTGCCACCAGTAGAGGACGTGGTCTACCTCCTCTAGCTCCTAGTTCTTCAACTTCTAGAGCACAGTAGAGTCCACTACCAACTCCACCGGCATCTACATCTAGACGAAAAGGGAAAGATATTGCATTTTCTCGCAAGAGGGGCAGAAGAAATCACTAGTATTAGTTATTTGGTTCATTTCATTGTATATGACATTATGACTCATGATATGAGATACATTATTATATTTTTTGTCAATATTTTGAAGCTAAGTTGGGACTCAGGAGTCAGGATTTACTATTTAGGACATGATTTATTGTTATGTGTGATGTAGCACTAGAAATGATATTATAAATCTTATATATTAGTTCTTTTATCATATTTATGTGTCAATGTATTTATTTTATGTTGTAGATGCTTTAGATATTTAAAAAATTGAAAAAAAATGAATATTTTTTTATTTTAAGATTTTTCCCTGATTTTAAATGATTTTTTCCCGATTTTTACGATTTTTTTCCGATTTTTACCCTCGCCGATTTAATCCTGATAACGATTTTCGCAACATTGTCCGACACCATCTCAGATATCCTCAAGAACTTAGAGATATGTGTCTTTGCATTGTAGGTTTGCTTGAGTCGCGTCAACTCTCTAAAGTGCTCCTCAGGGTCCCTCCTCTCAAAGTGCTCCAACACCCTCCGTGTGAAATCCTCATAGGTGGTAACACCTGCATGTCCCATAGTGGTCAACCCATGGAACCACCAATCATGGGCCTCTCCCTCCAAGTGTAAAGTGGCAATCTTGATTGCCTCAACCTCTGTCATATGATTAAGATGGAAATAGACATCCAGCTTCTCAACCCACGTTGTGGCTGAGCTCTTAAGCAAGCCATCAAAGGTTGGAAGGAATAACCTTCCCACTGTGCGCTGCAAATCAGTGTCATGCATGTAGCCTCCCCCACTTGGCCCCTTGCTCCTACTTTTACCCTTAAGTTGGCAGAAATCTTTAAAAATGATGGCCTCACTAAAATCCACCCCATAGGACTGGTACTCCACAAAGTAGTCTCCCATGGACATGTCATCCTGCCCTTGCGGCCCTCCAGCACCTGATGCCAAAAATGTAGGGATAGTCGACCTGGACAGTGTGCTAGAAATGTGAGGTGTATTATGTGGGTTTGCGGCTTGGTGGTGCGAGGTACCTGAATCCTCACCCAAATGGAGGTCTCCCTACATGCCTTTGCCCTTGTTGTTATTGTTGTTCTGCTATCTCAACTCATCAATGCCCCTAGACAAGTCATGGATAACCTTTAAGAGGCTTTGGGCAAATTCCTCCTCTTTATTCCCTTTGTCATTCTGATTACCCCCCATATCTGGCTCCTCAACCTCCTGCTCAAGGTTTTCTAGATCAGGGGTAATCTGTAGTTGTCTTTCCTTGCTTCTGTACCTTTGCCTCTTCTATGTGATATCTTTTTTGTCATATGGTCTCATGGACTAAAGGCTTCTCCCATAGGTTGAGCCAAGACTATGAGCTTTGGTACCACTATAATATTCCTAGTAGAAATATTAAGTGATAACAGCGATAAAATGCTCACATGCAACCAAAAACACAATACAAATATCAGCACAACAATGATTTACTCTAGAGACGCTGAGCCATTTTATTATATGTAAAGGTAGGAGTACAATGGATATGAACAAGTGCACCTGGCCTTGCCAAAGGCAAGCTAGACAAACCTTGGGTGAGAAAACAAGGTGCCCAAAAGTTGGAAAGTGATTCCTCCTCTATACTCTGCACTGTCGTATAAATCTACACTGTTGGCTAGAAAGAAATCCCCATTTGGGGACCCTAGACTACTCAGAAAATTTTGCCAAATTAATCTTGGCCTCTACTCAAGAAACCTAGAAAGGCCCAGAAAGTGTTGGGCCTGATTACAACCATCCAAATTTGCCCCAATTTCCACGTGCTCCTCCAACTACAGGGTAATTCGACCCACCTAGAAATATCACATCTTAGCCCCTCCAAAATGATGATAAATGCTAGCAAAAACTTCCTTCGAATGCCCCTACAAATCCCAACTCCATTAAGCCACAAATGTGCATCCACCCAACTTCCACATGTAGCCTATGTTGATTTTTGTAGCATCGGATGTGTTCTAGCCACGAAATTTTGTGGAGAGGCTACAATACATGTAATCTCCAAAAGCTAAAAACTTGGGAAATTCCACCTAGAAACGACTTAATTAAAATAATTAGCTTTTTTTTAATGGTTCCTAAGTCTAAACTTAGGAAATCTGGTTAATTAAAGCATATTAATTAAGTCATGGTGAGAATCTTCTAGAAGAAGACATGGAACGATTTCTAGTTAATCTTAGCCATCGATTATTTTTTAATCTTGGTCGTTGAAGCCTCAACGAGAGATTATATGAAGAAATTCGATGGGGGTTGGAGAACACACTTCAGGAGCAAGGAATTCGATAGTGTTGGGAAATCGAACTCCAGAGTAGCAATTATGTGTTGCCAGAGGTGATTCGGTAGTTTCGAAGTAGTCAGAGAGGGGCAGGGATAGTAAGGCCGAAAGGAAGTTTTTCCAGTCCGATGAGTGCATAGCAGAGAGACAGCATACTCCACAGAGAGGTTGACGCGATGCAGAGCGACATCGTAGAGCTTCAAAGGGAGATTTGTAATTGCTGAGGACAAGTCGAGATTCAGAGGCAGGAGACGGAGTGGGAGCCCGAATGCCAGAAGATTGAGTTTCCAGAGCAGCACCTGATCAGCGGAGTGAGAGAGACGTTGGTCTCAACAGGCTGACGCAGAGGCAGCAAGAGGTAGCCCATCTTGAGCTAAGGTCAGTGTCAGATCACCGATGGAACTGAGATTTTTCTCACTAGACTTTTGTCAGTCATTTTCTCTGTATGGAAAGCTAGAGTTGGGCTTCCATAGATTTGTATTCAGATTTACTATTGCATAAAAATAAAACCCTCAGTCGTTGCATTGGTTTATTGTGTGTGTGCATCTATTCTTCCAATGTTTTTATTTCTTCCGCGGTATTTATTTTGTGAAGGTTGAAGTGTATATGTTTCGATATTTTCCATCGAAAAATACAAATAATTTGGTTGATTAATTTAACAAATAGAAGAAACATCATCAGTTGTTCCAATAGTATTCGGGTCACCAAATTTTCACATGGTATTAGAGCACAGATCATAAGTCGTAGAGCTCAGTAGCAGAAGAGGAGGAGGAGGTTTGAATTCCAGCGTAGGCAACAATTCGAGACCCCAGAGACAGCGCAGTCCTTGGGCCAAGAGGGTCGAGTTTTCAGGAAAGGTCTATTTCTCAAAGTGAGTCGACAGAGAAATTAGATTTTCCAAATCAAAGCTCACCAGAGGCGAAGGGAGCAACAATATTTTCCTTGCAGAGCAAAGCTTCAGTTGGGATGCAAATTTTGCAGTAGTTTGTTAGTGCAAAATAGCATTAGGAGGAAGAAAGAGCACACACTAAGGGAATTCTTTCCTCAGGGGACTTCTAGCCAAGAAGTTCGAATTTTCCTAGCAGAGCAGCAATAGTTGTGTGCAGAGTTTCTCACTCTGAAGGGAGTGCGAATAGCTGGGCAGCAACTACGGAAAGGAGAAGAGGAGGAGTTCGACATTTTTGGAGAGATGGCATCAACAGGGTTGAGAGATCAAGATCGGTTGGACGGAGCCACGAACTATGTGATCTGGAACACCAGAATTTCCTACCTTCTAGATGAACATGATCTCAAAACTTATATCGATAGTGTGGTATTTGAACCCGCAGATGCAGATCCGCTTAAGAAGTACAAGAAGGAGATGGTTAAAGCAAAGAGGTTGATCCTCGATGGGGTTCGAGATCACTTGGTATCTCACATAGCCGACAAAGATACTGCCCAGCAGATGTGGCAAGCACTTGCTACACTATACGAGGGATCTTCCGAGCAGCGAAGATGTATCTTAAGGAGAAGCTGAGATGCAAAAGGATGCAGAAAGGGGAGTGCATAGACCCATTCCTTACTAGGCTTCAGGATATCCGAGATCAGCTGACTACAATAGGGTCAGCACCTCAGCGTACAGAATTGGTGTGGTTTGCTCTAAACAACGTATCCAAAGAGTGGCAAGTCTTCGTCCAGAGTATTCTAGGTAGAGAAAAGTTACCATATTGGGATCGTATGTGGGTTGATCTACCGCAAGACGAGATGACGCGAGATTTGGTGAAGACCACCATATCTGGCAGCAACAACAACAGTGGGACGAAGCAAGTAAAGGAAGATGAAGATGTGGCCCTCGCATCAAAGGGCAGCAGGCATAGCGCAGGAAGAAGAAGGATGTTTCCAAGGTCAAGTGCTTCAGGTTTGGTGAGCTTGGCCACTACAACACTCAATGTCCTCTCAGAAAGAAGGATAAGGAGGAGAAGCAGGATCAGCAGGTTGCATTCGCAGGGATTGATAGGTTGTCCTCCATATTAGAGGAAGATTTTGCCATGGTCACCAAGATACCTTCAGGAGAGAGGTGGGGTGATTTGGTTTTGTAGCCCCAGAGAGCTACATGGTGGGCAGGATTCTTGAGGAGGTCCAGCACATGAATCACTACATGCAGTAGCAAGATGGATCAATGGCAGTTGGTGCAGTCAGGTGCTAGAGTGACGGATGCAGTAGCTAGCAGCAGGTCAGATATTGGGCATCGCATTGCAATTGGCACAAAGCAGAGTCAGCAGCAGCACAGAGGCTTCAGTGACAGCGTCGATTCTAGCAGCAACCAAGACTCGGGTGACAGATGCATCATATTGACCACAATTGGTTCAGTATTTTGGATATTTTTCCGTTGCAGTTGTTGTAGTTGTAGCAGCAGCAGATGGAGAGGGAGTTGCACCACAGATGCAGTGTTGGCAACAATTCAGCAGCGCCAACATCAGCACAAATACAGAGTTTATCAGAGTTGTGCAGTAGTTGGTGGGCAGCAGCAGCAAGACATCAGCAGCGTTACAAGAGGTGGTGCAAAGACAAGGTGTTGTTTTAAAGGGTTGCAACACTAGAACACATTTCTCGCTAAGAGGGAGTGTTGATTTTTGCAGCATCGGATGTGTTCTAGCCACGAAATTTTGTGGAGAGGCTAGAATACATGTATTCTCCAAAACCCAGAAATCATTTTTGGAAAATTCCACCAAGAGAGGACTTAATTAAGCTAATTTTTTTTAATGGTTTCTAAGTCTAAACTTAGGAAATCTGGTTAATTAAAGGGTATTAATTAAGTCATGGTGAGAATCTTCTAGAAGAAGACATGGATCAATTTCTAGTTAATCTTAGCCATCGATTATGTTTTAATCTTGGTCGTTGAAGCCTCAACGAGAGATTATAAGAAGAAATTCGATGGGGGTTGGAGAACACACTTAAGGAGCAAGGAATTCGATATTGCTGGGAAATCGAACTCCAAAGTAGCAGTTGTGTGTTGTCAGAGGTGATTCAGTAGTTTCAAAGCAATGAGAGAGGGACAGGGATAGTAAGGCTGGAAGGAAGTTATTCCAATCCGATGAGTGCATAGAAGAGAGACAGCGTAATCCACAAAGAGGTTGATGCAGTGCGAGATACAGCGCAGAGCTTCAGAGGGAGATCCATATTTGCTGAGGAGAAGTCGAGATTCAAAGGCAAGAGTGGGAGCCTGAAGGCCAGAAGATCGAGTTTCTAGAGCAGCAGATGACCAGCAAAGTGAGAGAGACGTTGGTCCCAACAGGCTGACGCAGAAGCAGTGCAAAGGCAACAAGAGGCAGCTCATCTTGAGCTAACGTCAGTGTCGGATAACCAGTGGAGGTGAGATTTTTCTCACTAGACTTTTGTCAATCATTTTCTCTATATGGAAAGCTAGGTTTGGACTTCCACAGATTTGTATTCAGATTTACTACCGCATAATTATTAATAATAATACCCTCAACCACTGCATCGGTTTTCCCAAGTTGGGTTTTTCCGGGACCATCGATCCAAAAATAACGGTGTTTATTGTGTGTGCATCTATTCTTCCAGTGTTTTTATATCTTCCGCAATATTTATTTTGTAAGGGTTGCAGTGTATATGTTTCGATATTTTCCATAGGAAACTGCAAATAATTTGGTTGATTAATTTAACAAATAGAAGAAACATCATCAGTTGTTGTAGTAGGATTCGGGGTCACCGAATTTTCACAGCCTAGAAATAGCCCACGCAGCTCCTGGGAGGGGATGAGAATGCTACAGCAAAAACTCCACTGAAGTATGCCCCACCAGCATTCCAAATCCTCAGCAAAATGTATCTCAATGCTCTCCTAGAAAGCCTAACAAATACACTGCTCCACAACCAACTCTCCCAAGAAGTGCGTATTCCCTTTACTGCGCCCAGTCTGCTATAATAATCCCACGAATTGCTTGAGCAAAGAACTGGAACAGCTCCCCACGTAGTCTAGATCTCCTCCTTGGGCTGGCACTCGAAGTCCATCGAAGGTAGGTTGAGGTGTTTGCATGAAAATCTCATGTGCTGAACAGCACTTGCAGACTTCGCTCAACAGCTCAACCGTGCTAGGTGAGTGTAAATGTCAAGGTTCAAAAGCCCCAAAATGGGTGCCCCAACTCCTATTTCTAATTTCTGCTCCTTCTTCCCTTGTGGGCTCCACCCCATCGAAGTCCCTCCTTCCCTCTCCTCTCTCCAAGTCGAATTCGCCAGGGGGTGTGTATTTCCTCATGGACTGCCCCACACCTTCCACTAGTTCCATGATTCCCCCTTTTTCTCTATAATGGGGTCCCTTCTCTACCAAAAATTAATTTCTTCTTTGGTTATACCCACTTTTCTTATGTTGTGAGCCAAAATTTTATGTACTTTGGCAAAATTGCAAAATTGATGTAGCTGCTTGGTAATTTTAAGTAGAGGGAACATCACATCCTCATAATCATTCTGCAACTCCATTATGTACTTTCATCATTTTATGCGAGAAGGCACTCCATGAATTAATAACCTCCTGAAACAGTCACTAGCCTTTCTCTTTCCATTTCATTTCATTGAACAGCTTAACAATTGAAACACCCCTCTTCATTCCTTTCTAACATTCTCAACAAACATTCTCATTATTTTACAAATAATTTGTGTGTGAAAATTACTCATAGCGCCGACGACTATCCAAAAGGCTCCTTCAAATTTAAAATAATAACAGTTGATCATTTGACTGACATTTCCAAAGAAGGCATAGATAGCACTAGCCTGAGTTAGATTTATGTCTAGCAAAGGTCCATGTTGGACTAATGAAGAATGAACTATTTTCACATCTAGACAGGAACTAGGTATCACTCTGATAAGGAAAAAATACTTGCAGGAGATGGGAATGGCTATAATAAAGACATAATGTAGCATTTAGAAAGAAAGGCCCATGGAAAACGAGTCATAGGGTCATGTCGAGCCCTCTCATATGGTGGCCAAATATTTGCAAGAAACTCTACAAACACCTATTGCCTAAGATAGATCTTCTGAAAAGATCGAATAGAAACGATGATAGTTAAAGATAATAACTATTGGAATAAGTTATTCCTTCCTAGGCAAGAGTTTAAGATGACACCCAATACCAGCAAGAAGTTAAATTATTAAACTATATATGATATGTTGTAAATCTGGATAGAAGGAATTAGGAGGTCTAAAGAAGGTCTAATTAGAATTTGCCAGTGTGTTTCAAAGTCTGTTTCTTTCCACCAACAACTCTAAATCAAAGCCACATTGTGTCTTATATCTACATGATTCATTCTACCAAAATATTATTCTCATGTGGAATGGAGAGAGAGTAGTTGGCACATGTTTCCAACTGATATGATTTTCTGCATTCTTACAACAAGATAGGTACTTGAAAACATAATCCTGCTGGCTCTACTGTTAATAAGAGAAAAGCAGGAAATCAATGAAAAGACAAGTTGGAACAAGCATAAAAGGAATGCAGGTTATGACACATCATATAAATAATGGAAGTAAAAATCTGTGTAGCTCTCAGCCACTGCAAGAATAAAGATAAGGTACAGCATTGAATACCATCTGAATATCCTTCAAATCTGGGAAGTTAACAGAAACCACGGCCAATGCTGCCTCATTAAGAGCCAGCTTCCGCCACAAGTCCATACTGCGTTTCCGTACGTCTGGTAGTCCACACTCCTCTAATCGTGCTGCTTCCAGTAAATCATCTGTAGTGATCTGTCAACCAAATTCTATGTAATCAATCTATAAATGAACTTGTGGTAATCTTGTCATTCTACATTTGATAGCTGGCAACTTGACTCAGTGAAAATGCTAACAAACTTATTGAATTGCATTAGTGTATAAAAAAATCCAAAAACTACCACGATGACCAACAAGCAGACAAAAAACATAAAACTTACACACTGATGCAGAACTATGATACAATTTTCCAGTTTTATAAACTGACAAAATGAAAAGAGTAAATTTATAAATTATCTTCATTGCCATTGTTTTTCAATAGTAAAGACCTAAGGCTAATTATTCAAGTTTTTCCATCTGCAGTCAAGTTTACAGTGTTTGATAGAAAAAATAATTGCATAGCGCAGATCATTGAAACATGATTCCAAACAAAAACGATCAGGATAGTCTCCAGTTACCAAGGCTTGCAGGAAATTAAATTCTACCCCTCTATTGTAATGTCCCTTTTCAGGGATGTCCAGTTAATTATTCATTATCTCTTGGGAAATAAAGCATAGTTATAAAGTGTAGAAACATGGGATTCGATAACCCCTGGTAAACACCCATGGTATTCTGGCAGCCCCCAACTCTAGAAGGAGATGAGAGCTCACTTCTTCGGCATGCATTTGGATTACTATTTTGTTATTGAACTGAGCTATTGGAGCTTGTCTGGGTGAAAGCCCATGTGAAAGAGGGTTATTTTTGGTGGTAAGTGATCCACCCCAGCTGATCTAGTCAAGGGGCTTCAGAATTCAGACCATATACCCTAGCCACTCAAAAAAGAAGGGATCAAATCAGATCCGCTCACTGGGGCTTAATATGGAGATGACAAGGAGAGGTCAATCAGATCTCTCACAGATGCATAATGCTTGGAGAAGCAGGATTTAGGCCGCCATATTCCATGTTGCTGCATTCATCTTTGGAGGCCACAACATCAGCTTATTATCCATCCAACCATGCCATGTAGTAAGGGTCATTTACAAATCTGTACTAGGTTCTGAAATTAAAGCATTGGCATGTAATCTCATATTCCATTTAATAAAAATAAGTCCGAGCTTTTGTTGCTATTTCTTGTGTTTATTTTTGAGTGGGGTTTAATACGTAATTGTAAGCAGGCTATTTGATGGAATGTCTCTGTAGTAGAACTATTCATTATTGTGCAAATAAAATATTTGAATATATATTTCCTGCTCAGTGTTGGTTTTAGCAAATCATTGGCATATCTTAAAATTGGTACATTACAGCTATTGAATAGGCATCTTTTACATGTTCCTGTGAATGATATCTTCCTGCAATTGTCTTTTAAAATTAACAGTAAAAAAAAGCTATTACTACGCTCAATTGGAGCAATAAGAATCATGCATCGGGAGTTTGTTCACATGCGTTATCCAAATGTGCCAATTCAGGATAGGAAAAAAGAGGATCAATTGAGGCAAGGTAAGACTAGAAATGATAACAGTAAACAAGATAAAACCAAGAAAAACAAAGGAAATCGGGATAAATAAACCTCAACAAAAGCAATGGCGGGAATAAATTGTATGTGTGCCAAACTATAAAAGAATACATGGAGTTCGGAAGTGTTACGACTCAAACTAGTAAGGTTGGCAAAGTTCAACCAAGACTGCTATATGATAAGCACAATTAGGAATACACACAATGTCACCTCAGCTATTCCTCTCACTTTAGGCCAACTACCCACTAAATGCCATGAACATGTTGGAAAATGTAACAAGGTTCGATCTTCATAATGTCTTATGTAATTGTATTTGATGTAAAAAGAAAAAGAAAATTATTATTTTTATTTTTATAGCATGTGTTTCATGCTCTAGGTTAATTTATTTATAGGCCAAGCACCCATCATGTGCTTCTAGGGCTTTGTCAAAGAAGTCAAAGAATCATTGTAATATGTAAAAGACAATTTTGGGCATCATGTATCAAGTCAAAAAGATATAATTGAGTCAAAGTCATTTAGAAAGTCCCTCCAAGACCAAGTCGGCCTGCAAGGAGACAAGTCAGCCTACAAGAGAGAAGTCAGCCTGCAAGGAGACAAGTCAGCCTACAAGAGAGAAGCCAGCCTCATTAGAGCTCTTCGAACCTCACCAAGAAGCCTGTATATACAAGGCATTTGACCACACTTGAAGAGTATCCATCCAAGTTCCATTACAATGGAAAAAGAAGCCTTATAGCCAGCGAAGAAGAGGAGAACATAAAAGGAGGGAGACCGAAGCTTTAAGGACTGTTTTAGAGCTACATTCTCCCACACATGCAAAGGGACTAGGGCATCATTTCCTGCAGAAAATTACCGTCATCAAAAGAGCTGAAATCAGGTGTCAAAAGGATCAAGTTTGCAGGCCAAATTGTCAAGGAAGAATAAGTTCTCCAAGCGAAGCAAGAAAGAGACATATTTCACCATCTTTTCCCATACGTGCGAAGTTAGGGTTCCTGCAGTTAGGCCGAAATTGCAGTCAAGGAATTGCAGGTCGGAATTTTTGAAGTTGAAGCAATTCTGAAGCAGGTTGACTTGGGTTGACTTTGAGAAGAAGAAAATTCATCTAAGGAGAGGTTGACTTGGTCTTGGAGGAGTCTTTGTCTTGGGTCTTAGGTCTTGGAATTCATCATTTGAAGATTCTATAAAAAGAAAAGCATTCTTTTGGGGTTTTCTCTAATGAGAGGAGCTTTTGGCCCTAGCTAGCAGCCCATATTTTGTGTCCTCTTGCCTCAATGATCTTCATAGTCTGGTAGATGTTTGATGACAAGAATAAAATAATAATAAAGTGAAGAAGAAGCTAATAACAAGTACATCAAGTTAAGTAAAAGAATATCACAAGCAGTTATTAAAGTAAAGAGAAACCATCCTAATCTAGCTGTGCTAGATTTCTCAACAGGACAATATCCCTGCACACAACAACTCAACCAAAGGAATATTAGGCCAATGCCTAAATGAAGTATGTGGAAGAGGGAGAAGTTAGTTGTTGAAAAACAAAATTCTGATCTGATTAATGATGCAACAGCAAACTTATATTGCAGACCAGCAAAGGAAAGAAAATACTCAATATGTCTAGCAAACAAGTTTGAAAATGCGATATATTGAGAATGAGAGCTTTTTACCACAACAAAAGAATAAATGGAGCTATTATATGTTGATTTGGGATAGCACCAGATGTGCTCTAGCCACACAAATTGGTGGAGCGGCTAAGGCACATGAGATCTCCAATACCCAAAAAGGGTTTGGGTAGATTCTAAACAGTTTGGGAGATATTGAAATAATTAATATTTTTAATGGAGTCCCTAAGTCTAAACTTAGGGAAATTAAAATATTAATGTGAATTAATATAAAACTGTGTTAGAATGGTCCAAAAGCCATGGATCAAGCCAGATATAATCTTAGCCGTTGATTAAGGACTTAATCTTGGGCATTGATCTGTCAACGAGAAAAGTATAAGAGGAGGCTTGAGGGTCACTTGGAGAATACACTAGAGTGATCAGTCATTCTATTCTCTAGAGCGGGGCTTGCTAAGAGAGATAGAACCAGTGATCAGATTTGCAACTGAGGGGCAGTGAATACAGAAGCAGAGAGGCAGAGATAGCATTGGGAGGATCAGCGCAGTAGCCGGAGAGAGGGACGCAGAAGCAACCAAGGGTTCACGCAGAGCCATCCAAGGCTCACGCAGAACCAGCCAGGAGCTGCGCAGTGCTTCAGAAGGCCAACGTGGGTGATGCAGAAGGGCAGAAGGCTGACGCAAAGGGACAAAAGGCTGACGCAGGCCAAGCCAGAGTGACGTTGGGCTAACGCTGGGCTAGAGAGAGGCTGACGCTGGGGCTTCGTGAGGAAAATTGGAGCTGTGGAGCGGCCGAAGTGTTTATTTGGGGTTTCACCCAGAATATCTGCTGCCGAGTAGAGAGGTACTACTGCCGAAATTTTCCTCTGTTGGGTGAGCCGGATTTGGCACCCAAATTGTATTCTGAAACTACTTAATAAATCAAACCCTCAGATAGTTGCATCGGTTTTCCTGCATTGGGTTTTTCCAGGGACATTAGTCCAAAAACAATGGTGTTATTTGTGTGCTTGTTTCTGTTTCCTTCAGTTGATGATCTGTAATATATTGAGCATGTACTTGTGTTTATATTCAATATTTACATGGTAAATAAATTGTTAATTAATCAGAACAAGTAGGAAGAAATAAACCAGTAAGTACATGGAGGGTTTCTAACGTGTCAGTCTTAGAAATTCCAACATGGTATCGGAGCGTGGTTGTAGATCACAGGAGAACTAAGGACATCAGCCGAATAGAGCAACAGCAGCATAAAACAACTGTCCCGAGTGACATAAGTCGTTCTAGCAGAGTAGCACAAGGAAGGGGTGACGCAATGCCCGCGTCATCAAGATTGAACCAGGAAGAGGCAACGCAGAGGCTGAGGGAGGCAAAGGCAGGCTCACGCAGAGGCTAGGTGGGCTGACACAGTTGGCTGAGGAAGATGATTTGATGGTGTCGGGATTGCGCAGAGCCTAGGAGCTCTAACATCATTTTGCTGGGGTTTAGGAGGCTGTGGGTAAGTTGCAGAGTGGAGCTGGTGGGGTGTTGTAGTCAGAAAAGTACCTAACAAGGCCAGGCCTAGGAGGAGGGAGCTGCTACCGAGGGTTTCTAGTTGAGAAATCTGGATCAGTGGTGCAGTTGCACAGACGATCAGAGAAGGGGCATCTCGACATTGGCAGAAGGAATTCCAGGAGGGAAATCGAGGCTCAGAGGGAGTCACATCGAGAACTTCCAGAAGGGAAGTAGAGGAGCAGCAAGATGGCAATGAATGGGGTAAGAGACCAGGACAGGCTGGACGGAGCATCAAATTTCGTAGTCTGGAAGGCCAGAGTCTTATTCATTCTAGATAGAAATCCTGTCAAGCATTTCTCCTTAAGGACGATAGCTATCCCAGTTGACCCAGTTGATAACAAAAAGTACGAGGAGGCAATGGCGAGGGCCAAGAGCATCATCCTTGATGGGGTCAAGGACCATGTAGTACCACATATTGCCGAAAATGAAACAGCACATGAGATGTGGGAGGCCCTAAAGAAATTGTACCAGCATACCTCTGTGCAGAGAAGGATGTTACTAGAAAATCAATTGCAGTCATACCAAATGAAGAAGGGAGAACAGATCAACCTCTTCCTCGATCGATTGAAGGAGATATGGAATCAGCTGACTTCCATAGGGGCCACGCCAGATCCAGAATTGATGGTGAGAACAGTCTTAAATGCAGTCTCAGAAGACTAGGAGGTGTTTATCCAGAGCATACTGGGCGTGACCCTTCTGGATTGGGAGGAAATGTGGGCTGCTCTTCGCCAAGAAGAGATCAGAAGGCTAAGCAAGACGAGAAGCAACGGCAAGGGGATCATAATCAAGAAAGAAGAAGAGGAGGATGTTGCCCTAGCATCTGAGGGAAAGCAAGAAAAACGGAAGAAGAAGGACCTCTCCAAGGTCAAATGCTTCCACTGTGGGGAGGTGGGTCACTATGCGACCCAATGTCCAAGGAAGAAGAGTAACGAAGAGGCCTCCGAGACCAAGGAAGCACCAGCAAGAACAGAGAAGGAAGTGGAGACAGACAATGACTGTGCCATGAGTGCACACATGTCACTTGAGTGGAAGTGGGCAAACATCGAGTTGTAGTCAAATGGACTATAGACGATGAGGGGCAGGATCCTCGAGGTACCCAGCCTCTTGGATTAGACCTTGCTACGGGAGCCTTGAAGAGGAGTAGCAGTACTGGCGATGTCAGTAGAGACGAATGCGGATGGAGCGACAGAGGGAGCTATAGTGCAGGATTCCCAGGACAACGTGAGGCTAGAAGGCTACAACAGTGCGAGAGGCACGGGAGTGTTGCAGCAGTGGCAATGGCAAGGCCATGGGCAGCAGCACAGATGCATAGGGAGTTGCAGTACGGATGCAACAGTGGCAATGGTAGAGCCATGGGTAGTAATACAGGGTGGAACAGTGCAGAGGATGTTGGGCAGCAGGCCTAGCATCAACATAGGGACCGATGCCGAATGATCAGAGTGATGCTCAGTGAGGAGTATTACTAGAGCACAGCCCTTGCTAGGAGGGAGTGTTGACTTGGGGTAGCATCGGATGTGCTCTAGCCACGAAAATTGGTGGAGAGGCTAAGGCACGTGAGATATCCAATACCCAGAAAGGGTTTGGGCTAATTCTAAACAGTTTGGGAGATATTAAAATAATTAATATTTTTAATGGAGTCCCTAAATCTAAACTTAGGGAAATTAAAATATTAATGTGAATTAATATAAAACTATGTTAGAATAGTCCAAAAGTCATGGATCAAGCCAGATCTAATCTTAGCCGTTGATTAGGGACTTAATCTCGGGCGTTGATATGTCAACGAGAAAAGTATAAGAGGAGGCTTGAGGGTCACTTGGAGAATACACCAGAGTGATCAGTCATTCTATTCTTTAGAGCAGGGTATGCAAAGAGAAATAGAATCAGTGATCAGAGTTGCAGCTGAGGGGCAGTGAATACAGAAGCAGAGAGGCAGAGATAGCACCGGGGGGATCAGCGCAGTAGCCGGAGAGGGACACAGAAGCAGCCAAGGGTTCACACAGAGCCATCCAGGGCTCATGCAGAGCCATCCAGGCGTTGTGCAGTGCTTCAGAAGGCCAACGTGGGTGGCGTAAAGGGCCAGAAGGCTGACACACTGCCTCTAGAGGTTGACGCAGGCCAAGCCGGAGTGATGTTGGGCTAACACTGGGCCAGAGAGAGGTTGACGTTGGGGTTTCGTGGGGCAAGTTGGAGTTGTGGAGTTGCCGGAGTGTTTATCCGGGGTTTCAGCCAGAATATCTTCTTCCGAGTAGAGAGGTACTACTGCCGAGATTTTTCTCTGTTGGGTGAGCTAGTTTTGGCACCTAGATTGTATTCTGAAACTGCTTAATAAATCAAACCCTTAGATAGTTGCACTGGTTCTCCCGCATTGGGTTTTTCAGGGGACATTAGTCCAAAACAACAGTGTCACTTGTGTGCTTGTTTCTGTTTCCTTCAGTTGACGATCTGTAATATGTTGAGCATGTACTTGTGTTTATTTTCAGTATTTACATGCTAAATAACTTGTTAAGTAATCAGAACAAGTAGGAAGAAATAAACCAGTAAGTACATGGAGGGTTTCTAACATGTCAGACTTAGAAATTCCAACATTATACCTATTCTATATGGTTGTAAGATGAAAATATACTTGCTATTCGGAGCAGTAACTTTTGTATTTTTGAAGAGTGCACAAGGGCCGCAGTAGAAGGCCACTTCAGAGACCTAAAAATGGCTTTTCATGAACTTGAAACTAAAAGCACTTAATTGGAAATGTTAGAACTATAGTCACCTTTCCAATAAGCACAAGAGCACTAAATATGGGTAACCAATTTGGGAAATATTCAATCTGCAACTCAACTACCCAAAAAATATCCCACAACCATGAGGGTTGAAAATTGACTTGACCAAAAACGATGAATAAACCTGCAAATCATTTAGGGTAGCTAGGATATGATCTAAAAGTAAATAATGATCAATGAAAAACCTCCTACATCAAGTATGATTGATGCAAAAGATTTTATCTTGAATTTCACGAATCTCAAGGCAAGTATTTTCCTTCAACCACTTCCAATTGTTGTAAAATGTTTCCAAAACTTCAAAATAGCTTCAAAAAAAAATTGAAAATGCAAATATTACAGCAATATAAGTTAAATCAAGGGGAATCGTACAACCATAGGGCTTGTTACCAAACATTTTGTGGGTGATATCCCTAGGAGAAAAATTTTCTCCAGGATGGTCCTCAAACGATAGCCAGCAACCCCTTCCAGCCACCAACTAGCTCATTGTGCCACTTCTCCGCCACCTGATCCAACCATGTGGTCCCTCACCCATCTGTCATGATCGTATGTTTGAAGGTTGGCCTCCCAAACCTAAAGGTATGCCTTGTCATTTGCTAATTAAGTATTGTAGTTTACTTATCACAGAGACTTTTGGCATGAATTAATGGGGGAATTCGACAAAAAGAGTGGGCTAGGTCTATGCTCTTGTCCCTTAGACCTCTTTTGCATGCTACCCTTGGACCCTAGTCCCGCGGGATCTTTTTTACTAACGTTTGGGCTCTTGGGATGGTACTTCATAGGAAACCCCGATTCTGGTTGCATGGTCTTGCTCCCTCATCCACATACATCACTCCCCCTCCACTCATTATAACCCCATTAATCATTTCTCCCACCTGGGTCCACATCCCTCCACTGGGTCCACATAGAGTTAGCCTCCCCTTCCCCTTGCCCACAACTTGGGTCGGGCTTAGAAAAATGCCCCGGAGGTTGATGCAGCTAAAAAGAAAAGTAAAAGCATAATTGGCCACATTCAATAGGAAAATGTACCACAAAATGCAAAAGATGGTCGGGACAAACACATTTAGCACGTGGGCAAAAACCAATGCATGAGCTCTACCCCATTCTCATGGCCATCACTGTGGCTCCTATAGGCCCTAGATGAGCCTCATTTATCATTCAGGAACCCATGATTGTCCCAACCCCTAATGAGCAATGAACTGCCCCGCCTCAAAGGGGGTATCCATTGCTATACTTTACATATCATGCTCTCACTCCTTGAGCCTGTCGTAAACCAAAGAAAAATCATAAAAGGCAAAAGGAAAATGAAGAAGGGTGGAAAAATCAAGGTCGGCTTGACTCGTACCACGATTGCTCCCTCCTATACATTATATACCCAGGCATGGGCTTCCTCTTTATTAGCTACCCTTGTACCTTGGCATGTGACCTAAGATTGCCCCTTCCATCCCTACTCTATTGTTAATTTTTTATAACAATTGTATGTTCTTATGCTTCCTCAACCAAACTGCTTCACAACAAGCCATACTAGCAACAATGTATTCGGCCTCAGCGGTGCTTAGTGGAACCAATCTCTGCTTTCTGCTCATCCAAGATATAGAAGTAGACCCCAAAGAGAAGCAGCGCCCAGACATGCTCTTACAATCCACCACGCTGCTAGCCCAGCCAGCATCTGTATATCCATGTAGTCTCAAATCCTCGGCAGTGTATCTCAATCCATAGTGGATTTGCCCCAGGGATATCTCAAGAGATTCTTGACAGCAATCCAATGAATGTTATGAGGCTCGACCATATATTGACTCAACGTGTTCACCGCGAAGCATATGTCAGGACGGGAGTTGACCAAGAACATCAGTGCCTCCACAAGCTGACGATATTCAAAAGGGTTTGCCAATCCGGGCCCAACAGAACTTTCACATAGCTTCTTGAAGTTTACTTCCATCGGAGTAGTCATGGACTTGCAGTCAACCATCCCACATCTCTCAAGTAGCTTCACAATATATTTTCCTTGAGAAAGGAAAATCTCACCTGGCTTTTGCCAAACCTGCAACCCTAGGATCACATGCCACCACCATTTGAAGGATGTACCTTGGACATATCATCCCCTTTAAAAGTAGAAACCACCTAATAGGGCACTTGGTTAACTCCCCTTGTAGCTTAGAGACATTAGCACATGCCAAAGCCCACTATGGAAAGGCATGCCATTATGAAGGGCCCACCTGTTGTCCATGGTTTGTAAGCTCTTTAACTCGATGACTTTCAATGACTTGTTGAACTAGAAGGTAAGGGGATGCATTGGATCTTGTGCAGGATTGCAGATGGTCTCCATTTTGGGCTTGGCCTTTCCCTATATAGGGTCTTAACCCTTCAAAGGGCTACATTGGCACATGTAGGGTGTGTAGAGCGACATGGGCCTCCACAACAATAGATAGCATTCCAAGGATCCCCAAACATGCTCATAGATTGCTCGAGTTTCATCTATTGGATGAGGAAGATGCACCTCATTCACCATGCCCAATCGGCCCCACAATTGTATCATGCACTTGGTAGATGACCCAGGGCTTGTATGATGATGTAGAATCACTTACACCATTACTCAAGCCCTTGCAGATGGTATACAGGCATCTTTGATCTATTTGTAGACCCATGAGAACACTTGTGTGCCCCCACACCCATTGTGAGCATCGGAGGTTTATTATTTGGAGAATAAGGGGCCTACCCCTTGTCCATTACTTTTGGGAGTCTTATTTCTCATTATGGCACCTATGGACTTCAGTAGGCCTCTTAGAAGCCCCAATGACATGTATTATTGATCATTCGACCTCCTAAGAGGATTATTCTTTTGTTTATGAGCTCGTTTGGTGGGCTTGTCACCAAAAGTTGTTTATTTTGCACAGTATTTTATTATAGGCGCTAATGTAGCCCTAATTTGCTAAATCGAACTCATTAGAAGTGCATAAATACAAGTGTGTGAATTCATTTTAGCATCATCACTTGGATTTGGAGCTTGTATCTCTTTAGAGATTTTCGTTATCCTTCTTGGAGGACGAATTTTTGGAGCATGGAATGAATTTTGATGTTTGGATTATTTTTTCATGTCTTGGAGCTTCTTGAATGGCCAATTTTGGATGGTTGGATATATTCTTATACATATACGTACAATTTAATGCTATTCTTTCTTTCAATTTTTGTCACATACATTGTTGTTGGGATTTCACTATACTAGGGCTTATTTGTTGCATCTATTTATGTGAAGTTGTGGAAATTTTGTTTCTAGATAGTGAATGCTTCATGTATGGGCCATGTATAATGAATGAATATTCCTAGGGATGTTTCATTGCTGAAATTCATCTTGATAAGCCATCTACCTTGAAAAACTAAATATAAAGTCTTTGAAGTTGCTTTTGCTGCTGCCCTAGTGCTAAGCAAAGTTGTCTTTGAGGCCTCCTTGACTTAGAAAATCTAAAAGTCCATAGTCATAATTCTACCTGACTCCAATCTCCCCAAACAATTAGGCATTGGTCCACCAAAATGTGATCACCTTAAACCTTATTCATTCTACTACCTGTTCTTTTCTAGGCCTAGCCCATTAGGTCTCCTAGGGCATCATTTATCTTACAAACCACCAATCAAAAAAATTCAATCTCTTGGCCCCTACTGCGTTGGTGTGTCTCCTAGGTACCCTGCAATTTTGAAGAAATTCCAACAATGGGATTTTGTGATATCTCAAGCCCTAGCCTCAAGGTTGAACCTTGCCCTTGGTTTCCATAGGCTAGAAACCTCATAGTGGGCTATTGCTCCATTGAAGCCCTTAGCCTAATAGTAGGCCCTTCAAGGATCCCCCTTTACGACCCCTACGAGTTTGAGCAGTGAAAGGCTTTAGGGCTTCCCAAAATTGCAAATTTTGTGGTGATTTTACCAATGTTATAATCAATGAATGCAATATCAAGCAATGTTATCAAAACCAAACCAATGATCAAACCGAAAAACCTTGTGAACCGAGAGAATGTCACTTTTACTTTAAGAATTTAACATTACCATGAAATGCATAGCAATAATAGGACCATAGACTTGAATATTAGGATGAAGACCATAAGCTTTAATGTTAGGTTCGCCTAGGGGAGAATTAGAAGTAAACCAACCAATTGAAAAACTCAAAAAACAGCAAAAAAAAGACTTTTTTTACGCTGACCTCAGAAGGGAGAAACAAAACAAAATCGTTCATGAACCGGTCGGTTCAGTATCGAACTGGCCAATTCCAGTTCGAAGGCCCGGTTCGGATAAGTTTTGGGCAAAAAACGGTCGGGTCGTTTCCACCGTTTCCGGTTCGGTTCTAATAACATTGATATCAACCACAATTTAGTGAAGATATTCATTATTTTAATATTTTTAGAAATTTTTTTGTAAGAAATAAGTTTTATTTTTTGAAATATATATATATATATATATATATATAAGGTTTTTATATTTAATGCCAACTACAAATTTACAAAAATTGAAGTTATTTTGAAATATAATTTTATAAAGAACTAGTTGGAAATTGTTGGAACACGAATATGATCATTCTTCCACAAGATTCAAGGACAAGGAATTATGTCCTCTCCTGAATTGGTATATCAATGCTTGAGGTTTTGGAATGCTAACTGGAACACCAAGGATACAACCCTATCATCAAACAACAATAGAACAAAATGTTGATTTGGGGTAGCATCGGATGTGCTCTAGCCATGAAAATTGGTGGAGAGGCTAAAGCACATGAGATCTCCAAGACCCATAAATGGTTTGGGCAGATTCTACCTGGTTTAGGAGATATTAAAATAGTTAATATTTTTAATGGAGTTCCTAAGTCTAAACTTAGGAAAAATGAAATATTAATGGGTATTAATATAACATTGAGTTAGAAGATTCTAGAGGACATGGATTAAGCCAAATCTAATCTTAGGCGTTGATTACAGATGTAATCTCGGTCGTTGAAGGACCAACAAGAAAAGTATAAGAGGAGGCTTGAGGGTCAGTTGGAGAACACACCAAAGTGATCACTCATTTGATTTTCTAGAGCAGAGTTTGCTAAGAAAAGTCAAATTAGTGATCAGTTTGCAGCAAGGGGCAATAAGTACGAGAGAGAGAGGCAAAGATAGTCCCAGAAGACCAGTGCAGAGGCAGAGAGGCAGACGCAGAAGCTAGAGGGAACCACGCAAAGGCTAGCAGAGATAGCACAGAGGCCAAGAGGGTCTGCGTCATCCACGCAAAGGCTGCAGGAGTGACACCAAGAGCCAGAAAGGTTGAGCAAAGCCTCAGAGAGCTGAGCAGGGGGTTTTCAGGCTAACACAGAGGCCAAGAGGGCTGACGCAGTGCTTCAGTTGTGCTGAAGAGGGTTTCGTGGGGCAGATTTTCTGAATATCTGCTTCCGAATAGAGAGATATTACTGTCGGATTTTTTCACTGTCGCGTGAGCCGGGTTGGCACCCAGTTGTACTCAAATACACTGCATAATAAATAACTCTCAGAATTATTGCACCGGTTTTCCCAAGTTGGGCTTTTCCGGAGACGACTTTTCCAAAAATAAAGGTGTCACTTATGTGTTTGCTATTTCTTTCAGCTGTTGATTTGTAGATGGTTGAGACTATATTGTGTTTATTTCGATATTTATATGTTTAAATAACTTGTTCATAATTAACAAGTAGGAGAAATAAACCAAAGAATACAGATAAAATTTCTAACGGGTAATACTTAGAAATTTCAACACAAAAATCCTACTAGGAGGGCCTTCCAAAAACTGAATCCTCCAACAAAGCAACCAACAATTATAAAAGATAAGGTTATTTACCCTTAGAGTGGAGAACGAATCATGTCCCAAAAGAGAACAACAGTAGCTTATATGAATTAAGACAAATTGTGAGATGAAGCCTAGACCTTCTCTTCCAACACTTCCTGGATCAATTAGCTTAGCCTTGTAATACCTTTGTGCTGCTACAAAAATTGCCTTCCAAAAATATTTGATCAACCAAACAAAAGAAGAGAATTCACATATAAACCCTTTTGTCTCATGAAAAAATTCACATTTTATTAGATAGCTCAACAAGTTCACAATGATTTGCCAAGTAGGAGAAAGCCTATATTTATAGATGAGGCTCTTCAAAATATCTTCCTTCGCCTCCCACAAAATAAGTAACTTTCCATCCACAAAATGCTTGGAGGCTAACTTAACAGATTTAATTTTCAAATTTTACATTGAGTAAACCCCAAAAGACACAACATGCTATAAAAAAGAGGCCCAAAATGACCATTTTGACTTCTACTAACCAAAATTTCCACTTGTTCCTTCATGGTTGGCTCACTTGAAAAATTAGCTCTCCTTTGGTGGTACAACAACTTCATTTAACCTTAAATCAAATGGGGAGAAGGTTAGCTGCTAGGCTTGATATGACGACTTCATTGGATTGATTTTGCTTAATTGCAATCTTTCCTTACTTTGGACCTGTTGCACAGTTTTTGTCAAAGTTCCAAGGAAGTGGAAGTACCAATTTCTTCAACAGGATAGGATTATCTATCAGCAGTTTATTTGTCAATGAAAACCCATTCTGCAAGTTATGTAATGAAAATGATCCTAGTAAGACCATGAATGTATGTAACAACCTAGGTAAGCCTATTCTTTTGACGATGGTTTCATCCTAGAAGGTTTTTCATCTAATTGATTCACTTTTGTTTCTAAAAACGGATGGTCGATAGAGTTTTTCCCACCAACCGCACCCCAAAGCTAGAATGTAATTCTTCGTCAAAGTCTTAGGTGAGTCCTAGCGTTCTAGTCGAGTCTTATGTAAATTAATTTAGAAATAATTTAAACTAGTTGGCTAAATTATTTTATTACAAATCACTTGGTCTACTAGATAATATTGTGTCACAGATTGGGTAGGTAATTTGAGGGTCTAAGCCAAACGGGTATTCCGCCTTTGAGGGTTGAAATTGTAAATCTTATGTAAAAAATATTTTAAAATATGGTCCCTCATACTAACACACCATGGTTAAAATATTAGAAGGTGGAAAAAATAATTAATCCCCCCAGGTGTCAATTAATGAAATTTTCAAACCAAATTAAATTAAAATCTTAAGTCATAAATTTAATTAATTAGATTCAAAATTAAATTCATAGAGAAAATAAATTCTCCAAGTGGAAAAATTCGTGGGTCTTAAGAGAATTGATTTTTGGAGGTCCTCCACCAAGGGAATATTGGATATTTCAAGAAAAATTGGACACTTGGACCTTGGTGGTCAAGTCAAAGTCAAATCTTTGAGGAAATTAGCTCAAAATAATTAATTTTGAATTAATAAAAATGGAATTAAATGAGAAATTCGAAAATTCTTCACCAATAAAATTCAATGGCTAAAATTAAAAGATGATCAAGTATTTTTTGACAGCCGAGATTATTTTCACAATGATCAAATAAAGTAGCCATTGTTCTCCCACTTGGAGGATTTATCTATAAATTATAGAGTCATTTGAGTCTCTAGCCATCTGATTTTTGCCTAAGAAATTGTTGCTCAAACAATGATGTAACACTATTGTCCTGTTGAGAACTTTTATTTCTATCATAATAAAGACTTTGGGGTGCGATTCAAGGTGTTCCATGTTCGTTGATTTGTGGTATGTAATGACAATGCCTTTTCCTATATTGTGCTAGTAAATGATAAGATTTGTTTTTCATTAGATGGAGATAAAGTCATTCTATCGATAGTTTTGGGCTAATCTTAGATGATTTGATTCGCCATATGATTTACAGATTTTCTTGAAATAAATACATAGTGTTTGCAGGTACCTCAGTTCTTGGGCTCCAAGTTCACAAACTGTAGGCAGGGACCGACTTTGCTTGGATCCTGAATATTTATGTGGTGGATTTAAACTTCGCTAAGGCTATAGTGTGCATTGGGTTTCTAATGTATATTCTAGCCATTTATCAAAGAAAATATCCATAAAAGAAAAATATAAAAATAAAAATAAAAATTTCTCAAAAACTTATTTTACAAAACCCTTGTATATTTGTATATTTGTCAAGAGATTTGTAACTTAAACTTGTAAATTATTTTTGCTAATTGGGGTTTTGGGTTTTGAAATTTTGTATATATTTTTGGGTTTTAGTTGTTTTATTTCCATTTTTGTAGGTGAAGTCAAGAGAAGAGCTAGATCTAGGCCATTTAGGGTAAGATCTAATCTCCAAAAATTTTGCAAGCCCAACCATTGAAAAATTTGCAACAAAATTCAGATCTGGAAGAGAAAAAATTTATGACACAAGGGTTTCATTTTGTAGGCCTCTTGGGCCCAGATCAAACCCCCCAAGGCTAGCTTCTTCCTTCTCTTGGCTTGCATCAGACTCCCAACCCTCTACATCATCCTTTCAGCCCTTTTTACGACAGGTTGTATCCTTTAGCGGTCTCAACCTCCCTTTCAAGGCCCAACTTTGAGGCCTTTAACCCTTAGAAACCCTAATCATAGGCCTAAGAGGCCTCGGCTACCCTGTTTCACCCCAAACGGCTACCTCAAAGGCTAGTCATGACCTCTAGGGCTTTTTTTGGCCCTCTAACCCTAGCCGTCCAGCCCTATAGGCCCCTCTCCCTCCAGCGTTGCCCTTTCTTGACCTCTTTCTTCCTCCTTTGACCTCTCTTTGGCCACCTAGCCCCCTTAGCCCTCAATGCTAGACATACTAAGCCTCACATTGGCCTTTTTTGGCCCTAGTTTGCCCTAGAGCAATCTCTAAATTTTCTGAACTAAATACTTGGTGGTTTTGTAGGTTTTTGGACTCAAAAAAGTTGATTTTCAAGTAGCAACTTCATCTTAAAGTTTGAGCAAATTTGGCTCAAGGGATCTTCAAGGCCTTGGGCCTAGGGTTTGCTCTCTAAATCTTAGTTTTCTCACTGTTCTACTACTACTGTAATTTGTATTTTATAATAGTGATATAAGTGCTCTAAAACTCATATAACTAGCCAAAATTACTACTAAATTGCAAAATCTAAATTTTCCTAAAATTTGGCCATTTGGGCATTCATCATATAGCCTAGATCTAAAATTTTGTTTGTTAGAATTTTTTGCATAAATTAATGAATCATATCTGGAATTTTCTGAATAATTCACTTAAAAGGGCTCAAAACTAAAATATTCAATTTTGGCAAATTTCTCCTAGTTTTGGGCATGAAGTGGCACTTGTTGTAGCATCATTAACTCACTGATTTGTTGATTCGTTTACTGCCCTAATAAGTTTCGTCAAAGCTGATATGTCACTGAATATTGCATCCTAATGTGGCCTACATTCATAAATTTACATTGGCTAATCATTGGAAAATTTTATGTTTCATAAGTTTGGTAAATTTCATGGTCTAAGTGATTTTCTTACTGCTATCACACCACTAATAAGCACTGAATTTTCTGATGTGTTACTACTGATTTGAGATATTTGAAATATAACATTCTTTTGTCTTATCTTAAGTTACAAGAATTTCTTAATTTTACACTTAAAGCACTCATACACCTAAGTTCTAAATTGCTAATCTTTGGTATTCGAAATCTAATTGGCATTGTGATAAGAACATCGTAAATAATTTTATTGGTATCGTGAAATCATTGGCTAATTGACAATTGGATAATCTATTCTAAGTATCTTGTGGATTGATTCATTGAGACCTGTTCCTTAAGCACTTGTCTTGTTTAAGATTTTCTTCTAATTATTGTTAAGTACTATTGTCATAAAGAGTAATCATAACTCAAGTACTTAAACACTTAAACAATCTTAACTCAAGTAACTTCAATCAGAATCGTTGCATAAGCATTCTAGTCTTTGCTTTGCACCTAATAGCTTAACTCCAATGCTAAACTTGGTTGATAGACTCCTAGGACAACCCTCTCTCATTTAGCTTGAGGGATTCAACCCTTGTTAGTGGTTAACACGGTGACCTTGCAGTCATCAGAGCCATAGTCTTTGTAGCGCCGGAGCCACTGGGTGGTTGAAACACAAGGGGAGGTTGTAGAGAAATCAATGCAATTAGCTTAGGCTTTGATTCCTCTTCCTTAATAATTACTTGTGAGTTATGTTGGCTTCGATTACTTCTTTATTATCTTATCTTTCATCAAGCAATTACCACATTAGGTGTGTATGAAGATCACAAAACAGGAGACACAAGATCTAGGCACTATGCCAAGGAAAAACCTCCCTCGAGGGGAAAACCCAGCCAAAATTATCTTTCTTCAAAGACCAGACCTTCCCTCCACACCAAGTCAACCTTCCAAAACTTCGACCTCTTTCTCAGCAACTTCGACTATGCAGTAGCTTTCGGCATCAGGCAGTAGTGAAACTTAGAGGACTTCGATCTACCAAACTAGGGCACGAAACAAAGAGGGAGAGGAACCAAAAGTTTGTTTTTCTTCTTCTCCTTACACTCCACCCAACTCGCACTTCCTTTAGGCTTTCTCTTCCCACTTCACACTTCTCCAACTTCCTTAGAGAATATTGAACTAGCTTGAGATGAAATGCTCGAAATGAATTTGACTTGCTTCTATTTATAGGCTTCAAAGGAGGTCAAATAGGTGTCCTTAGGTCGACATGATTTCTTCTAGGCCGACTTGATGTGGATGATACATAAATTATATTTGACAAAATACGAAACATTTTTACATTATTCAAAAGCCCAAGAAGGGTCTCTTTGAAGGTACAATGACTCTATAAACTCAGTATTAATCCTAGGAGTCCACATGGGGGACTTTGACTAACATAATGATGACCCAAGCATGAAAACCCTGCTTTAATAAGTCATTGTTACAATAATAATAATAATAAATCTTTATTCTTTTGACAAGTACATGACATGATGACTCAAATACATTAATGAAGACCAAACCTAGTAACATTTTCTAACAGAGGTATCATTAATCAAGCCACTTCCTGCTTCCCGTTGGCTTCCATCTCACAACCTACTCTGAAGATTGTTTCTCAAAACAGTTATGAAAAAGTTTCAACTTAGATTAGGCATTTAATCTAAAATTAACCAAGATCCCTGCATCACACCTAGTTCTTAGGAGTTGCATCTTCATATAGGTTAGTTCATCATATAAGCGGCAGTTGTCTATCCAGTTACTTGGCTATAATTTCTAATAAGCAAGAAGTTTTGACTCCATCAGGCACTGGTCTCAATACAAAAATCTAATCAAATCTTTAATCTTGCTAAATTCTACCAAGTAACTAGGCCACTGAACTATCTCTCCCAATCAATTTGGTTCCCAACTTGTTTTCCTCCACTTCATTTCCATAGGGACTATCTCCCATAGCCTATTGTTGCGAGACAATTAGAATCGAGTGGGCGTAGATCATAGTGACAGCGTCTGCCCTGATATGTTGTCAAGGTGTCTGTACAATCCGAGTGACAACATTTTTTGGCGTCATTGTCGGGGAGAAGTTTCTTGTTGTCGGGGTTTACGACAATTTCTCATAATCTTCTAATCATCTTCAATCTTTCCATTAAACTCGCCAACACCACAATTTTTGGCTCCCTTTTTGCATCATCCTTCATCTTCTCATCACCTTATCTTTTGTTCTCTCACTAATCTTCTCATCTTGTTCATTCACACCATTAGCACCTAGACATTTAGGTTGGTTTCCTGTTTGGGTGGCGACTCCACTTTTTCATCCATTCACAAGAACATATTCTAGAAGAAATCCTGGTAGCCTGGTTAACCCCGCTCCCGATCCTGAAAATGTTCTAAGAGCCTAGTTAAACAAATTACATTCTAGAGATCGTTTAAATTTTCTCAAACAGGAAGCTCTCCTTGATCTCCATTTGCTTTTCATCAACCATCCTATAAATCAAGACATCATGGGTGACTTCTATAGGCCTTGCAACTTCACCAACATTCAGGGATATCCACATGATTTGCCGAATGAATCCATAATGAGTAAGTTTCCTATCTTCCAAGGGAACAATGCTGTTAATGTTGAAAGTCACATAAAGAAGTTCAATTGCTTTATCCAAAGATTCACTCATGCTACTGCTTATAATCATGAGGATCTTCGAATGAAATTATTTTTTATTTTTCTAGAAGATGACGCTCTCGATTGGATTCAAGACAAAGTTGGCAATGCCTTCGACTCTTTGAGATCTCTTCTTGATGCATTTAGAGATAAGTATGGAGATAAGAGGGAAGGAAACTATTTGGTTAAGGAATTCAACAATATTAAGAAAAGAGAAAATGAAACAGTTGAAGAATTTAACCAAAGATTTAATAAACTATTAAGGGATATGACTCAAGATTACAAGCCTCCTGACAAGACAATTCTGGAACAATATCTTGAGGCTTACCCTATAGAGACACTGTATGAGATAAGACATGCTCATCCCAACACTTTAGCTATTGCCCAAAGCACAACTGAGGAATTAGAAAAGGACAAGAAAGCCTCAGGAAAGTTAGAAATCCCTGGTTTTGAAAGAGTCCAAATCAAGTCTAAGGGGAAAGAAGTTAAAGAAGAAGAATCTGAGACAGTTAAAGAATTGACCCGATTAATGAAAGAAATGAAGGTTGAACATGCCAGACAGATGGGCGAGATGCAAAATCAATTAATACAAATGGAAAGGTCCCGAATGCAGAGTATGCCACCTAGAAATAATAATAACAACAGGGGTAACAACAGCAATCCATGGCCGAGAAGAAATCCACCAAATGATCAAAGGCCTCCTACACCACTTGAGTCTACTAATATGATTGATGAGCCTATTCCTTTTTGCAGACCTTGTGAGAGTTTCCATGAAGAGAATACATGTGCCTTTGCTAGAAGAATCTTGGAGAAAAGTAGAAACCAGCAAGATCATAACGGAATTCAAGCTAACTCCAAGGAAAGTCGATGTGCCGACATAATATCTTCAGCTTTCGCCATCAACACCTTCAATGAAGAGAAAGACACCATTACTCAAGCATACAAGCATACAGTGAGAAGCCATCTCAGGAGAAGATTCTAGAGCTTGCAAAAATTAAAGCTTACACGAGGAGAGGTAAGGATCAGAGCCAAAATAGACAAGTTCTATCTAAAATGTATAAGTAGGGATTAAAGGTAGATTGCTCAGCATGGATCAACAAAATTAAGATGTCAGTTCTAGTCTTAGAATTGCTGAAGATTCCAATTTACATTGGCTAATCATTGAAAAATTTTATGTTTCATAAGTTTGGTAAATTTCATGGTCTAGAGTAATTTTCTTACTGTTGTCATATTACTAATAAGCACTGAATTTTCTGATGTGTTACCACTGATCTGAGATATTTGAGATATAACATTCTTTTGTCTTATCTTAAGTTACAAGAATTTCTTAATTTTACACTTAAAGCACTCATACACCTAAGTCTAAATTGTTAATCTCTGGTATTTGAAATCTAATTGGCATTGTGATAAGAACATCATAAATAATTTTATTGGTATCGTGAAATCATTGGCTAATTGACAATTGGATAATCTATTCTAAGTATCTTGTGGATTGATTCATTGAGACCTGTTCCTTAAGCACTTGTCTTGTTTAAGATTGTCTTCTAATTATTGTTAAGTACTATTGTCATAAAGAGTAATCATAACTCAAGTACTTAAACACTTAAACAATTTTAACTCAAGTAACTTCACTCAGAATCGTTGCATAAGCATTCTAGTCTTTGCTTTGCACCTAATAACTTAACTCCAATGCTAAACTTGGTTGATAGAATCCTAGGACAACCCTCTCTCATTTAGCTTGAGGGATTCAACCCTTCTTAGTGGTTAACGCGGTGACCTTGCAGTCATCAGAGCCATAGTCTCTGTAGCACCGGAGCCATTGGGTGGTTGGAACACAGGGGGAGGTTGTTGAGAAATCAATGCAATTAGCTTAGGGTTTGATTCCTCTTCCTTAATAATTACTTGTGAGTTATGTTGGCTTCGATTACTTCTTTATTATCTTATCTTTCATCAAGCAATTACCATATTAGGTGTGTATGAAGATCACAAAACAAGAGACACAAGATCTAGGCACTATGCCAGGGAAAAACCTCCCTCGAGGGGAAAACCTAGCAAAAATTATCTTTCTTCAAAGACCAGACCTTCCCTCCACACCAAGTCAACCTTCCAAAACTTCAACCTCTTTCTCAGCAACTTCGATTATGCAGTAGCTTCCAGCATCAGGCAGTAGTGAAACTTAGAGGACTTCGATCTCCCAAACTAGAGCACGAAACAAAGAGGGAGAGGCACCAAAAGTTCGTTTTTCTTCTTCTCCTTACACTCCACCCAACTCGCACTTCCTTTAGGCTTTCTCTTCCCACTTCACACTTCTCCAACTTCCTTAGAGATATTGAACTAGCTTGAGATGATATGCTCGAAATGAATCTGACTTGATTCTATTTATAGGCTTCAAAGGAGGTCAAATAGGTGTCCTTAGGTCGACATGATTTCTTCTAGGCCGACTTGATGTGGATGATACATAAATTATATTTGACAAAATACGAAACATTTTTACATTATTCAAAAGCCCAAGAAGGGTCTCTTTGAAGGTACAATGACTCTATAAACTCAGTATTAATCCTAGGAGTCCACATGGGGGACTTTGACTAATATAATGATGACCCAAGCATGAAACCCATGCTTTAATAAGTCATTGTTACAATAATAATAAAAAGAAATCTTTATTCTTTTGACAAGTACATGACATGATGACTCAAATACATTAATGAAGACCAAACCTAGTAATATTTTCTAACAGAGGTATCATTAATCAAGCCACTTCCTGCTTCCCATTGGCTTCCATCTCACAACCTACTCTGAAGATTGTTTCTCAAAACAGTTATGAAAAAATTTCAACTTAGACTAGGCATTTAAGCTAAAATTAACCAAGATCCTTGCATCACACCTAGTTCTTAGGAGTTGCATCTTCATATAGGTTAGTTCATCATATAAGCGGCAGTTGTCTATCCGATTACTTGGTTGTAATTTCTAATGAGCAAGAAGTTTTGACTCCATCAGGCACTGGTTTCAATACTAAAATCTAATCAAATCTTTAATCTTACTAAATTCTACCAAGTAACTAGGCCACTCAACTATGTCTCCCAAACAAGTTGGTTCCCAACTTGTTTTCCTCCACTTCATTTCCATAGGGACTATCTCCCATAGCCTATTTTTGGGAGACAATTAGAATCGAGTGGGCAGAGATCATAGTGACAGCGTCTGCCCTGATATGTTATCACGGTGTTTGTACAATCCAAGCGACAACATTTTTTGGCGTCGTTGTCGAGAATAAGTTTCTTGTTGTCGGGGTTTCGACAATTTCTCATAATCTTCTAATCATCTTCCATCTTTCCATTAAACTCGCCAACACCACACTTTTTGGCTCCCTTTTTGCATCATCCTTCATCTTCTCATCACCTTATCTTTTGTTCTCTCACTAATCTTCTCATCTTGTTCTTTCACACCATTAGCACCTGAACATTTGGGTTGGTTTCCTGTTTGGGCGGCGACTCCACTTTTTCATCCATTCACAAGAACGTACTCTAGAAGAAATCCTGGTAGCTTGGTTAACCCTGCTCTGATCCTGAAAATGTTCTAAGAGCTCGATTAGACAAATTACATTCTAGAGATCGTTTAAATTTTCTCAGATAGGAAGCTCTCCTTGATCTCCATTTGCTTTTTATCAACCATCCTATAAATCAAGACATCATGGGTGACTTCTATAGGCCTTGCAACTTCACCAACATTCAGGGATATCCACATGATTTTCCGAATGAATCCACAATGAGTAAGTTGCCTCTCTTCCAAGGGAACAATGTTGTTAATGTTGAAAGTCACATAAAGAAGTTCAATTGCTTTATCCAAAGATTCACTCATGCTACTGCTTATAATCATGCGGATCTTTGAATGAAATTATTTTTGATTTCTCTAGAAGATGATGCTCTCGATTGGTTTCAAGACAAAGCTGGCAATGCCTTCGACTCTTTGAGATCTCTTCTTGATGCATTTAGAGATAAGTATGAAGATAAGAGGGAAGGAAACTATTTGGTTAAGGAATTCAAAGATGTTAAGAAAAGAGAAAATGAAACGGTTGAAGAATTTAACCAAAGATTTAATAAACTATCAAGGGATATGACTCAAGATTACAAGCCTCCTGACAAGACAATTCTGGAACAATATCTTGAGGCTTACACTTTAGAGACATAGTATGAGATAATACATGCTCATCCCAACACTTTAGCTAGTGCCCAAAGCACAGCTGAGGAATTAGAAAAGGACAAGAAAGCCTCAGGAAAGTTAGAAATACCTGGTTTTGAAAAGACTCAAAATCAAGTCTAATGGAAAAGAAGTTAAAGAAGAAGAATCTGAGATAGTTAAAGAATTGGCCCAATTAATGAAAGAAATGACGGTTGAACATACCAGAAAGATGGGCGAGATGTAAAATCAATTAATACAAATAAAAAGGTCCTGAATGTAGAGTATGCCACCTACAAATAATAATAACAACAGTGGTAACAGCAGCAATCCATGGCCAAGAAGAAATCCACCAAATGATCAAAGGCCTCCTACACCACTCGAGTCTACTAATATGATTGAGGAGCCTATACCTTTCTACAAACCTTGTGAGAGTTTCCATGAAGAGAATACATGTGCCTTTGCTAGAAGAATCTTGGAGGAAAGTAGAAACCAGCAAGATCATAACAGAATTCAAGCTAACTCCAAGGAAAGTCGATGTGCCAACATAATATCTTCAGCTTTCGCCATCAACACCTTCAATGAAGAGAAAGACACCATTACTCAAGCATACAGTGAAAAGCCATCTCAGGAGAAGATTCTAGAGCTTGCAAAAAGTAAATCTTATACCAGGAGAGGTAAGGATCAGAGCCAAAATAGACAAGTTCTATCCAAAACGTATAAGTCGAGATTAAAGGTAGATTGCACAGCATGGATCAACAAAATTAAGATGTCAGTTCCAGTCTTAGAATTGCTGAAGATTCCATCACAAAGAGCTTCATTCTTTAAAGCCTTAGGCATTGCTCAACAAGAAAGATTTGATACTCAGCGTGTCGATGATACCACCAGTTTTTCTTCCTTACATTGGACATAAATAATTGTTTGCTCCATAATTGTATGTTTGACTCTGGTGCATCTACAAATGTTATGACTAAGAAAGTTATGGAATAGTTAAACTTAAGAATCTCTAGACCTTATCATAACATTTTCTCAATGGATTCTAAAAAAGTAGAAGTCCTTGGTGTGGTTAAAGATCTACAGGTCGCGTTAGCTAATTACCCATAGAGAATCATCACCATGGACATAGCAGTAATTGATGTGCCAGATGTGCGGGGAATGTTTCTTTCTAGGAAGTTTGCAGTCGATCTTGGTGGTTTTATTCAAATGGATCTATCGTACGCCATTATTCCAACAACAGCAGGTGGCATGGTCACATTATACAGAGAAGTGGAGAGAAGGTATCATGTGGAAGTTCCAAAGAGATTGGAAAATGTTGAAGAACTCATGCCACAAGGTCATCCCCCGCACTTCGAGTCCGAATTTGTCTAGTCGATCTATCACTTTTCTTCATTCCACATCGAGCAAAAAGAGACAGATTTCAGTTTGACAGAGATATGCAGCGCAATGATGAGCAGTTACACCGACCGAAGAGGGTCAAATTTCAGCAACGGATATTTGATAAGCAGTCTATTGATCTACGAGTTAGCCAACAAATGCTCAAGATTGATCCAAATCGATGACATCTGATGCCATAGGGCATCATTTTGTATAGTATCTCTAACCCTACTCCCTTTCATTTCATGTCATTAGCTAGTTTTATTTCGCACATTTATATTATGTCTTTTATGTTTCAGTTTGTTAGAGTAGAATTTTCTATTCCAACGACATTTATTGTGTATACAAGATGATTTCGATTTTGAACGAATAACTATTTGATGGACTTTTGTCTTCCTAGGTGCACGATTCTAGGATTCCCACATTACTTCCTGGAAGCAACGTGTCCCCATATGGAGCCAAATGTTCCACATTTTTTGTCAAAGTTCCAAGGAAGCAGAAGTACCAATTTCTTCAACAGGATCGGATCATCTATCAACGGTTTATGTGTCATTATAAACCCATTATGCAAGTTATGTAATGTAAATGATGCTAGTAAGACCGTGAATGTATGTACCAACCTAGGTAAACCTATTATTTCAACAAGAGTTTCATCCTAGGAGGTTTTTCATCTAACTGATTCATTTGTATTTCTAAACACATATTGTCGATAAAGTTTTCCCCTCCAACCTCACCCCAAAGCTAGGGTGTAATTCTTCATCAAAGTCTTAGGTGAGTCCTAGCATTCTAGTTGAGCCTTATGTAAAAGTGACTTGGCAATAATTTAAGCTAGTTGGCTAAATTATTTTATTACAAATCATTTGGTCTACTAGATCATATTGTGTCGCTAATTGGGTATGTAATTTGAGGGTCTAAGCCAAAACGGCTATCCCCCTTTGAGAGTTGAAATTGTAAATCCTATTTAAAAAAATATTTTAATGCATGGTCCGGCATACTTAGACATCATGGTTAAAATATTAGAATGTGGAAAAACTAATTAATTCCCTCAAGTGTCAACTAATTTAATTTTCTAGCAAAATTAAATTAAAATCCTAAACCGGAAATTTAATTATTAGAGTCAAAATTAGATTCATAGAGAAAATAAATTCTCCAAAGGAAAAAATTCATGAATCTTAAAAGAATTAATTTTTGGAGGTCCTCTATTAAGGAGATACTGGATATTTCAAGAAAAAATGGACCCTTGGATCTTGGTGGTTATGTCAAAGTCAAATTTTAGAGGAAATTAGCTCAAAATAATTGATTTTGAGCTAATAAAAATGGAATTAAATGAGAAATTCGAAAATTTCTCAAAAATAAAAATTCAACAGCTAAGATTAAAAGATGATCAAGTATTTTTTGAGGGTCGAAATTATTTTGACAAGGATATAGCAAACTAGCCGTTATTTTTCCATTTGGAGGATTTATCTATAAATTAGAGACATTTTTGTCTCTAGCCATTTGATTTTTGGTTAAGAAATTGTTGTTGAAGCATTGATGTAACACTATTGTCCCACTAGGAACTTTTATTTCTATCATAATAAAGACTTTGGGGTGCAATTCAAGGTGTTTCGTGTTTGTCAATGTAATGTTCCTTCATAAATTTTCCTAATGTTTGGAAAATAAAATTTTGACAATTTTAATTAGTACTAGCTCAAGGCAAATTTTGTTGGAAAACATAGGAGATACTTTATTTGCATGCTAGTGGAATATGGGGCCCACATGAAGTACGCACTTGGGGAAGTAGGAATTCGAATTCCTGGAGGCAAATTGAATTAGTGGAGGGACCCACAAGGAATTCATGACCAGCAATTATAAAAGCAAAGAATGAGGGAGCAATAGGAGTCTTTTGTCTATTTTGAAAATCGAATTTGCCTTAGTTGTTCAGTTGAGCCAATATTGCGTTGTTTAGCACAAGAGCTTCCCAAGGAGAGAAGCTCAACCTTTCTTCGGTGGACTCCGAGTGCCACCTAAGGAAGGCTTTCCTTTGTCAGTGAGACTGGAAGAAGGATGAGCTACAGGTACCACGCATTTCCGAGGTAGAGTACATAGTCTGGGAGGCACCACTACGCAGAGGGAGAAGTCACTTGTTGTTTGTGGAGCAGTGCTATCGAAAAATCGACCAAAGAAGCTACAAGGGTGTTCTTTCATCATTTTCAAGAGTGTGGAGGGAATCTTTAGCCAAAAGGACCAGCCTACACTTCCTCATACGCAAGACTGCGTCATCTCCTCCATGACTGCGTAGTCATTGGAGTGAGACATTTTTGGGCGGCATCATCTGGGGGAGTTTGGTGCTAGGGTGCTAGGAAATCATTTGGAGAGCCATTTGTGGAGGATGGTTGGATTTGGGAGAGCAGAGATTCACAGGATCAGTCACAGTAACAAAATTCGAAATTGGAGGAGGGCCTAGCTGTAAAGAGTCAAATTTTGATGGTTGGAACGAAGGGAAACCCTTTCTAGGTTTTTATGGGTTTTGGGCAAGGAGCACTCTCCTAATTTTATAGAAATGGGCACCTCAAAGTGGGCAAATCAGGGGGAGCAGTCAGGTAGCGGTGCAGTTTTGGAGCAGCATCACAGTGTTATGGAGGAGCCTACTATTGTAATTGTTGAGTTTTCTTATATTCATCACCTGGTGCTTGTAGTTTGCCTTGTGCAAGGCTAGGTGCATTTTCTCCAACTCATTTGTACCACGGCAACTATTATTAATAAAATCTTGGCCAATTTGTGGATTTGGAGAAATTTATGGTTTATGTGTATGCATTTCTGAAAATTTATGTGTTGATATCTCTGCATGCCTTTGTTATCATTGTAAAATTTGCATTAGGAATATTACAATTAATTTGTGTTGCGTACTGACTACGGGCTTTACTATGTTGTGTTGGTAAATGATAAGATATGTTTTTCATTAGATGGAAATAAAGTCATTCTATTGATAGTTTTAGGATAATTTTAGATGATTTGATTCACCATATGATTAACGAATTTTCTTGAGATAAATACATAGTGTTTGCAGGTACTTCAGTCCTTGGTCTCCAAGTTCACAAACTGTGGACAGGGACCAACTTTGCTTGGATCCCGAATATTTATGTGGTGGATTTAATCTTTGCTAACGTTATAGTGTGCATTGTGAAAATTTGGAGACCCAAATTCCCTACTACAGCAAAGTGATATCACTTCTCCTACTTGCTAATTCATGCAAGTTATTTACTGTGTTACACTTGAAATATCGAAGTAAATACAACTGCAACCTTTACTAATTAAATTATATGTAGAAACAAGTATTGAGCAAGAAAGAAATACACAACACATAACACCGTTATTTTTGGACAAACGTCCCCAGAAAAAACCGATGTGGGAAAATCGGTGCAGCAGTTGCAGGTTTGTATCATTAAGCAGCAGTTTCTAAATACAATCTCTAGATGCCTTGCTAGTTGTCCAGTACAGAGAATATCACTGATAAAAGATAAGTGAGAAATACCTCACACTATCACAAGCAATCTCGATTGATCCAACCACAGAATGGCTTTCCCCTTGCTGCCTCTACGTTGCCTCTGCACAGTCACAATGTCACTCCCTCTCCTAATCAATTTGCCTCCTAGGAACATCGATGTCCACCTCCTGGATTCACAACCCGGCTTTTGGCTTCAGAAACAACAAAAATATAGACCCTATAAAGGCTCTACGCTACCTCTGCATCAGCCTACACTGGCCAGCTTAGCCTTTGCGCTGCCTCTCCCAAATCTCTCTCTCCCTCCTCTACTGAGTATTCCCGGATCAGGAGAAATCTCCAAGTGGAACTATCCCTGCCCCTCACTACAAAAGATCACTTCGAATTCTCTTCTCGGCAACTATTGTGCTTTAGAAATTCGGTCTTCTGATCTCCACTCAATGTATTTTCCAAATGCCCATCAAGCCTCTTCTTATAATCCTCCAGTTGAGTAATCAACGGCCCAAATTAGATCATAGTCAATGGTTCAGATCATTTTGGCTTGATCCTCGTCTTCTTCTAGAATTTTCACCCACAGTTAGATTAAGACCCCCTTTAATTATTTCAATTTTCTAAGTTTAGACTTAGGCACCCATTAAAAATAATTAATTATTTTAATAAAACTGATTCCGGATGGAATTTCCTAAAACGATTTCTGGGTATTGTGGAATACACGTGTCTAAGCCTCCCTGCAAATTTTGAGGCTTAGAGCACATCCGATGCTACCATAAATCAACATGCATTGAGTTGCTAAAGTATATTTTAGCCATTTATCAAATAAAATATCCATTAAAAAAAAAATATATTTTTCAAAACCCTTGTATATTTGTATATTTGTCAATAGATTTGTAGTTTAAACTTGTAAATTATTTAATTTTTTCCTAATTCGGGTTTAGGGTTTTGAGATTTTGTATATATTTGGGGTTTTTGGTGTTTTATTTATATTCTTGCAAGTGAAGCCAAGAGAAGAGGTTGAAGTAAAGCTAGATCTAGGCCCTTGAAGGTAAGATCTAGTCTCTAAAATTGTTTGCAAGGCCAGCCATTGAAAAATTTGTAGCAAAATTCAAATCTAGAAGAGTAAAAAAAATTGAAGCAAGGCTTTCATTTTTAGGCATGCCAGGCCCAGATCAGCCCCCCCAGGGCAAGCGTCTTCCTTCTCTTGCCCTGCGTCATCCTTTCAGTTGTTTTTACAGCATGTTGTACCCTTTAAGGGCCTCGGCCTCCCTTTTTAAGCCCAGCGTAGAGGCCTTTACACCTTATAAGGCCTAATCGTAGGCCTAGGAGGCCTCGGCTACCATCTTTCAACCCAAACGGTTGCCTCAAAGGCTAGTCGTGGCCTTTAGGGCTCATTTTCGCCCTCTAACACAACTCGTCGATCCCTATAGGCATCTCTTCCTCCAACATTGGCCTTTCTTGACCTCCTCCTTCCTCCTTTGTCCTCTCTTTGGCCTCCTACCCCCTTAGGCCTCAACACTAGCCCTACTAGGCCTAGTGTTGGCCCTCTATGGCTCGAGTTTGCCCTAAATCCATCTCTGAATTATCTAAACTGAAAACTTGGTGGTTTTGGACCAAGGGATCTTCAACAAATTTGGAGCAAGAGATCTTCAAGGCCTTGAGCCTAGGGTTTGCTCTCTCACCCCTAGTTTTCTCATTGTTTTGCTACTGTTGTAATTTTTATTTTATAACAGTGATATAAGTGCTCTAAAACTCATCTAATTGGCCAAAAATACTCCTAAATTGCAAAATCTAAATTTTCCTAAAATTTGGTCACTTGGGCATTGATCATCTAGCCTAGATCTAAAATTTCGCTTTCTGGAATTTTCTGCGTAAATCACTGAATCAGATCTGAAATTTTCTAAACAATAAACTTAATAAGGCTCAAGAACTAAAATTTTCAGTTTTGGCAAATTTTTCTTAGTTGTGGGCTTGAAGTGGCACTACTTGTAGCATCATTAATTCACTGATTTGCTGATTTGTTTATTGTTGCAATAATTTACTTCAGATCTGATATGTAACTGAATACTGCATCCTAAAATGGGCTACATTCATAAATTTACATTGGCTAATCATTGGAAATTTTTCTGTTTCATATGCTTGGTAAATTTCATGGTCCAGAGTGATTTTCTTACTGCTGTCATAACACTAATAAGTGTTGAATTTCCTGAAGTGTTACTGTTGATTTGAGATATTTGAGATCTAACATTTGTATCTTTTGTCTTAAGTTACAAGAATTTCTGAATTTTACACTTAAAGCACTCATACACCTAAGTTCTAAATTACTAATCTTTGGTATTTGAAATCTAATTGGCATTGTGATAAGAACATCTTGAATAATTTTATTGGCATCATGAAATCATTGGCTAACTCACAATTGGATAATCTATTCTAAGTATCTTGTAGATTGGTTCATTAACATTTGTTCCGTAAGCACTTGTCTTGTTTTAAGATTGTTTTCTAATTATTGTTAAGTACTATTGTGTAATATCCCTAAGGGAAAAGTAACAGTAAATATGCAAAGAAAAATAGACAAAAACACCATGAAACCAAAGCAAGCAATCAGACCACGAGTTTGCATACAAAACTGCACTGTGTACTCATTTTATTAATGGAAAGAGGTGTACAACAAGGTGTTGGAATGAGTTTACCTAGGCTTGCTCTAGGCAAGCTAGAAAAGCCTTAAAATGATGAGTGAATCACCCTCCTCCAATCTGACACTAATCTGCCCAAGTGCTACGATGTAGATGCCCAGAAATGTGTTGCTGATTGAAAGGATCTGCTACGGAGCCCTCTCCACTGCTCAAAAAATTCAGAGAAATTAATCTCGGCCTCTACTCAAGAAACCTAGAATAACCCACTAAGGGTTTGGCCAAAGCTTGACCCTGGAATTCGACCTCTTTGGCTTAATGGCTCTTCTACTGGGCAAATCAACCCACCTGAAGATTCTACGGATAAATGCTCCAAAAATGCCTAGAAACCCTGTTAGAATGCTCCCCAGGCCTTCCCTCCAAGGCTCCTCCACAAACTCCCCACACTCTTCAACTTCCCGGAGTGTAACCCTGTTAGAATGCTCCCCAAGCCTTCCCTCCAAGGCTCCTCTACAAACTCCTCTCACTCTTTAACTTCTCGGAGTGTCTCTGGCCAAGACTGCGCAGTCCCTGCGTTGCTGTAGCGTGCTCCTTGCTGTGGTACGGCCTCACTACTATTGGTACAAATTGGAACTAGGTGAAACTTCCTCCTTGCGCTAGCACTCGAAGTCCATCGAAGCAAGAGTTGGGATCTTTGCTCAAAAACACTCGGTGTGCTGAACAGCACATGCAGACTTGGCTCACTCCTCAAGCGTGCTATGTCAAAAGACAAATTCTGAAAATGATAGATGATGACGAAAATGAGATCCCCTCCTTTTTTCAATTTGCCTCCAAGATTGCCCATGTCGGCCCACATCAAATTTCTCTCACCAATTTCGCTCCAATGAGAGCGTACTCTCCATGTGGGCCAAAATTTCCTTGTGATGGCCCCCACTCTCCACCAAAGTCGCAATCTTTATATCGAACTCTAATGTCGGGTTGCTTCTCATGCCAAAAATAGAATGTGGGTCCCCTAAGCCCACTTCTCCTAAGTGTAACCATGTAATACGCCAAAATTGAGCAAAAATCGATATTTACTTAGTGAAACACTAAGTAGGAATATCACATATTGTCATAAATAGTAATCATAACTTAAATACTTAAACACTTAAACAATCTTAACTCAAGTAACTTCACTCACAATCGTTGTATAAGCACTCTAGTCTTAGCTTTGCACTTAATAACTTACTCCAAGCATAAGCTTGGTTGATAGGCTCCTAGGACAACCCTCTTTCATTTAGCTTGAGGGATTCAACCCTTCTTAGTGGTTAACACAGTGACCTTGTAGTCGTCAGAGCCACAGTCTTTGCAGCGCTGGAGCCACTGGGTGGTTTGAACACAAGGGGAGATATCGTTAATCAATCCATTGTCTTCTTCCCATTGGCTTCCATCTCACAACCTACTCTGAACATTGTTTCTCAAAATAGTTAAGAGAAAGTTTCAACTTAGATTAGGCATTTAATTTAAAATTAACCAAGATCCTTGCACCACACCTAGTTCTTAGGAGTTGCATCTTCATATAGCTTAGTTCATCATATAAGCAGCAGTTGTCCATCTGGTTACTTGGCTATAATTTCTAATAAGAAAGAATTTTTGACTCCATCAAGCACTGGTCTCAATATTAAAATCTAATCAAATCCTTAATTTTGCTAAATTCTACCAACTAGCTAGGCCACTCAACTGTCTCCCGAACAAGTTAGTGCCCAACTTGTTTTCCTCCACCTCATTTCCATAGGGACTACCCCCCATAGCCTGTTCTTGGGAGACATCTAGAATGGAGTGGGTGGGGATCAATGTGACAACCTCTGCCCTGAGCGGTTGTCACGATGCCTGTACAATCCGAGCAATAATAGCACCTTCATAATTGACTTGTATAAGACTTCAACCTTCCAAAGTCTAGCTTCTTTAACTCTTTGGCTCCACAAATGAGGGCTTAGCCTCCTTAATTGCAAATGACTAGCTGATGTAGATCAAAAGTACTTTAAAATAAGCTCAAATTTGACTTTAAAATTCTTGAATTGCCCTTGGGGCTTCCCTCACCAATATGCTTCCTTAACCTTGCCTGAGATGGGCTTATCCTTGCCCCAAGAGGACTCGCCCTCCCTTAATTTGCCCCTAATCATCCAATGGTTGCCTTCTTTGAGTGATAATGCTTTTTCTTGACCTTTGTTTCGACATTATTTGGCTTATTTTAGCCCTTGGGGAATAATTTGCTCACTTTATGCCTCAACATGTCTCTTGGAGGGACCTTTCTTCCTTCCTTGAAGAATTTTGGCTTGCTTGTCTTCCTCAAAATGTTAGCAACGGACTTGACTTAGAGGATCTCAACACTTTCTTGGAGTAATTTGGACTCGATGTTTGTCAATTAGCCCTTGGGGGCTCCATTTTGCACAATTAAGCTCCAACGTTTCATCACTTGCTCTCATGTTTCTTCTTTACTCCTTGCTCTCATGTTTCTTCTTTACTCCATCCAATAGCCCCAATGATGATGACATCATGCCCATGCGTGGAATAAATGCTTGAAAAAGTCACCTTGGCTTGGATGTCATGGCCAAAAAGTTCTACAGTACCCTTGTTGAAAGAGGGGTAACACGAAGTCTATCTAAAGGTGAAGAGGAAGTTTAGGATGCTTCTGAAGCCAAACTAGTATCGGAAAATGAAGAATTCATGTCAAAGTTTTCTCTGGCCACGATTACTACAATTGCCCAATCAAAAAGCTTAAGCCTCATACAAGAAAGTCAACATCATCGTGTTCACAGATTTCATAAGTACTCACTATGTGGGTGATATATCCCCTGCTGTCAAATTAAACGTATTTACTATCTGGGTAAAATTCCAATTTATCGTTGTCAATGGTAAAATTGTGTTTTATATGGAAAAATGCAACAAGGCGATATAATCTACAAAAGATTTCATCATGAAGTCAAACTTTTATGCCTAATCTTTGAGAGGAATTGATATTGTTCTTCAAGAAGAATAGTTGTAGAAGCCAAGTGCCTTCACTATGAGTTCCAGATACCAACTTATCAAGCTCAACTAGAAAATCAAATGTACAAGGTTGGAAGTTTTATGCCTCTACCAACTCAATTTCCTCACATTGCATTAAAAAAATGATCTAGAAAGGTGTTCTAGACTCCAAAACAAAATGTCATTATATTGAAGTGATACCCCCAAAAGTATTAAATTCCAAAAAACAAGAGATGAATCAAATGATCAAGAAACTTGATACTATATTTCAATATCTGCTACTAAGAATTCAAAATTGTTAGCTTTCGAGGTTAATCGAAAATTGTTTTCCCCTAAATAGGAGAGTGATAGGTATCCTAGTCCCTTGGTAATGTTGGATGGACATATATGATATACATAGCTCAATATCAGTGGATGCTTCACCTTGGATAGAGTGCTAGAATAGCTCACTTACATAGGAGGTTGTTATCTTATCCAAAATGATAACTAACCCATTGGATGCAAAAAATGGGGAGTCAGTGGCTTGATTAAAATAGGTACCTAACTATGAGGATGAGTGATAGCCAATAGGAGGAGGCCACTTAACCTTACCATCATCAAACTAGGTGACCCAAACACATATTGCAAAGAAGCATTAGAGCAAGTAACTACCTTCGCACATATGTTGAGGAGTATTATGCACAAGACAACATGTGCCACACAACCAAAGGACACTTGGATAACAAATCATCATCTAAGAGGGAGCATTAAATTAACAACTTGTAGGATATTGCCTAAGAATGCAAGCCTTATTTTTTAATTTTTGACACATTATTCTTAGCAATACTTTGATGAGGATATGAGCTTTAGGAGCTTGGTAGGAGTCATGGATGCTAACATAGTCTTGTTCGTCATACTTGGGAAAGGTGGAGATCTACAAGTTATCCTTTTTCCTTCACATGTTATGGTATTGATGTCTTTTGAGGCATGTTTGTGGTTAAGTTCATATACTTGGAAGCAGGGTTGCACAGGTGACAGTAATTCACCTTTCGGGGTGCCTTTTATATAGGAAGATGCATTTTCTTAACTTGAATAGTAATTTGAGGCACTTCACATATCCCAAAGCATAAGTTTCATATTCGAAGGCATTACATAACATTTAAGCTTTTCAGAGAGTGTTACACATTAAATGACGAAATTTAGTGTATTTTCTTTATACCAATGTAAACGTGGAATGACATCATATAGAAACTCATACGAATCGATTCCAAGATAATCCTAGCCACCGATTAAGTTTTAATCTTGGCCACTGGTGCTCCAACAGTGGATTATAAGAGGAATTCGGTGGGCACTTGGAGAACACACTTGAGAACACCAGAAATTCGATTTCCTTGGTAGATCAATTTCCAGAGTAGCAGCAGTCAATTGTTGGAGAGCCAAAGATCAAAGCAGTGAGTGAGGGGCAGGGGCAATGAGTTCGGAGGAGATTTTCCATATCCAGAGAGGCAGCAGCATGTGACAAAGTGATCCACACAAAAGCAACACAAAGACTGCGCAGAGGCTGACGCAGAGCAATTCGATTTAGCTCAGGAAGATGTCGATTTAGTTTCCAAAGGCCAAGAAAGACTTATAGAGGGCCAAAGAGTCACTTCCAGCAACAGAGACAGACTAGACGGCTTGCTCAGAGGTAGTACCAAGCCACAGGTGTGAGAGACAGCGCAGAGGCAGCGCATAAGGGCTCATGCTAAGGTTTGGACAGCCAGTTTTTTTGTAGAAGCTAGTGTCGGGATTGCTTGTGGGGTGAGAGAATTTTTTCTCTCTAATAATTTCTGTCAGATACTTGCTGATTGAATTTCCAATTGGGCATCCATAGATTATACTCAAATTTTCATTGCTGTACCGGTTTTCCCATGTTGGGTTTTTCCAAGGACTTTTGTCTAAAAACAACGGTGTTAATTTTTATGTGTGCGCTAGTATTTTCTCAATTCCATCACTATTTATTTGTGAATATTGTAGTGGTTTATTTCGATGTGCCATAGCAATAAACTAAATAATTAATTTATCAGTTAGAAGAGATAATATCAGTTGTTGCAATAGGATTCCGATTTCTGAATTTGCACATGGTATCAAAGCATAAGTGATCAGTCGAAAGCTCAAAAGCAAAGGAAATAATTTTGCTGCTCAAAAGGAGCAGCGGGCCGAAATTCTTGAGGTAGCACAGTTCATTGCCAGGCAGGCGAGTTGCTTGGGGAAATTCGATTTTTCAGTGCAGGGAGCAAAAAAAGTTTGAATTTCCTAGATTAGTGATTCCAACAGGCAAAGGGAGCAAAAACAGCTCAATTTTTCACTGAGCAGATTCCTAGTTGGACGTAGAGAGTTTTGTTGAAAGTTGCAGAAGCAGAATCTACATCGAATGGAAGAGAAAAGCACACACAGCAGAGGGGAATTTTCCTCAGGGAACTTCGAGTCTCGGAAGTTTGAAATTCTAATTACAGATTGGCAATAGCAGCTTGCAGGACCATGCATCCCATAAGGGAGTGCAAGTAACAGAGTAGCAGCCAAGCACAGGGAAAGAGGGAGTTTTCGACTTGATTAGATATCACCACAACTGGGGCTGAGAGATCAGGATAGGTTGGAGGGTTCCTCCAACTATGTCATCTGGAAGGCCAGGATGCCCTTCCTGTTGGATGAATACAGCATGAAGTTCTACATAGACAGCGTAGTGGCAATTCTCCATGATGGATCACCTGAAGGAATACAAGAAGGAGATGGCGTGGGCATAGCGGTTGATCCTGGATGGAGTCCAAGACCATATAATCTCACACATATCTTGCAAGGATACTACCAAAGAGATGTGGGATGCTCTTGCCACCTATATTAGGGCATTTCCGAGTAGCGGAAGATATTCCTAGAGGAGAAGATGAGATGCATTAGAAGGTAGAAAGGGGAAGGCATAGATCCCTTCCTCACCAAGATTCAAGAGGTCCGAGACCAGCTTGCAGTTGTTGGGGCAACGCTTCAACCAACAGAGCTAGTGAGGTTGGCACTGAATAGTGTCTCTGAGGAGTGGCAAGTATTTGTCCAAAGCATATTGGGCAGAGACAAGCTACCATAATGGGATATGATGTGGTCAGACTTGCAGCAGCAGGAGTTGAGGCGAGTTCTATTAAAGAGATCCATGAATGGCAGCAATGGCAGCGAATCGAAGGTGGTGAAGGAGGAGGGAAATGGCCCTTGCAAGGGGAACAAAGAAGAAAGAAGAAGGACCTGACAAAGGTCAAATGCTTCATATGTGATGAGCTTGGTCACTACAACATGCAGTGTCCTCTCATGAAGGACAAATCGAAGAAGCAGGACCAGTAGGTAGCTTCTGCAAAGATCGACAAGTTGTCCTCCTAAATGAAGGAAGACTTCGCTATGTTCGTAGATATACCTCCAAGAGTGAGGTGGGAAGATTTGGTACTGTAGTCCTAAGGAACTACAAAGTTTGGGTCGGGTCCTTGAGGTGTCCACTTCATGGATCATTACGTGGCTACGGGGGCCCACAGTATTCAGTAGCGGTATGGATCAGTGACAGTTGGTGCAATGAAAATTCCAGAGTGAAAATTGCAGACTAGTTTCAGTCAGATGTTGGAGAGCGCAATGCAGAGTTAGCAGCAGTTCAGAGTGGCACAATGCAGAGTCAGCGGTAGCACAGATTCTTCAGAGATAGTGTAGATGCTAGTAGCAATCAAGACTCCGGACACATATGCATCATACTGAACACAGTTGATTCAGCATTTTGGATGCTTTTCAGTTGAGACGCTGTAGGTGCAGCAGCAACAGATGAGAGGGAGTTGCAATGCAGATGCAAAGTTGGCAGCAATATAGCAGTGTCAGCAGTAGCAGAGATGCAGCGTCAGAATTGTGCAGTAGTTGGTGAGCAGCAGCAACGTGACAGGAGATGATACAGAGACAAAGTGTTATGGCAGGGTGTGCAGCACTAGAACACATTCCTCGCTAAGAGGGAGTGTTAGTTTTTGTAGCATCGCATGTGTTCTAACAACCAAATTTGGTGGAGATGATAGAATACATGAGATCTCTAAGACCCGGGAATCGTTTCTAGAAATTCCACCTAAAAGTGACTTAATTAGATTATTAACCAATTTTTTAATGTTTCCTAAATCTAAACTTAGGAAAACCGGTTAATTAATCAGTATTAATTAAGTCAAAGTGAGAATCATCTAGAAACTCACACGGATCAATTGCAACATAATCCTAGCCATCGATTAGGTTTTAATCTTCGTCGTTGGTGCTCCAACAGTGAATTATAAGAGGAAGTCAATGGGCACTGGGAGAACACACTTAAGAACACCAGAAAATTTGTTTCCTTGGCAGATTGATTTCCAAAGTAGCAGCAGCCAGCTGTCGGAGAGCTAGAGATCGAAGTAGTGAGTGAAGGGCGGGGACAGTGAGTCCGGAGGAGATTTTGCAGATCCGAAGAGGTAGCAACAAGTAATAGAAGAGATCCACAAAGAAGCAGCGCATAGACTGCACAGAGGCTAACGCAGAGCAGTTCGATTTAGCTCAGCAGGAGGTCGATTCAATTTCCGAACGCTGGGAAAGTCTTCCAGAGGGCTGGAGAGTCACTTCCAGCAGCAAAGACAGGCTAGACGGCTTGCTCAGAGGCACTATTGAGCCACACGTGTGAGAGACAACGCAAAGGTAGCGTAGAAGCGCTCACGTTGGGGTTTGGATGGATAGTTTTCTGTAGAAGCCAGAGCCGAGATTGCTTGTGGGGTGACAGAATTTTTTCTCTCTAATTATTTTTGTCAGATACTTGCTGATTAGATTGCCAGTTGGGCATCCATAGATTGTACTCATATTTTCAATGTTGCATAATAATAAAACCCTCACTGTTGCACTGGTTTTCCCAAGTTGGGTTTTCCCAAGGACTTTTGTCCAAAAACAACAGTGTTAATTTTTATGTGCACTAGTATTTTCTCAGTTCCAGTGCTATTTATTTCCACAAGTTTTATTTGTGAAGATTGCAGTGTGTTTATTTCGATGTTGTCATAGCAATAAACTGAATAATAAATTTATCAGTTAGAAGAAATAATACCAGTTGCTGCAATAGGATTCTGGTTTTTGGAATTTTCACATTAGTTGCATTTAAAGTATCCAACTTGAAATTGTTAATAATTACACACAAGCAAGACACAACAAGAAAAAAGTAGAAAAGGCCTTATGCCATATTCAACTTATTGTATTGAACTATGTCACCCACTAAAATGGGCAAGCCCATAGGAGGAAACTTTTCAATTACATTTAACAGCCAGAGGGTCGGCTAGATGTTAATTTGGCAGCTTAGTGACAAATTCCAACCATGGGAAGAGATTCCTCTTTTCGAGAGGACCAATTTTGATTACTGAAGCGCTCAATTTGATCAAGGGAAAATGTATAATTGAATTAAATCCCACATGTGCATATTTGATCAAATCGGCCCTAAAGCAAATTGGACATCCTTGGATGTCTATAAATACAAGTGACCTCAACCCCAAAGCAAATTTGACATCCTTGGATGTCTATAAATACAAGTGACCTCAACCCCATTTGCACATTATCATCAAGCATTCTTTTCTCCTATTCTTCGGATTTGGCTTGCACAGGGTTGCAGCAATTCACGGAGATTAGCATGCACAGGTCTGAAACTGCAGGGTTAGAAGCTCGCATACGTGTCTAAGGTTTTGGGTCACAACCGCAGGCTTGTCATAGGCAGATTTCGGTTATAACCGCAGGCATGCAGGCCTATGCATGCGGTTGAAGGGATTCAGCCACACACACGACACTCTCTTCGTGCAGTTGAGACCTAGGGTTTGAATTTTCAGATAACCGAAGATTTCACCAGTTGACCACAGACAATGACAATTAACCGCAGGCTTCTGAATCAGGGTTTTGACTATTAGCTTTGTTGGGTTCATCTCATGGATGTTTTGTTGATTTTTGTTGGATAGTTGTATGGATGAAGATATGGATCATTGTACTCTCTTTTATTGATTCATTCAATGACAATCTAATAAGAAGAAGAATTCGAGAGGGTTTTCCCAGTAGTGAGTTTTGCCCTGGTCTCCAACCAATCCTCATGTCTCTATGTGTGATTGCTTTTCTTCTATTGTTCCTTTATGTTCCGCAGCATTAATTATGATATTGTTATTTCTGTATAATTGCATATGTTGTTGAATAATGATGTAAATCTGAATAATGTTATGATGTTGTGGGGTGAATTAAATATGAAAATATTGAAATGCAATTATCAAAGAAAAGAACAATATAGCCCTAAGAAAAATTAACATGGTATCAAGGTTGAGCTGAAAAAAAGTCATTGAAGATCACCCCTATGGAGCCACCTTTGTTAGAATCAAGAGAAGATGTTGGAGACCGAAAAGAATACTAGGATTTTGAAGGAAACCCTAGGGAATCTAGTTATTAGGATTTGATGTATACCATGAACTTAGGGTTTGGAAGAAATCGTGGATTATGTCAAAGATTTGAGATGTTCAAGCACTTGTGATAGATTTGATGTAGCCCTAGATGGGATAGTCTCAATTAGGCCTTGGTCAATGATGAAGTTCATGAATATACTGAAGGCAACAATATTATATGGTCAATGGACAATCATGAATTTTTGAAGGTTGGTTCAAGAGACAGTTGATCTCCTCTTGTTAAAAGATAAGTATTCTTTCGGTTTATGTTACTTCTTCTTGTCTTTACCTTTATTAGATTTATTGATATGGTCGTTGATTATGCTCCCCATGTATATTTGAGTATTTGGATACTTCTAACCTCTTGATGAGATGTGATAAGTGGATCCTTCTACAGGATTATCTCAGGTGCAAGAAAAGATGGCTAGAGTAGGAAGAGAATAGCTAGTGTTGGAAAAGGAAAGGAGGCATCGAATGAAAAGTTGACAAAGTGTTGCAGCTGCCAATGTAAAGGTGCAGAGGTATTTGAATACTACAAGGTATGTATGGTGCATTGTTTTGTTTCAGCTGCAATATTGGATGGCAATGTAAGACCTACGGTATGACGAGAATATCACCTTCACAAATGGCTCACGCATGCATATGAAAGTAAGTTTGATTCATGGTACCTATGATGAGATGGTGCACTTGGTATTGGACAAGTATCTTACATTCTATTTAAGTCATGGTAAAGCTACTTAGAAGCATTGATTTTTGATATATTGATATTTGGCAAAGCATCTCACATCTTAGACATGATGGATTTCATAAGAAGGCTAGCTCATTGTTTTTTATATAAGGTAGCTCGATATTATTGATAATGTTTGTGATAAGCATGATAACCTTAATGATGAAAGAGTAACAAGAAGAATGATATTCAGGATCTTCTTGTTGACCGTGGTTAGGTTTTTGTTATGAACTTAAAATCATAACAAATTCAATAAAATATTAAAGTATTATTTAAATAAATAAATTATTAATTATAATCAATTAATTAGCAAATAATTAGTTAAATGAAGAGACATCAGTCCCCAAGGGACATGTCTCTCTGATTAGGTGTGGCCAGTCAACTCCTATTTAAGGAGCACCAGCTCAACCTTGTAATCATCATTCAATTTTTATCAATATATATATATATATATAAACATACTACATTCAGAATCTTATCTGAAGTCTTATTATCAGTTTACGGCAAATTAAATATTAATATTGCTAACAGTAGTATCAGAGCCAGAACTAGTCTAGTGACACCCACGAGCTTCTGCTAGCTGTCAGGCCCGATAGGCCTTCAATCAGCACCTTGCGTTTCGCTGTGCGATACAGTGCTCACAGAATAGAGGTATAGTCTATGCATTGACGTGACTCAAGTTTTGGAACAGCCATTAGCTGTCTGCCTGGTGATCAGCGTACAATAGCGTACGACTGCAAAAACCTGCAATTAAACAGCCCCGTGGAACTGCAATTAGCTGTTGGCAAGCGGCGCCGAGATCCACTGTCGTTTTTTCGCTGTCGTGGAAGACATTGCCTGTGGAATTAACTCTGCAAGGGGGTCGAAATTTGCTGCAGCCGTGGTGGTTTGACCTGCGACTGCCATTGATAATTGTGACCAAAGTTCGCTGCCAGCGTGGTGATATCCACACGAAGGTAGGGTCAACATGACCATTCAGCGGTGACGTGACTATCCAAATGGTGAGTAATCAGTGAGTTAATTAAATCATAGTTATATGCATACGTATATAATAATATATACATATATCTAATTAAAATTATATATAATTAAAATTACATATATATACGTAACTTTAATTAATTAATATCTTTAAATTAATTAATTAAACAAAAACTAAAAATGGGTCTTCAAAAAAAAATCAGAACAGAATGACGAGCGACAACAATGACGGTATGAAAAAGATCCAAGAAGACATCAGCAAACTAAATAAACGCATGGATAACATCGAAAAGTCAGATACTAAGCAAGACCAGATGGCCGACGATATCTCTTTCTTAAAAAACTTGATGAGCCAACGCTTCAGAGAGACCAATCCACCTTCAGCTACATAGAGTCCCAAGACTCCAGAAGGGGAGACTTCCCTAGAGCAGGACTTCATGAGGCGTGAGAAGCAACAAATACCCCAAATTCACTTCGAAGGAAGCAATATTATACTCATTCTCCCGGAAAGAACCATCTTAAAATCAAAAATGATTTACCCTAGTATGATGGTAAGAACTTTAAAGGCATTGTCGTATGGGTAAATAAGATGGATGCAATTTTTTTAGCAAACCCTCCGCACGGCGAACAAGAAAAAGTCGTGACTGCATCCAATTACTTAGAAGCAGAAGCGTACGATTGGTTTCTGTGGTGGTCGTCTAAATGCACGGGTTGCTCATTCAATTGGCAAAACCTTAAAAGCACTATGTTAAAAAGGTTTCATGACAAAGAGGAGGATGATGTCAACAAGAGATTTGTTCACCTAAAGCAAAAAGGATCAATGAGTGAATACACTCGCGATTGGGAAGTATTAGTAGTAAGGCAGAGAGGGTTTTCAGATGAGGAGTTGCTAAAAATGTACCATTGTGGCCTTAAAGATTATATCCGTGAAGAATTAAAATTGCATAAACCTAAAACTATTGAGGAAGCCAGACATGCAACCATAATTATCGAGTGAAAAAATAAACTTCACAAACCACCATATGTCAGTGACAACAGGACTAACAACTATTTCAAGGGAAAGGCAAGTAAAACCTCGTAAGAAAATACTAGTAAGTACGTTCCACCACAATTACGAAGTGAAGGAAAACTACAATTTAATGTCGAAAGAAAAAAGGATGGCAAATGTTGGAAGTGCGGAGACAAGTATCATCCAGGACACAAATGCGCAACACAAAAATTATACAATTGTGAAGCTAAACAAGAAGAGGAATCCTCAGAAGATAGCTCCAACGAAGAGGAAAATGAAGAAAATTCAAACCCTAGTCCAGAATCAGAAGACGATATGCCACGAATTTCCATAGCAGCCATCACATGGATAGCTCAACCACAAACACTGAAGCTTAAAGGTTACATCAAGAAGCAAAGCATTATTGTGATGGTGGACTCAGGAAGTACGCACAACTTTGTAGATGTCAATGTTGCAAAAAGATTGAACATATTTGCTTACCCAGTAGCAGACTTAAAAGTTATCGTAGCAAACGGAAAGCAAATAGATGGAGTTGGCAAGTGCCATAAAGTTAAGTTGCAATTAAGCGACTATGCAATGGAGTCCAGTTTTTATACGGTTCCCCTAGGAGGAGTAGATGTTGTTTTAGGTGTACAATGGTTAAGAACACTAGGCACTTATTCAGCAAATCACATAAAACAATTCATTAGATTCAAATGGGATGGACGGAAATATCAGTTGTTCGGGTTTCAGGCACCACCAACACAAGTCATCTCTGCTCAACAGATAAAGAAGCTTATTCGCAAGGGGGCACGAGCATTTGTTGCGCAATGAAAGACTTGGAATTATTATTGACAGAAGGGACTCATCAAACATCAGAGATTTCATCCTTGATCCTGAGATACGAGAGGGTTTCCAAGATCTACCAATGAAGTTACCTCCGGAAAGGCAAATTGAACACAATATCGAAGTCAAAACCGATTCAATTCCAGTTAATGTCAAGTCATACCGTTATCCCCATCACCACAAGACAGAAATAGAACATTTAATTCAAGACCTGTTGAAGCATGGAATCATTACGAAGAGTAGAAGTCCATATGTTGCACCCGTAGTATTCGTCAGAAAGAAAGACGGATATTTCTGATTATGTATAGACTACAAAGGCTTAAACAAAATCACTATTAAGCATAAGTTTCTGATTCCGTTCATTGATGAAATGTTAGATGAATTACACGGTGCAGAATATTTTTCCAAGTTAGATCTAACATCAGGTTACTACCAAATACGAGTAAGGTTAGTAGACATCGAAAAGATAGCATTCAGGACTCATGAAGGGCATTACGAGTTCAAGGTCATGCCATTTGGATTAACAAATGCACCAGCCACCTTCCAAGCAACGATGAATGAGCTCTTTCACCCTTACCTTAGGAAGTCTATATTAGTTTTCTTCGATGATATTTTAGTCTACAATAAGACGTGGGAAGAACATCTCAAACATCTAGAAGAAGTATTGTCTGTTTTGGAAAAGAACTAGTTTTATGCCAAGCTATCAAAATGTACGTTTGGGCAAAAGGAAGTTGAATACCTAGGTCATATTATATCAAGGGACGGAGTCCAAGTGGATCCGAGCAAAATCAAGGCAATCAAAGAGTGGCCGAAACCCAAGAACATATCTAAGTTAAGGGGATTTTTGGGTTTAACAAGGCATTATAGAAGATTTATAAAAAACTACGCACATCTAACAGCACCCCTGACGAATTTGTTAAAGAAAAATGTTTTTAAGTGGGATGACAAAACTGACAAGTGTTTTGATAAATTAAAGGAAGTGATGTCAACCACACCAGTACTAGCAACTCCTGACTTCTCCAAACCATTCATGGTCGAATGTGATGCTTCTGGATTTGGAATTGGAGTTGTACTGATGCAGGACAACCACCCTATAGCATTTGAGAGCAGGAAACTTAATAAACAAGAAGGCTTGAAATCAACATACCAAAAGGAGACGCTCGCCATCATACCAAAATTGGATGCCCTATCTTGATGATTGGATAATATAATAAAGAAGTCATGAAGTGGTTATGATCCTTGAAGTAAGATGATACACTTGTCAGTTGCCCTGATCATATGACTCTAATCCTTGATGAATGTTTGATGTCATGTCCACATGTGATGATGAAGTAGTTGATAATAATATGTTATGACTATGTTGTATATGTGTCTAAGAATCTGATATAGCTTGATGATCTAACAATTTTGTTGATGCATGACAATATGATGATAGACAGGTCAATGACTTGAGTGAAGTGGTTTCTCATTAAGAGGGAGAAACTCTCCATAAGATCCCTACACCTATTATCATTTGCATTCAATGTATAGAAGATTCTTTATTGTTGAAGTAAGATTTTTGAACATAAATAGGGCAAATATCTGATGTTGTTAGTCTGCAACAACTTCTGCTCTAAGAAGAGAAGGGTTTTTCTAGTCTTAGCCCCAACCGCACGGAAGAAGGCCTATGGGTGTGGTTATCCATGTAGGTCACAAAATTGAAGCTTTATGCATGAAATCAGGAGTGCACCTAGAGTATGACAGTCCTATAGACATGGAGCACATAATACAATGTCCTATGAGAAGGGAAGTTTGAATATTTAAGTTACTATAGAGAATTTGAATGTGTTGACTAAACTTGTGTATTGCAAGGGACCGAAATATGCACAATACTATGCTATTTTGATTTAATCATTGAAGCTAGTATATGATAGTACTTGATAACAGTTGCAAGGGTTTGACAACATGTGGCCTTTTGACATGATCCTTGATAGTTCATGGATATGCTTTGGCTTATGGACTGTTTAAACTCATTGTGATAACAAAATTAGGGTTTTAACTTGATATATGATGATTTGCCTTGATGACAGTGTTATGTGGGCATAGTGACATTCAGTGACTAATATTCGTATTCAATAGATATTTTGTATTGGCATCGCTAGCTTTGACACATTAGTTGAAGTATAAAAAACTGTGACTTATCCTTGGTATATGCATAATTCATATTATGATTATGTGGATGGCCTGATGAAATTTGATATTGCTCAATAACAATTTGTTGACATGACAATAGATGAAGTCATGGCTTGGTATTTGGATGTGAGCTCTACCTAACACTTGGTCTGAAGACTTTGTCACAGGGATATTGGCATAAATGTTTATGACTTTGATATTAGCTTCGATTTGCAATCTAAGGCTTGATAAGCTGACTTAGTTGATTTGATTGCACACTATTAATTTGTGTGAGGATGAGCATATTGGTTTGGCCAAGTGTTGTGTTTGCAAAAAGCATTGAATGAAGCAAGCTCCCTGAACCTGTTATGTCCACATTGACAGTTACCTCGTGAAGCCAAGAAGATGTGCAAACCCAAACCTCTACTTCAAAAGAAGTCCAAGGTATGACTTGGATTTTGGTTTTATATGTTGATGGTTTATTCTTGATAGGTAATGAGCCTCTAATGATCAAAGTAAGAGGGAGTTGGCCTCTGATGTTCGAAATGACGAACCATGGCATGATGAATTGTTTTTGAAGTTTGGAAAAGAAAATTAGTATCGTAAAGCTATTGAAGAGTTTTTGAAAAGTGGAAATGCGAATCCTTGGACACTCCAATTGAATTTCAAGAAGCTATGAAGAAACATTGTTGAACCTTACTTGGCAATCGATAGTTTATTGAAGCATTGATGTTCCATATGAACACCCGTCCGTGTATATATATATATATGTTTGGCATAGAACAATTTGAATGGATTCATGATTGAGCCACTTCACACACATTGAGTTGTCGCCTAGCACACTTCAAGATATTTACATGGGACGATCAATTTTTTGGTCTAAGATATTCTTCCTATGATATATGATTGCATGGATGTACTGATGTTGTTTGGGATCGTTATTGATGAGACGAACACATTTGGGTGTTGCTTTAGTATGACATCTACCATGATATTTTGATGAAAAGTTTGTAGCTTTCAGCACAACCGAGGTTGGATACGATGTTACTAGCATGGCTACTTGTGAGGTAGGATGAAGAAGCTCTTTAGAGAGTTGTTTGGGCAGGTTATGGATATGACAGGGATGCATTGCGATAATATTGAGTGGGATACGATTGGCAGAGAATTCTATATATTCCTGGGACTGAGATGTCTTCATATATTGAGACATTGTTGTTGTATGAGACAAGCTTAGGCTTGTGGTTGCCACCACTGTGAGAGGGAGGATGAATAAGGTATCCCTTTTGTGATATATAATGTTGAACTAATATTTGAGTTGATGTCCAGCATGAACAAGAGATTGCCGCTATTGTGACATGATGATTAAGCCGATACCAAATATGAGCACGATGATGTGTTTCTGATCTACAAAGAGCAACACTGATCGAGAACACTGAGCCAACTCTTCCCCCCTATCTGAGCTCCCAAGGTGATGAACTAAGATGGAGGGCTCCTGGGGTTGAGGGATCTCTGGACAATAGGGTTGTAGATGTTGCTCCCCTATCTATCACCCATAGGGTCAATGATGCTAGCTCCCCTATCTTGGTCTGTGCAGAGTATACCCTAGTAGGCATCATACCCACAAGCTAGGTTTGTTGGGAATATCGCTACCCGTCTGGCCAACGGGTTGAGAGAGTGCTTGGAGGTGTACAACCCAAGTTGATTATGATGCAAGTGTTCTACCACATGACTCTTAAGGATCATTGTTGGGAAGGCCAGTGGGTAATACAATGGGTTGAGATGTGCTCCCCTATAACTCCTATTGCTCGAAATGGGGTAAAAGATGTTTTTCTCCCCCATGAGATTTCGGGTTGAGATGTGCTCCCCGATGCGGTTCCAGGTTGAGTAGGGATCCTTGATGATAAGCTCTCTGATGTTTCCCGGGTGGTAGCAATGGGCTCCCCGCTAGTAGCGATTCCAAGTTGAGATGTGCTCCCCCATGTAGTTTCAAGTTGAAATGTGCTTCCTGATATTGTTTCGGATTGATATGTGCTCTCCAACATGATAGAGGATGGTAGCTTAGGCTCCCCTTTGATGTCAAATTCTTCTTTTAGATTCGAGAATGTTCAACATATGAGCAAAGACAATCAAGAGATAAATAGAGATGAGCAGTGATGACATTTGAGGACAGGATACTTGCGATGATTACATGATGCAGATGGAATTTCTCCCTAGCTGAGAAGGAGTGTTAATTTGGCAACTCAGTGACAAATTACAACCATGGGACGAGATTCACCTTTTCGAGAGGACCAATTTTTACTATTGAATTGCTCGATTTGGTCAAGGGAAAGTGTATTTTTAATTAAATCCCACATGTGCATATTTGATCAGGTCAGCCCTAAAGCAAATTAGACTCCCTTGTAAGTCTATAAATACAAGTGACCTCAACCTCATTTGCACATAATCATGAAGCATCCTTCTATTCTCTTATTTGGTTTTGGCTCGCACAGGTCTAAGGCAATTCGCGGAGATTGGCTTGCACGGGTCCGAAATTGCAGGGTCCGAAGCTCGCACATGTGTCTAGGGTTTTGGGTCTTAACCACAGGCTTGTCATAGGCATATTTCGGCTATAACTGTAGGCATGAAGGCCTATGCATGTGGTTGATGGGTTTCAGCCGCACGCACGACACTCTCTCTGTGTAATTACGGTTTTAATTTTTAGATGACCAAAGATTTCGCCAATTGACCGCAAAGTTCGACAATTGACCGCAAACAATGACAATTAATTGCAAGCTTCTGAATCAAGGTTTTGACTATTAGATTTATTGGATTCATCTCATGGATGTTGTTTTGTTGATTTTTACTAGATAGTTGTATGGATGAATATATGGATCATTGTACTCTCTTTTGCTGATTCAATGACAATCTAATAAGAAGAAGAATTTGAAAGGGTCTTCCCCATAGTGGATTTTGCCTTGGTCTCTGACCAATCCTAGTGTCTCTATGTGTGAATGTTTGTCTTCTATTGTTCCTTTACTTTCCGTTGCATTGATGATGATATTGTTCTTTCTATATAATTGTGTATGTTGTTGAATAATGATGTAAATTTGAATAATGTTCTGATGTTGAGGGGGGAACTTAATATGGAAATATTGAAATGCAATTATCAAAGCAAAGAACAATATAGCCCTAAGAAAAATTAACACCAGACAGCCAACAACCCTTGCAAGCCACCATTAGATAACGATATGCATGTGCCTCTTCCACTTACATCAACCATGTGCCTCTCACCCATTCAACATTAGCAACTAGATGCATGTGCCTCTTCAAAAGGTACTTTGATCAGTTTGCAATCGAGTGCTTATACTTGTTTGTTATGGCCATTTACTATGGATAATGGGATGATCTAGAAGATTGACATACCTTGATCATATTCCTGTTCTCTCACCTTACCAAGGAGGTTAATCTTTGACCCTTGCCAAGTTGACCTCCCTTAAAGCCCATTGGGTTATAGGAGGGGCACCACTTGGAAAGCCATGATTGAGATAGTGTGTTCCATTATCCTTATATCATACTTAACACATTTTATCCCACATTAGAAGCGACATGGCTCTTCTCCATTCTTCAAGTACAGCATATCATTGGTTCTTTCAGATTTGGCACTCATATGTTCACATATCTTGAGTACAACCCAAAAAATTAGCCCTAAGAGGTTGATAAGGCTAAAAGAAAAGGAAGAAGAATTAGCACCACCACAATGAAACAAAAGAAAGAAAAATAAAAAATGAAGAAGATGGTCGGGACATAAAGATTAGCACATGGGCAAATAGCATGAACTCTACCTACCTCATATGGCCATCACTCAGCTCCTAAGCACATGATGCTCCATTACATAAAAAAAGAATCCTTGCATGTCCCAACCTTGATGAGCGATAAACTAACTCATTTTAAAGGGGTAATAAAATGGCTACATCATACAAAGCAAGCTATAAGCCATAATATCAGGCACTGTAATGTTCCAAGCTTAAATAAATAGTGATATGCAAAGAAAAATCGATTTATGACACAGAAAAATTCAAACAATCAGCAAATGCTCAATAAACTCCAGAAGTGAGAACCAGCTGAGCCATTTTATTAATGAAATGGAGCAAGTACAATAGTTTGGAGAAATGCAATTAGGCTTGCCTCAAGGGCAAGCTTGACAAAACCCAGGTGATAAACAATAATCTCAAAGCTGGAAAATGATTGCTCCTCTAATGCTCTATGTTGTCCCACAGAAACTACATTATTGGCTGGAAAGGAACTGCAAGAAACCCCATCTCTGGTGCTCAGAAAATGTTGAAACTTTAGCCCCAAGCTCCTTGGCCAAAACCCACAAAAACCTAGAAAGGGTTTGGCCTGAATCCAACCTCCCAAATTTGGCCTCCAATATGCCCTACGCCCTCCAAACTGCTCAAGAATACGGCCTGCAAGGAACACCAGCCAAGCTCTGAAAATGAAGCAATCTCCTCTCCAAATGTTTCCCTTAACCTCCCCAATAAAGTTCAGCCTCAAAGACTGATACTCTACCCTCCACGTGAGCACCAAGTGTTGCCTCTGCGCTGGCCCAGGAAGTGTGAAAGTCACCCTGCAAAGAAGCACACTCCTCCAGCTCCCAAACTCTCCAAAATGACAGCAAGCCTTCTATGCCTTCCCTCCGAAAAATCTCTCAACCAAACTCCACTACAAGACACCACAAGCAAACTCGGCCTCCTCTTCACTACGTCCTCCAGTAATACGCACCACCTGGAAATGGATGCAATTGCTAGAAATCACAATGATATCGTCCTCCTAAAGAATGAAGAAAAACCTTCCTAGGTTGGCACTCGAAGTCCCTCGAAGAAAGGGTGAGCTCTTCGCTTGAAGAACTCGTGTTGAACAGCAAGTGAAACGGCTAAGCAGCTCGAGCAACCAAAGAGAAATCGATATGCCAAAAAGATGAATCAAATGAGGAAAGTGGTCTTCCTTATATAGCTTTCGTGGAGCACTTTTCCCTCCAAGTTTACCTCCATCATGGGCCCTCACTTAACCACCTCCATGCAAATCGAACTAGGGAGTCCGTATTTCCCTTGTGTGGGTGGCCCCCTGTGTGTAACTTAACCACAACAAAAATAACTTTTCCTAAGTTTAATCTCCTAATAAAAAATCGAATGGGCCCCACTGTCTCCAAAATTGGCCCCCAGAATAAAATAATTAATCTTGTTCCAAATTAATTTAGGAAGGGACATGACAGGAACAATCAAGATGAACTACAATGTGCACAAAAGGGATGGAAAAATCAAGGTTGACATGGTAACTCATGCCTAGGAGGTTGATGCAGCTAAAAGAAAAGGAAGAAGCGTTATCACGGCCACACTGAAACAAAAGAAAGAAAAATAAAAATGCAGAAGGTAGTTGGGACAAAAAGATTAGCACGTGAACAAAAGGCTAGCATGACTTCTACCTACCTCATATGGCCATCACTCGACTCATGAGCACATGATGCTCCACTACATCAAAAATGAAATCTTACATGTCCTATTGTCGCTGCGACAAACACCCTCCAAATTTTGCCTACATCTAAATTTTGGAGCCTCCTTATGGTCAGGCCATCTTTTGTTAAGGTCGTGCCTGGTGTCAAACTACTTGCTTTCACATGCTCAACTCTTGATGCCTTCACAACCACACTTCTTTTAAGCAAGCCCAGCAATCAATGTGTATTCTTGAAAGTAAAGCATTGCGCAGTCCTTGATGACAATCATTGCGCAGTCTTGGATGACAATGATTATGCAGTGCCTAATGAAAGTAACTGCGCAATCTCCAAAGGTGTTGACTACGCAATCCTTGTGGACAGTGACAGTGCAAGGGCATCCTTTGCAGATGGTAATTGCACACTCTTTGTTGACAATGAGAATGTATTTCTTCAAGTCAGTCAATTCACTCCTGGCTCCTAGTTTCCCGACATGCGCTAAGCGCACTCACCAATCTTAACCCTAATTGCATGACTGCTCTCCCTGTATAAAAAGCCTACTCTAGAGCTCATCTTTATATTAATATTTCACTTTTGAGTTCTATGCACTATTGGAATATAAGGAGCATTCTCTCACTTGTGGTTCTAAATGCCCCATATTCTCAGTTAATTTCTCAACTGTTGTTTTTGCTTTTGCAAGTTTCGCTTTTGCTTTCTTTTGCTCTTACATGTGTTGTTTCTACTTTCTCTATCTTTCGCAAGTGTTTCTATTGCCTGCTTTCATTCTTGCATGAGTCGCTTGTGTTTTCTTTGTGTTTGCATGTGTCGCTTTCGCTTGTTTTCACACATCTTAAGAGCACCATGGCACACCTTGTAGAGGCAACTCTAGCGCACTCTCTTGCACCAGTTGATGCTATTTATCATTAGAACATGTGTTGGACACTTTCCCATGGCATAGCGCACCTTTCGATTGCAGTCGGCACTTGTGTCGAGGGTTGTGACAAAATGTTATGTTTCTCCCCGCTTCCTCTGTAGTCAGGTGAGCCCCGTGGCCACTTGTATTTTAAGTGTCGCAATCTTACGTTTTAACCGTCGTACTCAGAAACAAGTGTCGCTTTGTTGTCGTTTCAAGGTATGCATGTTGATTTTGAGTATTGTGCATTTGCATTTGATGGTATACATGTTTGTGATCCTTGTTTCGGACTTATTTGGATGTCTTTCTCTCTCTTGTTCCATTGATCCCACACTTAACCATTTTGGAGCTCTTTGTCCACCTGCCTTGCACAAGTCACGAGCACACTCAACCTTCTAGGCAAGTGATGAGCTTTGCGCACTTTGAAGCTTCAGTGATGAGACCCTTAACTTTCGGACATGCGGACTATACTCATTTCTAGGACAAGCTCCTTCAACTGAGCATTGGGCAACCTTAGAGCACAATGACTTAAGTCTTGTTGTTTACCTCTACCTTCTACACAATGCTCTGATCGGATCTGCCTCCAATTGCGCATTGCACAGTTCTAGTGAGCAGTAGGGCCATCTCTTGGCCAATGCAGTGCTCAACTACGCAATCCCAAAGTCTCCTCCTCAATCACTATGCATTGTGCAGTCACAACGCATAGACTTGTCACTCTTGTCTCGTACAGTGCTCAACTACGCAATGCCTTGATCAAATCTTGCCTCCACTTCGGACTACACATTTCTAGCAGACAGGGGGTCATCCCTCAACCCCTACATTGCTCAATTGTGCAATCCCTGGCTTCCCTTCCTAGAGCACTCGCATTCTCAGTGAGTAAACCTATCAATCTTATCCTCTTCACTTGCCCACTCTGTAATGTCTTGATGAACCTTCCCTTTATTGTGAATTGTGCCATCGTAGTGGACAACAAGGTCATTCCTTGGCTCCCTACAGTGGTAACCTGCACAATTCCTAAAGCCCATTTTCCCAGTCCTTGCGCAATAACCCATCCCAGTCAGCACCTTGAATGAACAGCATAGAGTAGGTGATTTTAGGATTGATATTGTCTTGTCATGAGTGAACTTCATCTGCAAGTACTATCATTCTATCATGGCAAGATGGTGCTCAAGGAGGTCAGCAAGTAGAGGTTACAAGGAACACACTTATGGAGATGAGACACAAAGGTGCTATCATGCAGGAGTAAAAGAATCTTGGACGAAAACAAAAAATGGCAACTCATGTTGGCTTAGAAAGTTCCAACACTTATCCTAACCCTTTTGGAGGGTGAAGATGAAGTACAAACAAGACCTATCATGAAGAAGTTGAAGTCATAGCAACAAAGAGGAGAGCTTGGCATTCATAAAATGAAGTCTTAAGTTAGAATCGCCAAATCATGGCTTCTCAAAGTGTCACTACAAAACTCTTATGTTGTCCATGTATTTTGCCACAGGAATGTAATTTTGTATTCCCAAAAAAAATGAGAAAATAAAAAATGTCTGGAAGCCCAAGGGTCACACATGGAATATGAAAAGTCACTAGAAAGACCTAGAGACGTGAGAAGCTTAAAGGTCACATATAGATTTGAAAATTCATGAGGGAGGTTAAAAGTCACATGGGAGGTGAAGAATCACCTCATTTGTTATAAATACACCTCATAGCTCAAGCAAAGGACGTTCACCTTGGCTTCTCTAGCTTGGCATATGTGAGAAAATCAATCTTTGGAGGATCAAGTAGTGGCTTAATGCGCCACTATTGGAGTTGTTGTCCACACAAATTGCACACCCAAAAATGTGGGTAAAATCCTCAACCCCACAAGGTGTGTTCTTTGTGACAACTCTCAGAGAAGGGGTTGTCACCTGATCCCAACTCTCTTTGTCTAGACTCTCTCGGATCTCCTCGCTAAGTCAAGGGGTTAGCCCCTAAGGAAGATTTCTAATGAAGGCTTGTTAAGGGTAACAAGGTCTAGGAGACTACGATATTAGTTAGATTGAGGAGTCGCCACATAAACACCTTTGAAATATAGCTTGAATTTGAGATTAATTAGCAAGTGAGAATGTTTATGAGCATATAAACATCAACATAATATATATATATATATATATATAGATATATATATATATATATATATATATATATATCAGATAGATTCAACCAGATGGCTTTGTTACCCACCACCTATGGGAGACACCCATAGGAGAAATGTTTCTCCTAGATTGTCCTCAAATGGCAACCAGTAGCCCCTTGCAACCACCAAATAGCTCGGTGTGCCATCTTTCTGCCACCCGAGCTAGCCATTATGCACCCTTGTCCATCTATCATGATCGTATGTTTGAAGTTGAGCCTTCAAACCTTGAAGGTATGGATTTCATTATGTAGTTGGGTATTTTTGTTTACTTATCATGGACACTTATGGGGATGGATTAGTGGGGGGATTCAGCGGAAAGAATGGGATTGGTTTGTACTCTTGTCCCCTTGCCCAACATGGTGGTTAACCTTGTATCCTAGTCCTATGGGATCTCCTTTATTGGCTATTGGCTTTAGGAGTGGCACTACATGGGCAACACTGATTTTGGTTGTGTGGTCCTGCTTCCCAATATCACATACATCACTCCCCCTCCGCTCATTATAACCCCTTTTTCACATATTTCCCATCTGGGTCCACATTTGTCCATTGGGTCCACAAGGAGTTAGCCTCCCCCTCCCCTTGTCCACACTTTGGGTCGGGCCTAGAACGATGCCCCGAAGGTTGATGCAGCTAAAAAGAAAGTTAAAAGCATAATTTGGCCACTTACAATAGGAAATATACCATAAAATGCAAAAGATGGTTGGGACATAAAATTTAGCACGTGGGCAAAAGCCAAACATGAGCTCTACCCCTTATCATGGCCATCACCTTGGTTCCTAGGGCCCCTGTATGAGCCCCTTACATCATTAAAGAACCCATGACTGTCCCAACCCCTGGTAGGTGATGAATTGCCCAACCTTGGGGGGTATTCACTGCTATATCATTCACATCAAGCTTGCATTCCTTGGAGCCCCGAGTAGTTAAAAGAAAGAAAAATCAATAAAAGGCAAAAGGCATCTGAAGAAGGGCGGAAAAACAAAGGTCGGGGTAACTCATGTACCACAATTGCTCCCTCCTACATCTACACACTCATGTGTGGACCTCCCTCCATATAGCTACCCTTGTACCATGGCATGTGTCTTGGAGCCCTCCCTACTACCCCACTTTGTTGCATCATTACTTCACACAACACCTGCCATTTGACGAATGTACCATGGACCTACCATTCCCTTAGAAGTTGAAACCACCTAATAGGGTCCTTGATTAAGCTCCCTCTTGAGCCTAGGGATACCTGTACATTTTAAAACCCATTATGGAAGGGCATGCCACTATGAAGTGCCCACATGGTTCCATGGTTTGTAAGCTCATTTGCTCAATTGCACTAATGAATTCTTGTACTGGAAGGTGAGGAGATGCATTGGATCTTATTCAGGATTGGAGGTGGGTCTTCATCTTAGGGTTTGGTCTCTCTATATGGGGTCCAAGCCCTCCAAAGGGTCATATTAGCATTTATAGGGTGTGCGTTGAGAGCCATGGGCCTCCACTATAGCAGAGAGCAGATAGCCATGCCATGGGATCCTTCAGCACCATTCATTGCTTGCTTGTGTCCCACTTATTTGATGATGATGATGCACTTGGACCACCTTGCCCAACCGGCTACACTCTTGCACCACACACTGAGCAATTGATCCAAGGCCCAGATGGGGTTGTGTCTCACCATGGGAAACAATGGGAGGGCTTGCATCATTGTTCCAACCCTTGCAAATTGGATACATGCTTGTTCGATTCAGTTGGAGACCCATGAGGATGATTTTGTGCCCCCACAGCCACTTAGGGGCACCACAATTCATTTGCTTGGTGATCAAGGGGCCAACCCCTTCATCACTATTTTTGGAGCCCTTCTATTCATTTTGGCACATGTTGGACTTCATTTGGCCTTCCAACCGCCCTCTTATCTACTTATATATCATTTCGGCCAATCTTGAGAGGCTAATTATTCTTATTGTGGAGCTATTTGGTGGGCTTATCACCAAAAAGATGCTATTTTGCAATCGTAGGGGCATTATTAGGCATAATTAGGCCATTTGAATCCCTTGGTGGATCATATAAATATAAGAGAGGATCATTTGATCTCTCTTCATCACTTGGATTTGGGATATATCTTTCTAAATATTTCAGACCTGCAATTTGTGGAATGATTTGGATGATTAAATGCTTTTTGATGTGTGGAAAATTTTCGCTATCTCTCTTGGAGCTTCTATTTGGCAAGTTTATGGATGGACATACTCTTTTTGTCATGTAAGTGTTCTTTTCATGCGAATTTCATAATGTTTCATATCTAATGTATGGAATGTTATGTCATGATTTTACTTGTGCCCTTAAAATTAATGCAATTTTATGAAACACTTGTAATCTTGGCTCGTTGCATATGTTATTCATCTTGGCAAGAAGAATGAATTTTCCTGGGGTTGGTTGTGCACCTTTTACCTTGAAACTCCATCAAATATCGCATATCGAAGTATTAAAGTCTAAAGTTGATGTGAAGTTGCATTCACAAAGAGCGTAGTTGCTTCTTTAGGCCTCAGGAAGAGCAAAGTTCCTAAATCTTGATAATTTTGACTCTAATCTTCCCAAAGTGAAAATTCGGTGACCCCGAATCCCTACTGTAGCAACTGATTATATTTCTCCTACTTATTAATTTCTTAATCAAGTTATTTAAAGTGCTACACTAGTAAACATCAAAATAAAATCTACAGCAACCTTCACAACATAAAATACTGCACAGAGAGATAGAAACACACACACAATTACATTGTTGTTTTTGGACAAACGTCCCCGGAAAAACCCAATGTGGGAAAACTGGTGCAGCAATTGAGGGTTTGATTCTTATGCAGTGGTAATCTGAGTACAGATCATTGGATGCCCAAACTGGCTATATGATACAGAGAATAACTAGCAAAGAGGTAGTGAGAAAATATCTCACACTGTCACTGGAGATCCGACACTGATCTAGGATCTGGATGAGCAACCCTACACTATCTTTGCGTGGGATCACGCAGTCACTATGTCACAGCTCAATGGACTGCGTCACCCTCTCCCTCTGATCTTCTGTCCACTGGAAACACGACCCTCTGGCCCTCCAGACTCACACCCTGGCTTCTGGCTCTGGACCTCGACTGCTCCCCAGCAAAATTGCGGACTCCCTCTAAAGGACTGCGTGGCACTATGCTGCCTCTATGGACCTCTTGATGCCTTCTCTGCCTTGCACTCACCAGGACTGGAAAAATCCTCTTCGGTCTACTATCCCTGCCCCTCACTGCAAGAAGATCACTCGATCTCTCTCCGGCAACTCAACACTGCTACTATTGAGAATTTGATCTCTAGATCACACTATCTCGGTGTGTTCTCCAAGTTCCCATCAAGCTCCTTCTTATAATCTCTCGTTGGAGCACCAACAGCCAAGATTAAAACATAATCAAGGTCTAAGATTTACTGGGAGTTGATCCTCGTCTTTATGTGAAGATTCACACCAGATTTAATTAATACCCTTTAATTAATCACATTTCCTAAGTTTATACTTAGGAATACATTAAAAATGATTAATTATTTTAATTAAACCATCTCTAGGTGGAATTTTCCCAAACGATTTTTGGGCCTTGGAGAATGCATGTGTCTTAGCCTCTCTGCAAAATCTCGAGGCTAGAACACATATGATGCTATAGAAATCAACACTCCCTCTTAGCGAGGAATGTTCTCTAATGTTGCAATTCACTGAAGCATCACTCTGTTTCTGCACCATCTCCAGCTACGTTGTTGATGTCTGGCTCTGTTTCCCATCAACTATTGCGCAACTTTGATTACTGCATCCGTATTGTTCTTGACTCTGCTGAATTGCTGCCAACACTGCATCTGCACTGCAACCCTTTCCAGTTGTTGTTGCTGCAAGCTTGCAGCTACAACGGAAAAGTATCCAAAACATTGAACCAACTGTGGTCAGTATGATGAATCTGTCACATGAGTCTTTACTGTCGCTCGACTTTGTGTTGTCACTAAAGCCTTTGTGCTACTGTTCACTCTACTTTGTGCCAAATGCACTGCTGCCAACTCTACTCTGTGTTGCTCAACATCCGACCTGCTACTAGCTACTGCATATGTCACTCTCGAACCTGACTGCACCAATTTCCACTGATCAATCCTGCTACTGCATGTCTTGGGCTCCCGTAGCAAGGTATTGATTCATGAGGTGGACCTCCTCAAGAATCATGCCCATCCTGTAGCTTTCTGGGGCTACAACTCCAAATCACCCCACCTCACCCCTAGAGGTAACTCGGTGATCATGGCAAACTCTTCCTCCAATCTGGAGGACAACCTGTCGATCTCAATGGATGCAGCCTATTGATCCTGCTTCTCCTCTTTGTCCTTCTTTCTAAGAGGACATTGAGTGTTGTAGTGGCCAAGCTCACCACACCTGAAGCACTTGATCTTGGAAATGTCTTTCTTCCTCTTGTGCTGCTCCTGCTATCCCTTAGATGCGAGGACCACATCTTCCTCTTCCTTTACTTACTTTGTCCCACTGCTGCTGCTAGCACCACTGATGGTGCTCTTCACCAGATCTCGCCTCATCTCCTCCTGCTGCAGATCAGCCCACATACGATCCCATTCTGGCAGTTTTTCTCTACCCATGGTACTCTGGACAAAAACTTGCCATTCTTCAAAAATTCTATTTAGAGCTAATCGCACCAACTTTGCAGGCTGGGGCACTAACCCTACTAAAGACGGTTGGTCCCAAACATCTTGAAGCCTAGTAAGGAAGGGGTCTATATGCTCCACTTTCTGCATCCTTGTGCATCTTAGCTTCTCCTTAAGATACATCTTATGTTGCTCAGAAGATACTTCGTACAACGTAGCTGGTGCCTCCCACATCTATCGAGCAGTATCTTTGTCAGTTACGTGAGATACCATGTGATCTCGAACCCCATCGAGAATCAAACTCTTAGCTTTCGCCATCTCCTTCTTGTACTTCTTAAGCGAATCTGCATCTGTGGGTACAGCTGCCACACTATCGATGTAAGTCTTGAGATCATGTTCATCGAGAAGCAGGATATTCTAGCTTTCCAGATCACATAGTTGGAGGCTCCGTCTAACCGATCTTGATCTCTCAACCCTGCTGAGCCAATCTCTCTTAAAATGTCGAACTCCTCCTCTTCTCCTTTGCGCAGCGACTGCTCAGCTATTAGCACTCCCTTCTGGAGTGAGAAACTCTGCACATAACTATTGTTGCTCTGCTAGGAAAATTCGAACTTCTTGGCTAGAAGTCTCCTGAGGAAAGAATTCCCTCAGTGTGTGCTCTTCCTCCCTCCTGACGTTATTTGCACTAGCAAACTACTACAAAATTTGTGTCCCGGAAGAAGATCTTCTCTGCAAGAATACTGTTTCTACTCCCTCTGCCTCTGGTACTCTTTGATTTGGAAAATTTCATTCTCTGTCTACTCACTCAGAGAAGTAAAATTTCCACGAAAAACTAACCCTCCTGGCCAAGGAAATACACTGCCCTTGGGGTTTCAAATTCCTGCCTACGCAAAAATTCGACCCTCCTTCTCCCTTTTTGCTCTGAGCTCTTCGGCTTACAAACTGTGCTCTGATACCATGTGAAAATTCGGTGACCCTGAATCCCTACTGCAGCAACTGATTATATTTCTCCTACTTGTTAATTTCTAAATCAAGTTATTTACAGTGTTACACAGTAAACATCGAAATAAAATCTACTGCAACCTTCACAACATAAAATGTTGCAGAAACAAAATACTGCATGAGAGAAATAAGCACACACACAATTACACTGTTGTTTTTGGACAAACGTCCCTGGAAAAATCGAATGTGGGAAAACTAGTGCAACAGCAAAGGGTTTGATAATTATGCAGTAGTAATCTGAGTACAAATCATTGAATGCCCAAACTGGCTATCCGATACAGAGAATAAACTAGCAAAGAGGTAGTGAGAAAACATCTCACACTGTCACTGGCAATCTGACACTGATCCGGGCTCTGGATGAACAACCCTATGCTATCTCTGTGTGGGTTCACGCAGTCACTGCGTCACCCTCTCCTTCCGATCTTCTGCCAACTGGAAACTCGACCCTTTGGCCCTCCAAACTCGCACCCTGGTATCTGGCTCTGGATCTCGACTGCACCCCAACAAAATTATGGACTCTCTCTGAAGCACTGCACTGCCTCTCTAGACCTCTCGATGCCTCCTCTACGTTGCACTCATCGGGACTGGAAAAATCCCCTCCGGTCTACTATCCCTGCCCCTCACTGCAAGAAGATCACTCGATCTCTCTCCGGCAACTCAACACTGCTACTCTTGAGAATTCGATCTCTAGATCCCACTATCTCGGTGTGTTCTCCAAGTGGCAATCAAGCTTCCTTCTTATAATCTCTCGTTGCAAAACTAACGGCCAAGATTAAAACATAATCAAGGACTAAGATTAACTGGGAGTTGATCCTCGTCTTTATCTAGAAGATTCACACCAGATTTAATTAATACCCTTTAATTAATCACATTTCCTAAGTTTAGACTTAGAAATACATTAAAAATGATTAATTATTTCAATTAAACCATCTCTAGGTGGAAATTTCCCAAACGATTTTTGGATATTGGAGAATGCATGTGTCTTAGCCTCTGCAAAATCTCGAGGCTAGAGCACATCCGATGCTACAAAAATCAACAACCAATAGCCAGGCACTAGTCCTAGATCCATGGTGATCACATTAAACTTAATGAAATATCATTCTTTCACCTCTTTTCTTCCTCTTTTCTTCGTCCCCTAAGGACAAGGAGATTTTCTAGGGCTTTGTGCGAAATTTTAGGGAGCACGAAATCGAGGATTTCGTCCAAACAAGTTTCTTCATTTATGTCTCCTCTAGGCATCCTCCAGTTTTCAAGGAATTCTGACAGTGAAACTTCAAATAAATTGATACCCTAGCCATCACACCAAGAGGGAACCCTTGAAGCTGCTTTGACTTGGGGATTTCTTGAAGGTTTGCACTTTCTAGTTCATCATTCAAAACCTTTTCTCTTAACTATAGGTGATCATTGGATGATCCTTTACCACTATATATCTCTCAACCCTTGGTTTCTTATAGTCTTTCTCTCAAGCAGTTTTTCGTGGAAAGTCACCCTAGCTTCTCCCAAAGCTCACACTTTAATTGAATCTTTCCACCGAATGAGTCATCCTTGCCTTACTTTGAACCCTAGTATAAACACATCAATCACAAGTGAGGGATTTTGGGACTTCTGATCTTAGGCATTCATCACTTTTGAATATTCCCAAGCCTGAGGTCATCCTTCATAGGTCTTTCTTGGGGAGCCTTTTATCTTTTCTTTAAGCATTTGAACAGTTAATTGAGCCTCTCCTTTAAATGGGCCTAGGAAATCACATTATACCTAGCCATTGATCATATCATTCAAGCGATTTCCTCCATTCCAAGACTCCCATCGATGAAAGTCCATAAAGAGAGGGGACATCGACTGAGATGACAATGGGTCCTTGTCCCATTGTTGTCACTTGGTCTAGTAGTAGTCCCCCTTTGGAAACCCTCATAGAACCACTGCTAGATTGAGCAGTAACATTTTTGGCATCGTTATCGTGGACACGAGACGTGTGTCTTGTTTCCCTTACGACATCATTGATATATCACTCTTGGCGACTAAATTGGAAGAACAAACCCCTAGTTCTTAATTGAACTTTAAGGTCAATGCTTGTAGGGTGGAGCAAGCATTTCTCTAGGTATCACTGAATTTACCTTGGTGACTCCTACATAATTTACATGTATATCTCTATAAGATGTCTTTCTTTGATGATTCTCCCGCTTTGGACATCACTAGCATCCCTGGGCACCCTAATCATGTCATAATTAGGATGGTATGTGGGTTGCCCATGTTTGATGGTGATCTGCTCTCTACCACTAATCATGTAGAAAGATTTATTGCGCATACTTCAAAAATGAAAGTGGTCCACCAGGATGTCCTTATATTGTTGTTCATGAGATCCCTCCATGGTCATAATTCATGGTTGCATAATCACGAACCTAGGAGCATCTCATCTATTGAGGAATTCTTTCATGGCTTTCTTAGACATTTTCAAGTACGCCCTGCACTAAACATTCAAGAGGAAGCCTTCATTAAACATCATGATGACCTTGGGAATCTAGATGACAAGCGAGGAGGAGGGTCCTCCCTGGGTCCACATGATGAAAAAGGTGATTTTCAGAACATGTGTGATAGGGAGGATGAGTCTATGGAAAGTGAAGTTGAGATTAGCCCTACCTTTTCCGAGGATACTATTTTTGATAATCCCCTCTCTAAAGACCTTGGAAAAGGTGATCTTGTAACCCCTTCAAACATTGATATCAGTGATTACTTGCATATGTAAGAAGGGAAATGGGAGGTTCATGGGAATCTTTTTGACAAGGTCTCTATCTATGACACCAACGATGAGGATACCAATACAACCCTTGTCTCTCTTCACAATCCTAGGGTTGTAGTTGAATTGCATGTAAACCCTTTCCTCAACCCCTATTGTAGTAAAGAATCATTTCTCTCGCTTGAATATGATCATCATGAACAACCCGCTTGTTGTGTCTCCCCATGTCATCAGTCTCCCTTTCTGACTAATCATGACCATGGTGGCCAGAAAGCACGATATGAATGATAAGGACCATGATGGGGATGATATGCCTGAAGTTGCCATCCATCAAAGGTTTATGAGCTTGATTGTTGATATCTCCATCTTTTGGTTGGAAGAAAGGATCTTGTGGAGTAGATTGCATCCCTTCGTTCCCTCTTCCCTCCTGATACTCCATGTGTGGTCATTCTATTTTCCCAATGACGCCCTTGCGACCTTCCATATATCCTTTCTTGCCCTTGCCTTTAGATCCATTGCATGAATAAGCAGAGGGGCAGTTGTTCTCATATTAACTGCATGATATGCTGGTTGCATTGGGTCTATGATTACACTTAGTATTTGTGTGATGTAATATGCATATTAGAGTACGATGCATTGCACACTGATTTTTGCATTAGAACTAATATCATATTCTTTTATCATGCTAGAATAGGTGCATTTAGAATTAAAGAACAAAAAAACAAAAAAAACTTGTTGATTTTTGTGGCCTAAAAAAATATGGGCAATCACAAGACTCCACAAAAACATGTTGCCCAGTGTGCTTAGTCTTTGTACATATTAAGCTAACCAACAGGCTCTTTTTGTGTCTCCAACGTTGAAATATGTAACTAGGTTGGGTCTTCATAATGACATATGTAATCATGATGTTTATGTATTTGATGTAAAGAGAAAAATAAAATTATTATTGTCATTCTTGAGGCATGGCTTTCATGCTCAAGGTTATTTAACTTTTAGGTCAAGCACCCATTAAGTGCTTCTAGGGCTTGTCTTTGAGTCAATAAGTCAAAAGAGTCATTCTCATGTATGGAAGACCCATTTGGGCATGTTATATATTGTAAAGAAAATATATTTGAGTCAAAATTAGAGTTAAAGACACTCCAAGACCTTGTCATAATGCTACAACAAGTCGGCCTTCAAAAGGAACAAGTCGACCTACCTAGAGGTACAAATTGGCCTATTAGGGCACTCAAGGAAGCCTATAAATAGTAGCATTCTGCCTCATTCAAAGATTCATCCATCAACCAACAGGAATTTTGATAAAAGCAAGGAGAGGTGATCTAAATCTAGCAAAGGAAGAATCCAAATTTTTTATAATTGTTTTTAGGGCTGAAGTTCCTCACACGTAAGAAGAAGTTTGGGTACTATTTGTTGCAGCAGGGACCAAATTATTGCAGTCACAATAGAAGGCCAATAACAACTAAAAAAGGAACCATTTTGCAAGTCAATTTGTTGGAGAAGAAGCTATTGTCCAAGCAAAGGAGAAAAGAGAAGAAAAACACTATCTTTGTCTCACACGTGTCAACTAGGGTTTCTATAGTGAAGGCGAAAAACCCCTAATCCTGAAGAAACTGGCCGAAATTAGAGAAGCCAAAATCTGTTGTGTTGCAACAAGTTTGACTAGCATTGACATTGTGGAAGAAGAGTTGATCAAAAAAGTGACTTGACTTGGTCTTGGAGGGGTCTTGGTCAAGGGTCATAGGTCTTGGAATTCGTCAATTGAAGTTCTATAATAAGAGAAGAGTTCTAGTGGGGTTTTCCTCTCAAAAGGAGAGGTTTTGACCCTCGCTGATATCCTATATCTTGTGTCCTCTTATCTCATTGTTCTTTATTGTTTGATAGTTGTTTGATGATAAGAACACTAAGTATAATCAAGGGAAAGAAGAAGCTAATCAAATTAAGTAAAATACATCACAAGCAATTATCAAAGTAAGAGAAATCACCTAACTAGATGCCCCTAGATTTTTGAATATCATGCAAGGATTAGGCTAGGCCTACAATGACGGAGGGCATAAGAGAGCTTGATGGGGTTTGTTATGTTGAAGGAAGTGTAACTAGGTTCGGTCTTCATACATGTACTTTTGATATTTGTACTTATTCAAGAAAAGAAATACTATTTTTATAACATATGACAATGAGTTTCTTGCTCATTGAAGTAGGTATATAGCACATGTCAAAGTGTTATAGGTGAGTCTAGGTGAGTCAAATAGTCAAGAGAAAATATTGAAGGCCTTAAGGGCATGTTACACTGTATAAATATATATTAAATTCAAAGGGAAAACCTCCAAGCAAAGTCAAGTCTACTCCTATGCAATGGCACCTTCAAGAAGCTCCTTCAAGCATGCTACACCACCATGGAAGCTATCCGCAAACTACTCAACAAATCAGCCTACAAATAGCCCTCAAAGTCGGCCTAAAAAATAGCCAATCAAGTCGGCCTAAAAATAGCCAATCAAGTCGGCCTACAAGTCGGCTTAAATGGAGGGACAGTCCTCTATTTATAGAGGTTGTCCACTCCAATTAGAACGTACTACTCAAGCTCTGAAATCCGCAAGAAACAGAGAGGACAAGAAGGTCGAAGGAAGCCAAGGTAAAGGGTCTACTAGGGCAGCGAAGAGAAGAGGAGGAACAGTGAAGAGTAAGGGATTGTTTCTAGGGTATACACAGTCACACGTGCGAGGGAATGAAGGACAGTCTATGACTATAACAGCAGTAAGATCACAGTTGTATATTTATATTTGTTTGGGGCCCAAACTAGGCCTACAAGGCCTCCTACTCCAACGTGGAAGAAGGACATCAAGCGAAGTAAGAAAGAAGGAGACTGAAGTATAAAGGACTGTTTCTAGGGCTAGAAATAGTCACACATGCGAGGTGCAGTAAGGGTATGTCTGAGCCATAACAGCAGCTAGTGAACAGTTCATTGTTTGGATGAGAGATCAAGCCTACAAGGACTCCCAAGCCTAGTGAAGGAGCCTATCTCTCTAAGGTAAAAGGACTCTAATTGGAAGATGAAGTGCTAGAAGACAAAGTGCCAGAAGAAGTGCCAGAAGAAGTGCCGAGGTATATGGTGCAGAAAGGAGTAAATACTTGACTTGTGCTTGGAGGATCTCTTAGTCAGGGGTCTAGGGTTTGGCATTGATCAATAGAAGCTTCAATAAGAGAAATTCACTAAAGGGTTTTCCTCTCAAGAGAAGAGAGGTTTTGGCCCTGGCAGAGAGCCAACATCTTGTGTTCTTGTTGTTATGTTTTGGTAGCAGTTTGATGAAGTACACAAATATGCACTAATAAGAAGAAGAAGAATAAACTAACAAGAAAAGTAAAAAGACTCCACAAATTGTTATCAAGTAACAAAGAATCACACTACACTACTTTGCCCTAGATTCTTCAACATGTTATTCTTTGCAAAAACTGAAATCTAAACTAATAACATAAAGTGAGACTCTAATCTAAGAAATTGAAACTACTCTAATGACAATGAAATTAGACTAATCAAATGTTATGTGATTAAACCAGTGCTACGGGAAAGCGTGATCCCACAAAAAAAACTCCCTAGGTTTTCTTCGGAAAAAAAATTGCTCCACTATTCAATGGCCTTGTAAAAGTATGTGACAAAGCTAGTGAGAAGGAAAAGGGTTGGAACAATAAATTTTACATGCTCCCATAGTAAAACAACCTACACTAGTTCATATACTTCTGTAAGAAAGCATCTCTATAATATTATGCTACTTGATGAAAATAAGACTGTATGAATCAAAACTTGTGATCAAGTGTTAGAAAAAAATAGGAAGAGATACAAAATAATATCTAGCCGCAATATAATTCCCTCATACAAACAGAGAGTTGCCTTTAAGGGAAAAAAACCCTAAATTAACATAACTTCTATTGTCGGAGCTTCCACCTAATCAACGGTCCGAATTGACTACAAAATTACAATATTTTCCAAGGCAATTTTCTAAAAAAATTTCTTCGAGGCACCAAGGGGGGCTCGAAGGTTGTTGCCCTGCAACAGTAGTGGTAGGGCAAGCCCCTCCACACCCCTTGTTAGGGACAGGGATCCAAACGCGACCAAAACAAGACCTTTGAATTAGTAAGATAATCGTGATCCACACCCAACATGATGAGAATCAAGATGTTGTAACTTATGTACCTGTGATTGAGGAAGATTATAACTACTAGATGATTGATGTTATATGGTTTAATGCATGTTTTTAGGCTTTTTATAACTAATTCATCATTCTACATGCTTTTGTTGACATACATGCATCAAAATATATAAAAATATATATTATATAAAAAAGGCTCCCAAAATCGCTCCTGACCCAAAAGCTTCTGAAAATTGTCACTCCCCACTCCCACTTCCAAGCAGCGTTGGATTAAACTACTCTAATGGTTAATTTTAATCCCAAATAAAGGCAAACCATGAAAAGAGACGCAATCACACAAAAGGTCCCCACCCCCCCGACACCAACTCCCGAAGCGCAACTCCAAACGAAAGCGCTTATGGGGTGACTGTTGAAATTTGGTACCGAAGGACAGGTGGTTCCCTAAGGCTTTGATCTTTGGCCTAGGAAAAGTGTCCAAAAGAATTTAATTTTTCTCCTAAATTGACTTTATAATTTTTATAAAGTTAAATCTAATTTAAAAGTGACTTTAAGTGATAAAGTTACTAAAGTCTAATTTTAAAGTGACTTTCATAAAGTCAATGAAAATTAGAAAGGAAAAGTGACTTTGGAAATAAATGACTAAGTGGGTCTTTATTAAAGTGGGGTGAATTAAAAAATAGAAAGTGAGATTTAAATGAGCATTTAATCTCAGCCATAGATCTAAATCTATTTCAGCCATTGGATTTAGGGATCACCCAAAAGCCACTTAGGGTTGGATTAAGGGACGAAAATGAGGAAAAGATCATTCATTCTTTCATGAGCAGATTGGGAGAAGGAGAGCAAAAGAGCAAGAGAGATTTCTGAGCAGGAAGGAGAAGGAGACAGCAGCTTGGCACACATTCCAAGGCAGCAGTTGAGCAGATTTGTACAGCTGATTCAGCACACAGTGAAAGGCATATTTTGGCACGATTTTCGAGGAGTGGTTTGCACAAAAATTGAGTAGCAGTTTGCTGGTTTTTCTACACGCAAAACGAGCGCCGTACAACGCATTTATGGCAGGCTGTACAGCGCATTTATTGCAGTCCGTACAGCGCATTTAATGATGGTCGTACAGCAGCATTTAATGCTGAAAGTGGGCACGAAAGTAGAGGAGGCCGTACAACATTTATTGCTGTCATGTTTGCTGTAATTTCCAGATTGCTATGAGGCACGGGAAAAGAGATAAGTTGTAAATTTGCTTGCTGATTTTTTGCTGAATATTTCTCACCAATGTTGTTAAAAGCGCGAGCGGGATTAAATCGGCGCCGGGAATAAAGCGGAAAAAATCGGCAAAAGCGGGAAAAAAGCGTTTGGCACAAAAATATTCATTTTTTTTCATTTTTTTTCATTTTTTTTCAATTTTTTTAATATCTAAACCATCTACAACATAAAATAAATACATTGACACATAAATATGATAAAAAAACTAATATATAAGATGTTTAATATCATTTCTAGCGCTAAAATCACACATAACATTGAATCATGTCCTGAATAGTAAGTCCTGAGTCCCAACTCAGCCTCAAAATATCAACAAAAAATATGATAATGTATCTCATCATGTCATAATGTCATATAAAATAAAATGAAAGTCTAATCCTATTGATTTCCTCTGCCCCTCTTGCGAGAAAATGTCACAGCTTTCTCTTTCCCTCTAGATGTAGAAGCTGGTGCCTGTGCTGGTGGAAATGGCAGTGGAGTCTGACGTGCTCTAGAAGCTGAAGAACTAGTAGTAGCAGCTACAGGAGGTAGACGGAGACCACGTCCTCTACTGGTGGTAGTGGTAGCCCGGGTAGGCGGTGTCACCTCCTCCTCCTCCACCTGCTCCTCCTCCTGCTCCTGCTCCTCCTCCTCCTCCTCCCCCTCCTCCTCCCCCTCATCCTGCACTAACCAATCATCAGTGGGATCCATGAGAGGCCTCTCGGTCTCAACCCTCCATTCAGCAGTGGTGTCAATCCCATCCAATGAGATGGCATCCATATCAGGTGTCTTCTCTAGTTGCCTCACCCACAATCGAAGATTGTAGTAGACATAGACCATGTCATTAAGTCTATGGGACTCCAACCTGTACAAAGTTCATGAAATAATAATTAATAATTAATATTATAAAAAAAATATTGTTTAATGAATTCAAAAATTTATTTGGAAATTTGCAATATTTTAAATGTTTAAGTGTTAACCTATTGCGCTTCTTGCTGTGTATTTTTTCAAATACACTCCAATTGCGCTCACATCCTGAGAAGCTGCATGTTTGGTTGAGGATGCGTACGGCAAGCTTTTGTAAAAGGGGTACTCTGCCACCATACATCTTCCACCATGCGTCTACAACAAAATTACAAATAAAATTTTAAATAAACATAAGAAAAAAATGGAATTTGAAGAGACAATGAAATTTGAAACAAAGTTACAAAGTACAAACTAAAAAATACCTGGCATTTTAATCGTCCTATCAGTGACAGCCATCTCAAAGCCAAATGTGCCACCTGACATCTTATATGTCTCAATTTGTTTAGAGATCTCTATACGTTGCTCTGGAGATCTCACCATCTTCTGGACACAGGATAATAATCCATCTATGACCTCAACATCAAAATCAAACCCACATGCATAAGAAAATGCAGGGTTCAGGAAAAGCCCAGCAGCATGAATGGGACGATGGAGTGTGTTGTTCCATCGCTCATCAATCACTTCCCATAGAAGGAGTTGTTTCTGAAACCCATCATCTCCCTTATCATCATAGTAGGACCGAATGGCTTCTTTGGCCCTGTCCATGGCTTCATACAAATAGCCCATTGCGGGCTTCTCACCATCAACCAATCGAAGAACCTTTACCAAAGGTTCAGTAACGGCGCACACCTCCTGCACTCCCGCCCAGAAGTCTTCCTGGTATGAAACTAGTCTGCATACGGCCTCTCCTTCTGGTTTGCGGCTCATTGACGAAGCACGCCACTCCTCTGAAAGAAACATTCTCTTCAAATCCCACATAGAATTCAAAAGGGATTGAAGAGATATGAAACTCGTCGCAAACCGTGTAATGGCGGGGCGCACCAACTCTTTGTTGTTGGTGCATCTTCTCATCAAGCTAAGCACAGATGTATGATTGTAAATAAATTTTGTGATGCTTTTTTATGAGTCAACAATATCTTTGACAAAGGGAATTTTCCCTATGTCCTCTAACATCAAATCAATACAATGGGCAGCACAAGGTGTCCAAAATAAAGTAGGATGCCTGTCCATAAGCATTCTACCAGCAGCAACATAATTTGCAGCATTGTCCGTTATGACTTGGACAACATTTTCTCCACCCACCTCCAAAATAAACACATTCAGCAAATCACATAAAGTTCTTGCATCTTTGATTTGATGAGTTGCATCAATAGATTTGATAAACATAGTCCCCTTGGGACAACTAACCAAGAAGTTTATAAGGGTTCTCCCCTTTTGGTCAGTCCAACCATCTGACATAACAGTGCATCATGTTTGTGCCCATGATGCCCTAAAATCCTCCAATCTTTGGGTGCAGTCACGCTTTTCATCTTGAAGAAGCCGGCCTCTGAAATCATGATAAGAAGGGATTTTGCACCCCGGGCCAACACTGGCAATAGCATCAACAGCAGGTTGGAAAAATGGATTATTCCTTACAATGCTGAAAGGAATATCACTCCAGAGGAGAAATTTTGCCATCAACCTATCAGCTTGTTCTTTTTCAGTTCTTTTTAGCATTGAACCGATAGTTGGTTGTGAACCAGGTGTGGTTCGAGGAACAAAAAATGATGATGCAGCTACCGGATTGACTGACGCTGCAGTAGAACCAGTGCCACTTGGTCCACTTCCTTCAGCTGACCTTCTTAGTTGCCTTTTGAGTTATTCTTTGGCCTCTCTAGTGTGCTCTAATTCTCCCAATGCTCTCATGGCTCTTTGGATAAGTTCAGGATTTGTATTTATACAGGGCCCCACATCATGTCCAGGGATTTGTGCAAGGTGGTACTTCAACCTGTACACCCCCCCGCGTATCTCCTTTCCACACAACTTGCAATTCAAGCTTTGTCTATCATTCGGAGCTTTAGGTTCACCATATTCCCAGAAAGGATCCAATTTCCTTGGCATGTTTGTTTTTGAATTTTGAATTTGCAAACCTATGGAAAAATAAGGATTAGAAAATAGGAATTTAGGATTACAAATTACAATTTAGCATTTACAAAATTACAAGTTAATTATTTCCAAAATCCCAATTTCCAAACCCAAGTTACCCAACCAAATGGCAAATGCCAAAAAACAATGAAAAAACATAAACAATGTTTAAAAAAAATGAAAAAATAAATAAAAAATTGGTTCCCATAGTCATACCAAGTTACCCATCCCAAATCAATGAAAAATTACAAAAAATTCTTTAAAAACAATGAAAACAAAAGGAAAATGGTGCCCATATGAAGTTTCCCAACCAAAAACAATGAAAAACAAAGTTTTTAAACAAGGAAAACAAAAAAAAATTAATCTACATACCGTTTTTATGGACAAATTGGTGATCTTGTCTTGGATTTCTCCTAAAAACACTTGGATTCGCTCCCAAACCCTTCAGCTCTTCTCCTCAAGGCTTCTCCTCCTCCTCCGCGCGGCGACAGTCAGAAATGACAAATTAAAAATCGATTTTCATAACTTATAACCCCGCTGCCCGCGCCCTCGGCGCTTTTTTCGATTTAAAGCGCGCTTTTTTCGGAAAAAAGCGTTATAAAAAAAAACTGGCGCTTTTTTCCTATAAAACGCGGGTTTTATTCGGCAAAGGCAAAAAAGCGCGAGTTTTTGAAAAAAGCGCGCGTTTTTGAAAAAAGTGCGATTAAATTGCGCTTTTAACAACACTGTGTCTCACTGTAAAAAGGCAATCTTCAGAAATAAAGAAGAGCTCTCGAACTGGTTTTCCCCAAGAGTTGTAGGGGGTTTTTCCAAGGTCACCTTGACCAAAAATCTGTGTGTTTAAATGTGTTTTAATGGCTGTTTGTAACTGCTGAATTTTATTTCTGCATTTTCCAGCATTCTATAAAATTTCCAGAATTTGTGTTTTCAACAAAAAAAATATTTTTTCAGTGTTAAATGTATGGATATGGGAATGGGCATTTAACTATATGGGAGAAATAAGGTGAAATTGAAAACCGGGGTGGGAAAACAGAAATTTCTACAGTGACCAGGGAACGTGCTCCCAAATCGCTCCTATTTGGGACCGATTTTCAGGAGCACGCTCCCGCCAAAAAAAATTCGCTCACTCCCTAGTGCTTTCACAGGCGATTACGATTCTCAACCCTAGCAATGTTCGCAATCAATGGTAATGTTAAATTCTTAAAGTAACAGTGACATTTCCTTTATCTTTCATTTTCATCCTTTTACTTAAATTTTTAACATTACCATGAAATTGTTGAAGAAAGTGTAACTAGGTTCGGTCTTCATGACATTGTAATTATGATTTTTGTAAAAATGAATTTATTATTCCTTGCTACATGGGTTTCATGAGCAAGAGGTTTATTTACTAGTAGCTCCCATTGAGAGCCTTAGGATGTCAAAGAGTCAATGTCATGCTCTTCTTGAGCCTATACAAGTCTATAGAAAAGTCTAAACGCCCTCCAAAGACAAGCACAATCCTCTTGAAGAAAGCAGCAAACAAAACGATGGAAAGAGCAGTTATGTCGGCCTCAAATTGTATATTGAAGAACAGTCATGTCGGCTCAATTAAGGTGACATATCTATTCATGAATACAAGTCGGCTTACATATAGGACAGACCACTATATATACCCAATAGGGTCTGCACAAAAGTGAGAGAAGATAACTCGGATTTTCTCTGTGATTCTTCGTGGGTACAGTTACAGGATCTCGAACTATTCAATGATAATTACAGTGAGTAAGACCTCGCAATCTCATAAGGTATCAAGTTCTTTGGATGGACAACATAAAGAAGATCTCAATGACTCCATCGTAACTCAATTTCGTCTTGGCTTAACTATGGGTAACAGCTATTCGTTATGATGTGGTTACTCAACTGTGATACTCTGTCTCGGCGTAATAAACAGTCCCAGCATACCTATGATGACGAAGATCTCAATACATGGAGGAAACATAGTCATAGACTCAACATACACATAATAAGGTTACACTCTGTGTCAGCAAGCATTCTGAATGATGGTGATCATGATCTCAGTCATGATCCTCAAGGTCATAATCTTAATAAAGATCTCGATAGAGAAGAAGTAATGGCCTTGGTGTTGCAGCAGTAATGACAATCTCAATGATGCAGTAAAGATGGCTTCAATGTTGCAACAGTAATGATGATCTCAACAGCAAGAAGAGGATTGGTGTCTTGGTCTTGGAGTGGCCTAGCAGGTCAAGGGTTGTGGTCTTGGTATTCGTCAATTGGAATCTCTATAAGAAGAATTTTGTGCGGGTTTTCCTCTCCAAGAGGGAGAGTTTTTGGCCCTAGCAGAAAGCCAACATCGTGTGTTCTTGTCTCTTTTTGTTTTGGTAGCTATTTGATGAACTAAGAACACTCTAATAATAACAAGTAAAGATTATGCTAAGAAGAAAAATTAAAAACACCTCACAAATAGTTATCAAGCTAAGAAGAATAACATTAACTCTAACTGCCTAGATTCTTCAACAGAAATGACTCAGGATGTTTTTGAGTGATTTCGACCTCATTGGATTTCATATGGAGAAACTAGATTTTTAGATATCACTCAAAATCTAGTAGACTTAATGGTTTTCAGCTAAGTCACCTGACACGGGGATTCAGGACACGTAGGATTCGAGATTCGTGGTGTCGGATTCGGACACGCTGATACCCCGGAACAGGACACGTTATATATTATTTTATTAAATATATATATATATATATATATATTTAAAAATATATATATATATATATATTTACAATATATATATATATATATATATATATTTAAAATATAAATATATATATATATATATATATATATATATATATATATATATATTAAAAATTAGATATTATCATATTTCTTACACAAATTTTAATTAATGATACAAATTTATTGATTTCAAACATAGATCTTCATCTATAGCTATTAGCATGCATAGTACATAGAAAATTCAAATAAATGTCAGTGGTACTGGTCACATAAATGATAAATCTATTAAAAATTTAAATCATGATTCATAATTCATAACTGAAAGGCAACTTACAACTACAAGATAGTAAGATAAACACACTGACAATTGTAGTTTTCTCATTAAATCATCAAATCAAAATGTGTTACATAGGTAGTGTTGGTGCAATGCCAATGGCAAATAGAAATAGAAAATATAAAACAACTACATGTATACAAGCCTCAAGGCATCAATCAACATCAGAATCAGCATCACTGTCCCCATCATCATGGTCCCCATTGCTCTCCTCTGCATCCTCCTCCTCCCCTGTATCCATAGTCGCCTCTGCATCTGCTGGTATGGAGGTTGACCCCTCTAAGTCATCAAATCTAACAGGCTCTAGCACTGGATCATTGAGATCCATGTTGGCCAATGCCAACTCAACAGTGGTGTCCAGACCCATATCATCAGGAACAGTGTTACTTGGGAGCGAGAGCAAAAGCGGGGAGCGGGAGCGAAAACGGGAGCGGGAGCGACATATTCAGAAGCTCTTGGTTTGGTGCTCTTGATTAAATACGAGTTCCATACCCTAATACATGACAAAATTCAATGGAAACATTGCAATCCCCCAATCCTAAAATCTTGAAAAACCGATAAGTCTGCTGGATTTTGAATGAAATCTAAAATTCTACTTTCTCCATATGAAATCCAATGAGGCCGGAACCACTCTCAAACATCCTGAGTCATTTCATGGTAATGTTAAAAATTTAAGTAAAAGGATGAAAATGAAGATTAAGGAGAATGTCACTTTTACTTTAAGAATTTAACATTACCATGAATAGCATATCAATACTAGGGCCTAGACTTGATCATGAAGCTGCCAAAATGCTCTACTCCTTGTTGCAACAACACAAATCACTTGCCAACAGCACAAATCACTTTCCAAATGAAAATATTAATGAGAAAACACGCCCTTCTTTTTCCCACACAGAGCTTAGCGAGTCCTGGAAACAGGACACATGTCCCAAAATCGCGACACGCTTTTGAAAATCATGACACGACCTTGGATTCGACGTGTCGGAAACGGACACGACGTGTCATATGATTTGGACACGAATCTGGACCGAATCGTGTCGGATTCGCTGGATTCGGGATTCGTAGGGGGTTTAGGACGAATCTGGTGACTTAGGTTTTCAAGATTTCAAGATTTAGTGGATTGAAATGTTTCCAATTGATTCTATCATGCATGAGGCTTTGAGATTGGCATTTGATCAAAAGTATGAAGCCCTTTATGTACCTTGATGTTGGTGCCATTGATTGTTGAACTTCGATGATGTTGGTGGTATTGCTTGTTGAACTCCTCTACATGCCCTTAACTAAAATGTGCCCTTCCCTCAAAGAAAATAATTGGTTAGGCATGCTAAGATTTTTCTACCATATTACAAGGTTGAGATGAACCATTCACTCAAACCAAAATCATTGGTTAGGCATGTTAAACTTTTTCAATTTCTCTCATATAATAAGGTTGAGGAATCCAAGTCTGAAGCCTTTGAGCTAGATGATGTTTATGCAGTGATGTTGATGATCCCATTTCTAGCAATGTTGAATCAATGATGAGTTTCATGAGTGATCATGTTGATCAATGATTTGTAGTTTTGATGTCTATTTTCGCTACTAACTACTACTACTATTGAGGCTGCAGAGGAGACTGAGGAGTTCTTAGACTCTAAATTAGATGATGTTTATGTAGCTCATGTTGATGATCCCATGTCTACTGGATGATTTATGTTATACGCTTTAATCCATGTTTTTTATGCTTTTTATAACTAATTCATCATTCTACATGCTTTTGTTGACATATATGCATCAAAATATATAAAAATATATATTATATAAAATTCGCTACTGACACGGAAGCTTCTGAAATTTGTCGCTCCCTACTCCCGCTTCCAAGCAGCATTGGTCCCCCCTGGGTAGGGGGGATGCCTAGGAGACTCCCCTAGCTCCCAATAGATTACAATGTTTTTTATGAGGTGATGGAGTCCCTTATGAATAAAGGGAATCAAATGCTTTTGCGAAGTTAGAATAGTGGTAAAAGTTATGGTTTTACAAAGGTTTCAATATATGGTTCCTTCCAGGTGTGTTAGAACTTCAAGTTGACCAAATTTTGGCAACACCACCCCTTGTAAAATCACAGGCCCGCTAAAAACCAGCAAGCAAATTAGTGCAAAGGTGTCCAAAATCACTTTGAAACACTCAAGAAATGTTAGTTCATAAAATCCAAAATCACCAAGTGAAATTACTAGAATTAGAGCTATGAATTCCTATACTATTTAGCTACTTGTCTTTTCCTTAGTCTTTTCCTTAGCTAATTTGACTGTTCTTAGGACAGCAGTCTATTTAGCCTCTTCAATGCTGGATATATCAATGAAATGCTTGTAAATAGAACCAAGAATTGTTTGAAGAAATTTTAGAATTTTTTGAGAGAAAAGAAGAGAGACTTGGAGGCACTTGATACAAGTGGGACTAATGCTTCTTTGGTGCAAGAAGATGCATGGTCCAACTGAGGACATCCCCAACTCCAAGCTATAGGAACCTATAAACAAGGCTTATGATCTTTCAAAAATTAGTAGACATAGGTGAAGTTTGCATGATGAAAGTAATAAGCATGCTATTCAACTGAGAAATACATGTAATATTCAAATCTAGAATACAAACTAACAAGAAGATTAACAAGCAATTGCTAACCTTCTCCATTGGACAACAATGTCGCTATCAAGGCCTAAGCTATAAACTTAAAGAAATGAAATGAAAACACAACAATGTTAGGTCATGAAGAACCAAGCAAACCACACCATCCACAAAATCATAAGCCTCCAAAGCGTTTTCTTTATTGACAAATGATGGAACAATTACAAGCTAGCAACACTTCCCCAAGCTCTCAAGCTTCAATACCCCTTCCAAGAGAGGAGAGCTCTTAATTTATAACAAAAGAGGGAGAAGATCCCAAGAAATCGACAATCCCAATGAAGAAGGAGGTGTTCTCCAAGTGGAGGTGAAGATCCCAAGGAGAAATGCAAGCTACCCAAGTGTCCATCGTACAACTCAAGAGAGGGCAACATAGCATGAAGGAGGAGCTGCAAATTACAAGTGGTTGTGCACAGCTGCTATAGGGTGCAGCGTGCTTCCTAGGAGAGCAGTCTATGCCAAATGTGAGTAGTGGGCACCAAATGTGAGAGAGCAAGCTACCAAGTGTGCCTTCGTACATCCCTTGAGAGAGCTATGTGAGCTGCCAAGGAGAATACGTAGCATAGAAGAGGGAACACATATGGCCAAATGTTGAAGTGGAGAGAGAGTGAACTCCCACTCACTTCAGTTCACTTCCCTTCCATTGACACCTCACCCAAGTATGAAACTCAGCCCCCACAATTTGAGGAACTGGGCCTCCTTGAACTCATACTAGCTGGCAGCTAACTATTGGTGTATGACAGCCACTTGATTCCTTAACTCGTGGGCCTCCAAATCATCACTTGATTGATCCTTTGTTGCTTTGTCACTTCCCTTCACTTCTTGTGAGAGAGAGTTGATTGGAAACATATTTTTAATATGTTCCCAATTTATTTAATTTTGATTTTTCTTGTCTTTTTCCTCACCTTATGAGTAAAACTGATTTTTAATGAGGGAAAATTAATATTTTCCACCCCAAAGTGGATACTGAGGTAATGTTGATGCTTTAAGCATGAAAATCAAGTATCCACATGCCATATGAGTCATCCTAGTACCACTTTTTATTTTGTTACATACAATTCAATTAAAAATTGCCATCCAGCAGGAATCTTTTAATTATTAAAAAATCCAATTAAAACCTAATGCAATTCCGTGAGACTCAAGATAATGCCTAGCATGGTAATATACATTGACCTTAGACTTAGAAAACACGCACTTAGGGATAACACTTTAGACACTTTTTGTGCAACTTGTTATGATAGATATTTCTGTTTATGGTGTTGGGTTACTCTAAATTCTCTACACTTGGCCACTTTCAACGCATCAACTTCACTATACTTCTACCAAAGGAAGCCTTCACTAAGTTGTGGAATCATGTTGGCGGAGGAGATATGGAGTTCAAGGGAGGTGATGCAGTCCCTTGCTCAACATTGAAGAGGAGGGAGTAAATATCATGTTGTAATAATTTTTCTTCATAGCCCCCTATTCAGCTCAACATGCCATGTTGAAATTATTAGTGCAATCTATACATGTGGCCATGACCACTTCATATGTATCATTAATGTACTCATAATCATGGCTAAGGCCATACTTTAATCAATTGTATCACTAGGTGTGGCTAAGTCCAACCTAGTCAGCTTAAATATGTAAGCTCGACAGCCATCTTGGGGAGTGAACCAAAACATTGGTGAATCTTATTAAGTTTGAAAATGCCAACTATAAAAAATTTAGTGATATTTTTCAAAAATATATTTCTAAGGATTTTATCAATGTTGCGAACATAGCGATCGAGATAAAATCGGCGACGGTCCGGAAAAAGAAAAGATCGTAAAAATCGGCAAATCATTGGCAAAATTAAAAAAAATCATTTTTTTCATTTTTTTAGTAACTAAAGCATCCACAACATAAGATAAATGTGTTGACACATAAATATGAAAAGAAAACTAATATATAAGATGTATAATATGTCTAGTGCTACATCACACATAACAATGAATCATGAGTTCTAACTCAGTCTCAAAATATAAACAAAAAAATATAGTAACATATCTCATATCATGAGTCATATACAAGGAAATGAACCTCTAAGTAACTAATGATTTCCTATGGCCCTTTTGCGAGAAAATCTAATAGCTTTCCCTCTAGATGAAGAACCCTGGGGCTGGCATTGGACTCTGATGTCCTCTAGAAGAACTAGGACCCGAAGGAGGTAGACCACGTCCTCTACTAGTGATTATGGCAGGTGGTGTCACCTCCTCCTCCTCCACTCTCTCCTCTACAGCAGCTACCTCCTTCATTACCTCCTCCTCTAACCAATCAGGGGCCAATTCCATGACAAGCCTCTCAGCGTCAACCCTCCATGCAACAGTGCTGTCAATCCCATCCAATGAGGTGGCCTCCACGTCAAGTGTCTCCTAAAGTTGCCTCACTCACAATCAGAGATTGCAGTAGACGTAGACCATGTCAATAAGGCATTGAGACTCCAACTTGTAGGAGGGCCATAAATTATAATTAATAATTATAAAAATAATAAATTATAATTTTCAGTACTTAGTGAAATCAAAAAATTAATTTGTTATTGGTGATTTTTTCATGACTTTTGGCGATTTTTACAATTTTATCATGATTTTTTCATTTGGAAAAAATCGCCGATTTTATCGGCCAACAAAATCGTCCTCATGGAAAAATCACGATTAGGTGATAAAATTGTGATGTTCGCATCTAGAAAACTTTGGCTATTCTTAAAGTAAAATAAAATTACCCTGCACAATTTGAGCAAATAAATTTAGACAATAATGGAAATTGAAAAATCTTTTCTTGGAAACTAACATGGAAAATCAGCCCAATGGGGAAATGTAACCACTAAAATTTTCCCTACCCACAACCCCTCTTGGGAGCATACTGTACTTAAGTTGTGTATTTATATACAACTCAAACCTCATCTATAAATCATCTTCTTAGATCAATGAGATAAGGCTGTCCAATATACACAACTCAAACCTCATTTGTAAATCATCTTCTTAGATCAATGAGCTAAGGCTCTTCAATTCAAATGTCTTAAGCCTATGGGCACTACATCTTTGGTGTTCTCTTTTGGTTGGCATATTTTCTCCTTTATGTGAATTTGTACCTCTCATGTATAGTGTCACTCATGCTTGCACATCCTTCTCTATCTAGCACACTCATGGTCCAGCAGATCAGCTCAAGCACAGTTCTTGAGTGCTAGTTTTTTCTTTTTCTACTGAAATATTTGGGGTTGGTGCTTTGTTTCCATTCAATACCATAATTTTGTTAGTCATCTCAAAAGTCCTTTATCCTGCCCTTTAGGTAGACTCACGCCCATTTGTCCATTATTGTTGTACCATAGTTTCTGAAGCAGCATTTTTCAAAAAGGGAAAAAGGAAGATCCGTTAACTTTAAAGATAGGATGTTAAAACCTCAAACAATACTCACCACAGCTAAATAATGACTAACAATGCATACCTCAAACAAAAATGGCATAGACCATTTATCACCTATTTGAGCAATAGGCATGATAACTGAAAAAATATATGTTATTCAACTATCAACGTGGGCACACACTCCACGTAAGACGAGGAATGCAACAAATAATAAAAGCACCATAATGTTCCAATGATTCACATTTAGAGTTGACCAACATTCAGAGAGTATGCATTTACATACCCTCAAACCTACATATCATTATAACTCTACTCAGTTTAATTCACATGTCATATGTAGAGAATAACATGGAAATGTTATAATGTAGGAAATCTGAATGAAAAAATGCCCAAAAAATAAAGGCAAGTAATAAAGTCTAAGGCAATCACTGAATGCACACACATAGGTACAAACAAAAACTAACAACTTAGGCCCCTATATAATCAACATGGTTATATTACAACGTTCAAAACACCAGTATGCAGGAATAAGGAATATGCAGAAATGCAAGCAAAACACTTCAGGCGTCTATTTGGAATTCAAGCAGTTGTGATTATTAAAATTGAAATTACCTTAAATAAAAAACTTTGGAATTTTAAGATAACAGATAAATAGGTTTCAAGTTTCCTAGGTCTTTCATGACTGAAGTTCATGTGAATGTAAAGGATGTCAGAAAAAATATTCTCGGCCATCTATAAAGTCATAAAGTGAGTAACCTTTTTTTCCAACTTCTGTAAAGAAATTTTCATCTTGTTTGTGATTTGGTAATGTGAAAAATAGAAAGACAACCTCAGTTCTTCCATCACGCATCATATTGAGAGCCGCAATGTCAAGTAAGTTAGCTAGCTGAGCTCCAACCATTCCTTCTGTTATGAGGGACACAGACTTGTAATCAACATCATCTGCCATAGGTTTGTTTCGCGCATGGACCTGCTCAGATCATGGATAGCTATTAATATCATGGGAACCATAAAATGAAGAAACAAGCTGAATACTCTAGTTGCATAATGCAGCAAATGCTGAATGGTAAAATTTAAATAGCCAAAAAGCATAATGTAACTGATTCATTAATAAACATAGGATCAATGCAGTTTAAAATTGAAAAGATAATGTCAAGCAAACCTTATCAGTCCATACTAAGCAGCAGACACTAGCTAGAACCATAAGAAAGCAAAGAATTTCTCTAACAGCTTTCAATACGTTGCGGCCATCTTAAAAAATCCATCTAGCAATGTTCAGCTAGTTTAATTGTGTAATCTTCATAACAGATAAAAGATATCATAACTATTCAAAGACAAGAAATAACCTCGTAAATCTGGATACCAAACATAATGTAATAAAAAGCTAATATGTCAGATAGATAAGTCTACGGACCTAACCTGAATTACTGAACCATAATATGTACCTTAATTGAGCTGCCTCTTTCATGTTGAGCCAGCACCTAACAAAATAGATTGCGGCATATTTAAGCTGAAATGACTGGATATACAAGCTAATGTCTCAGATGAACAAGTTGAAGGACCTAACCAGAATTACCTAACCATTACATTAATTGAGCTGCCTCTTTCAGGGTGAGCCAGCACCTATCAGAATAGAATGTATATATCTGAATTAGAAAGACTGGATATTCAGTTCAGCTAAATAGGGCTCAATCCAATTTCAATGAAGTGGTGAGTTGTAAAAGAAATGCTAGTCCACTCCACTGTAGGGAACCCAAAGGAATATAAAAGAAACAATGCACCATACCACACAATCTCGGAACTGGAGAAATTAGGAACAATGACAATTCAAGAAGATAATCATGAGAAGAAGCTCATATACAAGCATCCTGCAGGAAGCATATCTCAGATCTAATTTAAACAATGAAACTACTTGTTATCAAGCAAATCTGCACAAGCAAATTCACCTAATAATTGTACGCAAACCAACCAGTCACAGCTGTAAAGCCTTTCCATTTGGACAGGTGCTTGTTCATCACAGGTAGGTGTCCCTAAAACGTGTATGAAACCATTGATACATTTAAAGCGCAGAGAACTCCAAGATGATTAGCATACAGAGACTCACTCTTTGACTGTCTATAAACAGTCAAGAGCAAGAATAAATTTCAAACAAAAAAGAACATGGTCTTTGTTACCCACCAAAAATTGGATAATGCATAGGAGAATTTTTTCTCCTCCGTGGACAGCCAGCCAGCCAGCCAGCAGCCCTATAAATCAGCACATGACATGACGCAATAGATCCTCCACTTCTTGCTCCAGTCAGATTTCTCTCTCCCATTCAGCATTCCTTCTTGAAAGTGTGAAAATTCCTTCGTGTATTCTCCATCACCACATCGATCCCTTCTTATATCTTCCTGTTGGGACTCCAATGGCCAAGATTAAATCTTAATCGATGGCTCACATCATTCTAGATCGATCCGCGTAAGTTTCTAGAGAATTATCACCTTGATTTAATTAGTTCTGATTAATTAACCAGTCTTCCTAAGTTTAGACATAGGAAATATTAAAAAATTGGTTAATAATCTAATTAAGTTATCTCTAGGTGGAATTTCCAGAAACGATTTATGAGTTTTGGAAATCTCATGTATTCTAGCCTCTCCACCAAATTTTGTGGCTAGAACACACCCGATGCTATAGAAACTAACACTCCCTCTTAGCGAGGACTGTGTTCCCTCTAGTGCTGCACATCTTGCCACAACAATTTGTCTTTGTGTCAACTCCTATCACATTGTTGATGTCTAGCCATACTGCCCACCAACCACTCCGCAACTCTAATGTTGCATTTGTGTTGTTGTTGACGCTGCCATACTGCTGCAAACATTGCATCTGCACTGCAACTCCCTCTCATATGTTGTTGTTGCAACTACAACTACTGCAATTGAGAAGCATCCAACATACTGAATCATCTGTGTTCAGTATGATGCATCTGTCTCCAAAGTCTCTGACTGCTACTAGCATCTACACTATCACTAAAGAATCTATGTTGTTGCCAACTCTACACTGAGCCACCTACTTTGTTGTCAACACTGCACCGCACTCCTCAGCATCTGACTGCCACTAGTCTGTAACTGTGACTCAGGAATTGACTGCATCAACTACCAATGATCCATCTTGCTACCGAACACTGTGGGCCCCCATAGCCAGGTAATGATCCATGAGCTGGACTCCTCAAAGACCTTGCACAATCTCCGTAGCTCTCTCGGGCTACATCTCCAAGTCACCCCACCTCACACCTGGAGGTATGGCTACCATCATCGCGAAGTCTTCCTCCAACCAGGAGAACAACCTGTATATATCAACATGTGTTGTTGTCCGGTCCTGCTTCTCCTGCTTGTCCTTCTTTCTGATAGGACAATGGGTACTGTAGTGGCCAAACTCGCCATACCTGAAGCACTTGACCTTAGATATGTCCTTCTCCTTCTTCTTCTTCTTCTTCTTCTGCTCCCCCTGCCCCTAACTTGCACCCTTTGATGCAAGGGCCACATTCTCCTCCTCCTTCACACCCTCCGATCCGCTACTACTGCTACCACTAATGGAGCTTTTTAGCAGAGCTCGCCTCAACTCCTCCTACTACAAGTCAGCCCACATTTTGTCCCATCCTCATAGTGTGTCTCTTCCCAATATACTTTGGATGAAGACTTGCCAATACTTCGAGACACTGTTTAGTGCCAACCGTACTAGCTTTGAAGGTTGAGGTGCTGCCCCAACAGCTGCAAGTTGCTCTCCGACCTCCTGAATCCTAGTGAGGAAGGGATCTAAGCTTCCCCCTTCTGCATCCTGATGCATCTCATCTTTTCTTCTAGGAACATCTTCTGTTGCTCAAAAGTACCCTGGTATAGCATGGAGAGAGCATCCCACATCTCTTTGCCCATTCCCTTAGCCGCTAGACTATATGATCCCGGACTCCATCTAGGATCAATCGCTTCGCCTTCGCCATTTCCTTCATATATTCCTTGAGCTGGTTTGCATCCTGGGGAAATGGCACCACATTATCTATCTAGGCTTTCAAGCCACATTCATCTAGAAGGAAGGACATCCTAGCCTTCCAGATGACGTAGTTGGAAACTCCATCCAACCTATCATAATCTCTAAGCCCTATTGTGGCCATCTCTTATCTGTCCAAAACTCCCTCTTTTCCTCTCCTTGGTTGTTGCTCTACTATACACACCCCCTTCTGGAGTGATGTAATCTGCACTCAGTTATTGCCAATCTGCTTGGAAAAATTGAACTTCTGAGACTCAAAGTTCCCTAAGAGAAATTTTCCCTCTGTTGTGTGTGCTTTTCTCTTCCACTCGACGTTGGTTTTGCTACTGGAAAAACCTCTGCGTCCAACCAAGTTATCTACTCAATGAAAAACTGAGTTGTTTCTTCTCCCTCGACCTGCTGGAATCACTCAATCTGGAAGGTTGAATTTTTCTGCCACTCTACACTGAAAAATTGAACTTCTTCAAGCAACTCAACCTGCCTAGTAATGGGTTGCGCTGCCTCTAGGAATTTCGGCCTGCTACTCCTACTGAACAGCAAAATTCTTTCTTTCACTTCTGAGGTTCTCAGCTGATCACTCACACTTTTATATCATGTGAAAATTCCAAAACTAAAACCCTACTGCAGCATCTGGAAATTATTCTTCTAACTGTTAATTAATTTTAACAATTTATTTGCTACGACCTACATCGAATAAATCACAGTACAACCTTCGCAAAAATATTGCGAAAGAAATAGCACTGGAAACTGAGAAAATACTAGAGCACACAATAAAAATATGACACCGTTATTTTTGGACAAATGTGCCCAGAAAAACCCGACTTGAGAAAACCAGTGTAGTAGATGAGCGTTTTATTATTATGCAGCAGCGAGAAATTATGAGTACAATAATCTGGATGTCGAATACTGGCAATCCTATAGAGAAAATACTGGCAAAACTACTTGAGGGAAATTTACCCTCACTCCAGGCAATTTCGACTCTCAACTATCACTGAAAAGCAAGCCGTCCAACTGGGCCTGCACCTGGCCTGCATCAATCTGAAGCTGCTTGCTGCAATTGCTGCCTGAATCCTATGCTAATCAAGTTGTCCTGCCTATTGCTAGCTAGGAAAATTGTTCTCCGACACTCTAGGACTCTTTCTCGACCTCTGGAATTGAAGACGTCTTCCCTTCTCAGCAAATCGAACTGCCTTCTAAGGATTTTGCGCTAGGATTGTGCATCCCTCCTAGAAAAACTTCGGCCTCTCTGCAAATGCACTCGTTGGATCTGGAAAACTTCCTCCAACCTCACTATCTCTGCCCCTCACTATCTCTACTTCCTCGTTGAAGCTTGAACTCTCTGGCAACTGACTGTTGCCACTCTAGAAAACTGAATTCTCCAAGTGACTCTGGGGTATTCTTCATCACCACATTGATCCATTCTTATATCTTCCGGTTGGGACCCTAACAACCAAGATTAAATCTTAATCGATGGCTAGGATCATTTTTGGATCGATCCGTGTGAGTTTCTAGAGAATTCTCACCTTGACTTAATTAATTTTGATTAATTAACCAGTTTTCCTAAGTTTAGACTTAGGAAATATTAAAAAATTGGTTAATAATCTAATTAAGTCATCTTTAGGTGGAATTTCCATAAATGATTTCTGGGTTTTGGAAAACTCATGTATTCTAGCCTCTCCACCAAATTTCGTGGCTAAAACACATCTGATGCTACAAAAAATAACAAAAAGAAGGCGGGCCATCCATCGGCAACTACTTTAACCAATTCATAATCATGCGCTTTTAGTTGAGGTCATTTTAGTTGAGGTGTGATAGGTGGTGTTGTACCACCACTCTGCTAGGTGTAACCACTGGCTCCATTTGCTTTGCTTATCAGTTACGAAACATCGAAGATATGTTTCCAAACACTTATTCACTATATATGTTTGTCCATCTGTTTGATAGGCTGAACTTAAGGGTTATTCCAGCCTGATTGCAAAAATCCTTCCAGAAATTGCCTTTAAACCTTATGTCTCTATCACTAACAATGACTTTCGAAAGACCATGTAACTTTAAGATTTTTTATAAAAGACTTCTGCAATTTGCTTAGTTGAGTCTATTTTCTTGACTGCCATGAGTCCAAACAAAAGTCTTCTTCATCCTCCTTCTTCGTAGCCTTCCCCTTCCTCTTTCTTTGCTAGAATGAATGGTGAGTGAGTGTGCTTCAAGTAGGACGAGTCCTCTTCTATTTATACGCTCTTCAAGGGTGGACGTGGCTCTTCCATTAGGCAGACTTGCCAGTTCCCAAACCGACTTGGTCTTGGAAGGTATTCTGACACTTTTAAAGACAAAAATAATTTTCTTTGCAAGTTACAATTTGCCCAGTGGGGTCTTCAACTTATGACAATGACTTTTTTGCTTCTTGACCTAGGACAAACCCTAGAAGCACTCAATGGGTGTTTGACCTATAAAATAAAAAACCTTGAGCATGTAACCCATGCTCCAGAATAATAATAATAATTTTTCTTTCATTTTTTAATTTACAAGAATCAAAAATACAATTCATACTTATGAAGACCGAAACTAGTTACACATTTTTCTACATTTGCAATATGTTTGGTGCATTAGTTAATCTGAATGGCATCACCTTAAACTCATAATGTCCTTCATGAGTTTTGAATGGGGTCTTCTCGATATCTTCTAACCTTACTCGTATTTGAAGTTCATCTAGCATCTCATCTATAAACGAAATGGAAACTTGTTTTTAATAGTTATCTTATTTAATCCTCGATAATCTATTCACAAACTAATGGATCTCTCCTTCTTTTGGACTAGTACAACGGGGGTTGCATATCGACTTCTGCTTTTTCTAATGACTCCACATTTTAGCAAATCTTGGATTTGTCTTTCTATCTTCGTCTTGTGGTGATGGGTGTAGTGGTATCGCTGTTGAAATTTCTAAATCTAACATGTTAGAAATCGCTATTGCATTATCTGGTTTATTTCACCTACTTGTTTATTCCATTAGCAAGTTATTTATACATATAAATACTGGAAATAAACACAAATGCAGCGTTAACTCATATACAGATCAGCAACTAAAATACTAGACAAACACACAAGCGACACCGTTATTTTGGGACAATCGTCCCTGGAAAAACCCAATGCGGGGAAAACAGTGCAGCAGTTCTGAGGGTTTTATTATTATGCAGATTTCTTGAGTACAAATAGGGTGCCAAACTGGCTCACCCAACAGAGATTTTTACACGGGAGTAATACCTCTTCTCAGAGACAGATATTCAGCAAGTTTCCCCACGAAAATCCTTCCGGCACTTCTCCAAGGCTCTGCGTCAGCCCTGTAGCCTTTTCCTGCGTTAGCTCCCTGGCCTTTTGCATCACCCACGCAGGCCCCTCAGCCTCTGCATAGTCTCTAGCTGCCTCTAAGTGGCTCCTGCTGCCTCTGCATAGCTCTGGTCGCCTTTGCATCAGCCTCTTCAGTCATTGCGCTGACCCTCTGGCATTATCTTTGCCTCTCTGCTATGTCCTCACTGCCCCTCGCTGCAACAGATCACTTGTTCAAATTTTCTCAACAAATCCCGCTCCAAAAAATCGAACTGACTAATCAATCTTGGTGTGTCTCCAACTGACCCTCAAGCCTCCTCTTATACTTTTCCTGTTGAGTCTTCAACAACCGAGATTAAGTCTTTAATCAACACCTAAGATTAGATTTGGCTTGATCCATGTCATTTAGAACATTCTCACCTAGTTTTATATTAATACCGATTAATAATTTAATTTTCCTAAGTTTAGACTTAGGAACTCCATTTAAATTAGTAATTATTTTAATATCTCTCCAACTGAGTGGAATTTCCCCAAACCATTTCTGGGTCTTGGAGATCTCGTGTACTTTAGCCTCTCCACCAATTTTCATGGCTAGAGCACATCCGATGCTACAACAAATCAGCACTCTCTCTTAGCGAGGAATGTGCTCTAGTAATGCTCCAGCACTGAACATCACATTGATCCTTTCACACCGGTACCTGTGTTGATGCTTGGCCTACTGCCCAACATCCACTTCACTATTGCTTCTTGTACTGCTGCCCATGGCTCTGCCACTGCCACTGCTACATCTGTACTGCAACGCCCTCTCAGCATGTTGCATCATGTTGCCCATAGCACTACCACTACTAATTGTTGCACTGCAACTCAGTTACCGAGAAGTAAGTAACTGATCTACCCAACCACTGACATCCTTGTCAGTCTAGAAGCCCCCTGATGTTGAAGCTACCTCCACTGCTATCTTATGCTCCCTTTGCTGCCTCTACGTTGCTGCAAACACCTTTGTGCCTCTCGCACTACTACAACTACCTTTGTGCCTCTCGCACTGCTGCAACCCCCATTGCGATGCTACAGACCTCTACACTCTAGCACTACCTTGTCGCTCCATGGCATCTTGCTTCTACCAACATCCGTCATCCTGCTACTGTCGTTAAGGGCTCCCGTCGCTGGATATGATCCAAGAGTTTGGGCACCTCAAGGATCCTACCCCTCATCTTCTGTAGTCCCCCTGACTACAGCTCGATGTCACCCCACCTCTTCTCTAGAGGTGCATGAGCAGTCATGGCATAGTCGTCATCAGTGTCGACTTCTTTCTCCGCCTTAGTCAGAGCTATGTTGGAGTCAGAAGCCTCTCCCTTATTCTTCTTCCTGGGACACTAGGTTACATAATGACCCAGCTCCCCACAATGGAAGCACTTCACCTTGGAGATGTCCTTCTTCTTCCTCTTCCCTTACTGTCCCGCAGATGCCAAAGCCACATCCTCCTCCTCCTATTTCTTGATTCGACTTCCTTCCCCACTACTCCCCACCTTGGTCAACCGTCTGATCCAATGTTGTGAAAATCACGATCGGGATTGAATCGGCGCAGGGAACAAATCGGAAAAATCGAGAAAAAATCATTTGTTACAAAAATATTCATTTTTTTCATTTTTTTTTTCAATTTTTTTAATATCTAAACCATCTACAACATAAAATAAATACATTGACACATAAATATGATAAAAAAAACTAATATATAAGATGTTTAATATCATTTCTAGCGCTAAAATCACACATAACATTGAATCATGTCCTGAATAGTAAGTCCTGACTCCTGAGTCCCAACTCAGCCTCAAAAGATCAACAAAAAATATGATAATGTATCTCATCATGTCATAATGTCATATACAATAAAATAAAAGTCTAATCCTATTGATTTCCTCTGCCCCTCTTGCGAGAAAATGCCACAGCTTTCCCTTTCCCTCTAGATGTAGACGCTGGTGCCCGTGCTGGTGGAAATGGCAGTGGAGTCTGATGTGCTCTAAAAGCTGAAGAACTAGAAGTAGGAGCTATAGGAGGTAGACCACGTCCTCTACTGGTGGCAGTGGTAGCCCGGGCAAGTGGTGTCACCTCCTCCTCCTGTTCCTCCTCCTGCTCCTCCTCCTGCTCCTCCTCCTCCTCCTCCTGCTCCTCCTCCTCCTCCTCCTCCCCCTCCACTACATCTTGCACTAACCAATCATCAACAGAATCCATGAGAGGCCTCTCGGCCTCAACCCTCCATGCAACAGTGGTGTCAATCCCATCCAATGAGATGGCATCCACATCAGGTGTCCTCTCAAGTTGCCTCACCCAGAATCGAAGATTGTAGTAGACGTAGACCACGTCATTAAGTCGTTGGGACTCCAACCTATACAAAGATCATGAAATAATAATTAATAATTATAAAAAAATATTGTTTAATGAATTCAAAAATTTATTTGGAAATTTGCAATATTTTAAATGTTCAAGTGTTAACCTATTGCACTTCTTGTTGTATATATTTTCAAATACACTCCTGTTGCGCTCACATCTTGAGGAGCTGCATGTTTGGCTGAGGATGCGAATGGCAAGCTTTTGCAGAAGGGGTACCCTGCCACCATACATTTTCCACCATGCATCTACAACAAAATTTTAAATAAACATAAGAAAAAAATGGAATTTGAAGAGACAATGAAATTTGAAACAAAGTTACAAACTAAAAAATACCTGGCATTTTAATCATCCTATCAGTGATAGCCATCTCAAAGCCAAATGTGCCACCTGCCATCTTATATGTCTCAATTTGTTTAGAGATCTCTATACGTTGTTCTGGAGATCGCACCATCTTTTGGACACAGGATAAGAATCCATCCATGATCTCAGCATCAAAATCAAACCCACATGCATAAGAAAATGCAGGGTTCAGGAAAAGCCCAGCAGCATGAATGGGACGATGGAGTGTGTTGTTCCATCGCTCATCAATCACTCCCCATAGGAGTTGTTTCTGAAACCCATCATCTCCCTTATCATCATAGTAGGCCCGAATGGCTTCTTTGGCCCTGTCCATGGCTTCATACAAATAGCCCATTGCGGGCTTCTCACCATCAACCAACAGAAGAACCTTTACCAAAGGTTCAGTAACGGCACACACCTCCTGCACTCCCGCCCATAAGTCTTCCTGGTATGAAACTAGTCTGCATACGGCCTCTCCTTCTGGTTTGCGGCTCATTGACAAAGCACGCCACTTCTCTGAAAGAAACATTCTCTTCACATCCCACATAGAATTCATGAGGGATTGAAGAGATATGAAACTCGTGTCAAACCGTGTAATGGCGGGGTGCACCAACTCTTTGTTGTTAGTGAATCTTCTCATCAAGCTAAGCACAGATGTATGATTATATATAAATTTTGTAATGCTTTTTTATGAGTCAACAATATCTTTGACAAAGGGAACTTTCCCTATGTCTTCTAACATCAAATCAATACAATGGGCAGCACAAGGTGTCCAAAATAAAGTAGGATGCCTCTCCATAAGCATTCTACCAGCAGCAACATAATTTGCAGCATTGTCCGTTATGACTTGGACAACATGTTGTTCACCCACCTCCAAAATAAACACATCCAGCAAATCACATAAAGTTCTTGCATCTTTGATTTGTGCAGATGCATCAACAGATTTGATAAACATAGTCCCCTTGGGACAACTAACCAAGAAGTTTATAAGGGTTCTCCTCTTTTGGTCAGTCCAACCATCTGACATAACAGTGCATCCTGTTTGTGCCCATGATGCCCTAAAATCCTCCAATCTTTGGGTGCAGTCACGCTTTTCATTTTGAAGAATCCGGCCTCTGAAATCATGATAAGAAGGGATTTTGTATCCCGGGCCAACACTGGCAATAGCATCAACAGTAGGTTGGAAAAATGGATTATTCCTTACAACGCTGAAAGGAATATCACTCCAGAGGAGAAATTTTGCCATCATCCTGTCAGTTTGTTCTTTATCAGTTCTTTTTAGCATTGAACCGATAGATGGCTGTGAACCAGGTGTGGTTCGAGGAACAAAAAATGATGATGCAGCTACCGAATTGACTGATGCTGCAGTAGAACGAGTGCCACTTGGCCCACTTCCTTCAGCTGACCTTTTTAGTTGCCTTTTGAGTTCTTCTTTGGCCTCTCTAGTCTGCTCTAATTCTTCCAATGCTCTCATGGCTTTTTGGATAAGTTCAGCATTTATATTTATACAGGGCCCCACATCATGTCTAAGGATTTGTGCAAGGTGAAACTTCAACCTGTACACCCCCCCGTACATCTCCTTTCCACACAAATTGCAACTCAAGTTTTGTCTATCATTCGGAACACGAGGTACAGCATATTCCCAGAAAGGATCCAATTTCCTTGGCATGTTTGTTTTTGAACTTCAAGTTGCAAACTTGAAGTCTTGAATGGTGTTTTGGTGCAGTTGTGAACCTATGGGAAAATAACTTAATAAGGATTAGGATTACAATTTAGCATTTACAAAATTACAAGTTACAAATTTACAAATTACAATTTAGTATTTTAATTTTTAATTTTTACATTGATGATTGAATGAAAATTCAAGTTACCCATAACCCAACCTCAAACAACCATTCCAAAGTTCAAAGTTTCAAACACAAATTACCCAACCATTCCAAACCCAAGTTACCCAACCAAATGGCAAAAACAATGAAAAATTAAAAAACATAAACAATGTTTAAAAAAAATTGGTTCCTATAGTCATACCAAGTTACCCAACCCAAAACAATGACGAAATACAAAAAATTCTTTAAAAACAATGAAAAAAAAGAAAAATGGTGCCGATACCAAGTTTCCCAACCAAAAACAATGTTTTTAAACAATGAAAACAAAAAAAAATTAATCCTCATATTGTTTCTATGGAGAAATCGGAGGTCTCCTCTTGATTTTCTCCTCTAAGCACTTAGATTTCGCTGAAAACCCTCTTCAGCTTGGTCTCCAACAGCTCCTCCTCCCTCCGCGTGTGCGGCTGTCCAAATGAGCAAATGAAAAACCAAAAAAAAATTATAAAATCGTGCTGTCCCGACCCCCCATGAATTTTTCTTAAAAAATCGCGATTTTTTCGTATAAAAATCGCGATTTGATCGGCAAAAAATAAAAATCACGATTTTTTCATTAAATCGTGATTTGATCGCGATTTTCACAACACTGGTCTGATCTCTTCTTGGCGAAGAGTTGCTCACATCTCTTCCCATCCTGGAAGAGTAGCTCTGCCTAGAATGCCTTGGACAAATGTCTCCCACTCCTCGGAGACTACATTCAGGGTGGTCCTCACCATGAACTCCTGATCTGGCGTGGCCCCTATGGAAGTAAGTTGGTCCCGAATCTCCTTCAAGGAGGTATAGATCTATCTGCATCCCCTTCTGCATCTCTAATAGCATCTTTTGCAGCACGGAAGTGCCCTGATACAATGTCGTCAAAGTATCCCACATCTCCTTTGTCGTGTTCTTTTCGACAATATGTGGTATGACATCATCCTTAACCCCATCAAGGATTATGCACTTTGCCTTCGTCATTGCATCCTCATACTTCTCATTATCAGTTGGGTCTACTGGGATAGCCACGGTTCTCAAGGCGAAGCCCTTGATATGATGTCTATCCAGGACTGACAGGATCCCGGACTTCCAAATGACAAAGTTAGAAGCCCCGTCCAACCTGTCCTGATCCCTCAGTGTATTCACTACCATCTCTGCTCCTCTTCTAGACTCCCTTTGAGTTTTGACTTCCCTCCTGGAAATCTCCCTCTAAGTCCTAATTTCCCTACTGGAAATCTTCTCGCCAAATGTCGAACCGCTCCTCTCCAATCCTCTTTGCAACTGCAACTCGGATCTGGATTTCTTAGCTAGAAATTCGTCAAGGCAGCGACCCACCTTGGTTCTATCATGTTAGGTGTTGTTCTTCCTTGACAGAAACAGCGCCCCACCAGCTCCACAATCTACCCACGGCTCCCTAGGCCCCGGCAACTGAAGAAATTGAGCCTTCTGGCTCTGCGCAATCCCGACAAAGGCTGAATCACTCCTCTGGCCAAATGTGTCAAGCCTACCTAGCTGAGTAGGATGATGTGGCTCTTCGTGAGCCTCTTCTCCCTCTCATTGCCTCTGCATTGGCCCTCTCTCTGGCTCGAAATGATGACGCAAGCCCTCTGTGTCACTCCTTCTTTGTTGCCTTCTGCTTAGGAGTAGCTCTGTCTCTCAAGGCAGTTGCTACTGCTGCGAATTTCTGATATTGTTGGTGCCTTCAGTCCTCCTGTGATCTGCAACGCTCTAACACCATTTTGAAATTTCAAAGTCTGACACGTTAAAAATCCCTACTGCATTATCTGCTTTATTTCACCTACTTGTTTATTTCATTAACAAGTTATTTATACATATAAACACTGAAAATAAACACAAATGCAGCCTTAACCCATATACAGATCAGAAACTGAAATACTAGACAAACACACAAGGGACACCGTTATTTTTGGACAATCGTCCCCGAAAAAACTCAATGCGGGAAAACTGGTGCAACAGTTCTGAAGGTTTTATTATTATGCAGATTTCTTGAATACAACTAGGGTGCCAAACTGGCTCACCCAACAGATATTTTTACATGGCAGTAATACCACTTCTCGGAGACAGATATTCAGCAAGTCTGCCCCACGAAAATCCTTCCAACGCTCCTCCAAGGCTCTACATCAGCCCTGCTACCCTCAGCGTAGCTCTAGAACCCTCTGCATCAACTCTCTGGCCTTCTACGTCACCCACGCAGGCCCCTCAGCCTCTACACAGTCTCTAGTTGCCTCTGCGTGGCTCCTGCTACCTCTACGTAGCTCTGGCTGCCTCTGCGTCAGCATCTTCAGTCATTGCGCTGACCCTCTGGCACTATCTTTGCCTCTCTGCTATGTAATCACTGCCCATCGCTGCAACAAATCACTTGTTCGAATTTTCTCAGCAAAACCCGCTCCAGAAAATCAATGGCTAAGATTAGATTTGGCTTGATCCATGTCATTTAGAACATTCTCACCCAGTTTTATATTAATACCCATTAATATTTTAATTTTCCTAAGTTTAGACTTAAGAACTCCATTAAAAATATTAATTATTTTAATATCTCTCTAACCGGGTGGAATGTCCCCAAACCATCTCTGGGTCTTGTAGATCTTATGTGCTTTAGCCTCTCCACCAATTTTCATGGCTAGAGCACATCTGATGCTACCACAAATCAACATTTGGAATATCTGTGCCAAAGCCTCCCTGCAAAATTTGAGGCTTAGAGCACATCCGATGCTACCCCAAATCAACACTCCCTCTTAGCGAGGAATGTGCTCTAGGAATTTCCCCAAACCATTTCTGGACCTTGGAGATCTCATGTCCCTTAGCCTCTCCACCAATTTTCATGGCTAGAGCACATCCGATGCTACCACAAATCAATAATAGCTTGATATTAACTGTGGCAACATTTTGTTTAACTTCTATAATATGTTCAATCTTCCTTTTTGGAGGTAATTTCATTGGTAATTCTTGGAACACCTTATCATATTTTTGGACTAGGGATGGAACCTCTGGTGGTTGTACTAGTGCTACACTTGTAGTTAATAATTCCAATTGTTGAAATGACAGAGTTAGGGCACTTACATTATTTTCTTGGTCTTCAAGTCTTGCAATCCAAGGAAGGTATTTCCCTTTCCCAGTCCAAGTATGTTTGTGATCTTCTATGCCACTTTCACATGGAAGATTGTAAGCCAGCCCCTTCTCCCTTTCAATCTGGAGCCAAACTTTCAGTCACTTGTACTTCCCCTGAAGTTGATGCTACCTTATACCGTCAGCTTGTAGGAAAACTTTTGTATCTGACCCATACTCGTCCTGACCTTTCCTTTGTTGTTGGCCTTATTGCTCGATTTATGCAAAACCCACATGAAAGTCATTGGAAAGCAGCTAAAAGAATACTTCGTTATGTTCGAGGTACAGTTCAGTTTGAGATTCATTACAATGCAGAAGCATCTCCTCTATTGGTTGGTTTCACTGATTCTGATTGGGCTGGTGACCCTGATGATCGGAAGTCTACTGCAGGTTATGTGTTCACTCTTGGTTCTGGACCTATTGCATGGGCTTGCAAGAAACAAAGTGCCATTTCTCTTTCTTCAACAGAAGCAGAGTATCGTGGCATCGTAGAAGCTAGTAAGGAAGCCTTATGGCTTCGTCAGATCCTGTCAGAGTTTGGCTTTCAGCAGCAGCATCCGACTACACTTTTGTGTGATAATCAAAGTTCGATTCAACCATGCAAAGATCCAGTCCAACATCAGCACAGCAAACACATTGAACTAAACATGCACTTCATCAGAAAGCTCATTCATGACCATGTACTTGAAGTGCAGTATTGTTCAACCGATGATCAAATTGCAGACATCTTTACAAAGGCTCTCACAGAGGCGAAGTTTACTAAACTTTGATTTATGGTTGGAGTTCAGGAAGTTGTCACTAAGGGGGGATAGGCTCTAATGCCTCCTTCCATCTCCTATTGTGTCATATTTGTACATCCTTCAATCCTATCCCATGTTGCTCTTAAGGGGGGATGTCAGGATATTCCGACACATAGGAAATAGTTAAGTATAACTTGGTCTAGTGTAGAGTTAGGTAAAGTGTGTTTCTTTACTATGCACATTTGCAACTTACAATCCGACGGTCACGATATGTTCTAGACATGAAGTGATCCGAGGTTCATTCTCTCCTCGGTATTACCGACACTTGGTGCGTGGCTTAACACCCGATTGGTCCATGATCTCTATTTAAAGAGTATGGAGGGTCATTTGTAGGGTGACCGTTCACGTGAGAAGCTTATGTAAATTTTATTTCTTTTATTAATAAATTGCTTGAAGTGGCCGCGTTGGCTCAAGCCGTGGACTATTTCCCTCTTTGAGGGTTTTAACCACGTCAAGAATATTGGTGTATTGATCTGTGATCTGTTTGTGAGCGGTGTTCTCTCTGAAGAACTTACCCTGTAAATTCCTACATAATTATTATTATATATATAATATAATAATAATATATGTATATACTATTTTTTTAATTTTATTTTCAATAAATATAATTAAGTTAACTATATAATTAACTATTATATAACTTATTATAAAAACTATATAATAAATTATATAATAACAAATTATATAATAACTTATAATTATGTAACTATATGGTGTTTGACTTGATACGGGTCTTACGATAATTAACACAACTGGTATGAGGTTCGAAACAGCGGCGACAATGGACGAATGTACAAGGAGTGATGTAAGAAACAAGGATAAAACGGCAGGGGTTTTTTTGATTATTGAGCTCAAGAAGACAATGTAGGGTAGATACAGGACGGCAGACAGACTTGGTCAGGACATACATGAGCTTAACCGGGATGCCAGGCGGCGTGTTGATGAAAAGACTGCGGGGGTGGTCGGTTTGGTCAACATGATAAACGATCGTGGAGGAGAACAGAGGAAATAGTCAATACGAAGGATTCGATTGAACGGGAATACAATGCAAAATAATGAAGTCAATGGAAAGCATGTGGGAAGTATTGGGGATGCGAGCAGCAGTTCGTGACTATTCGGTATGAAGAACGATGACCAATTTGTCGGCAGCGAGATGGTGAAGGTTTTAGAACATGGCTCTGGTACCACTGAAGTGACAAAATGCCAAATTGCAGACATACCTTGTAGTAAATATAATACTTGTAATTTTTTTATTGAATGAAGAAATGCTTGACGATTGCATTCCCTCGTACGATATGCCTAAATAGGCAGTGACAGGTCATGATGGGTTGATTGACCACACCTTTTGACCATAAATTTCATAATTAATTTTATTAATTAATTCATTAATTATATTATTATTATTATTTTTCCATTTAATATATATATATATATAGATATATATATATATATTGTATGAAATATGTATTCATAACATCCATCAAATAGAACAATTGTTCCAAAAATAGAAGGGGAATCGCCATGCACATAATCCATCTGTCATCATGCCAACTTCTATTTTCGTCAATTTTTCCTTGATGTTTTTCTTAATTTGATTCTTGCTTATTTTATTCCTTTTTAATTTTTGATAACTTCACTTATTCTTACTACATTATAATTTATTTTAATATCTTTATTCAAAATTTCAGTTTATTATTTATTATCTTATTTATTTACTATTATTACTTTTTCTTTATTATTTATTATTTTATTTATTTATACATTAATATTCTCACTTTTTATTGTTTATTATTTCATTTATTATTGTTATTACTATTATTATTATTATTATCATCTTAATATGAGGCATTACAACTTGGTTCCTCGAGCACCTAAGAAACAGGATTCGCCCAAACCCCTTGGCGTGTCCCGAGTCCCACAAATCAGACATAATTCGTTGGGACACATGTCCCATGAGCGTGTCTGACGTGTCCTGGAGAGTGAGATTCGAGGGACACACAAATCTCGACAGCGTGTCCTGATTTCGGGACACGTGTCCCCTAAAAAAGTGTGTCGCGCGGTCAATAAAGCCCGATCTGGGCTCATTTGGCACTCATTCTTGAGCGTGTCTTATGCTGTGAGTGTGTGGGAGCTTGTAGCAAAGGGTTTGGGAGCATTTTGGAGGTGATTCAAGCAACAGGTAAGTGCATTTTGCTTCTATTTTTTTGCATTTTTATTACAATAGTTTGCATGTGCATTGTTATTAAAACAGTTTGCATGTGCATTTTTGTTACAAGTTTGCGTTTTTTCTTTAATTTTTTACAACATTCATGGCTCAATCAAGGGCAGCAAGGAAGGGGAAGAATGTCACCATTGGTGATGCCCCTCCTGTTCCACTTTCATAGGGTCTGTAAGTGTTCCCTCTATTGGAAGTGGGGCTGCAACAGAAGCTTCAAATGTTGAGGGCAAAATGGATTTAAAAAGACAACAGACTCAAGAAAACAAATATCCCTTGTCGAAGTATGTCACAAGATGTCAAGGGCCAAGCAGCAAGTTGAAGGGAGGAGGCAATGTTGCTTGGAAAAGCAACTATTGCAACAATCATTTCAAGAGAACTTATTACTGTGTGAAAGGTCATTTTTGGCTTTACTGTTGGTATTTCTAAGTTCAACCCATTAGAAATTCTTCCTATACTATCTGATTTATCTCTTCCTACTTGTTTAGTTACTTAACAAGTTATTTACCATGTAAATACTGAAAATAAATACAAGTACAATATCAACACATACAGATCATCAACTGAAAGTAAATAAGCACACAAGTGACACCGTTGTTTTTGGACTAATGTTCCCAAAAAAACCCAATGCGAGAAAACCGGTGTAGCTATTTAGAGGGTTTTATTATTATGTAGTTTCAGAATACACCCTGGGTGCCAAAAATGGCTCACCCAACAGAGAATGCCCTCGACAATAGTACCTCTCAGTCAGAGACAAATATTTCAGCTAAATTACCGGATGAACTATCCCACAGCAACAATGCAGCTTTTGATGCTCTGTGTCACTCTGATAGGGACTGCGTCACCCTATCCAGCGCTCAGTCTGTCCCACGAAATTCTCCCAGCGCTGCCTCTAGGCCCTGTGTCAGCCTCTCTGGCCCTACGTCAACCTCTCTGGGCTCTACGTCAACTTCAGGAGCCTCTACGTCAGCCCCTAGACCCTCTGCATCTCACACTCTGGCCCTCTATAGCTCTGCGCAACTCCTGGCTACCTCTGCATGGCCACTGGCTACCTCTGTGTAGCCTCTAGTTGGCTCTGCGTCAACCTCTCACGGCTCTACGATGATCATCCTGGTACTAACTCTTCCTCTTTGCTACATATTCACTGCCCCTCAGCTGCAGCTCAGATCACTCACTCGATTTCCTCAGCAAACCCGGCCCCAGAAAATCGAATTCTTGATCTCTCTTGGTGTGTCCTCCAACTGACTCTCAAGCCTCCTCTTATACTTTTCTTGTTGGTCCATCAACAGGCGAGATTAAATCTCTAATCAACGGCTAAGATTAGATTTGGCTTGATCCATGACTTTTTGACCCTTCTAACCCAGTTTTATATTAATATCCATTATATTTTATTTTTCCTAAGTTTAGACTTAGGAACTCCATTAAAAACATTAATTATTTTAATATCTCTCAAACCAGTTAGAATCTACCCAAACAATTTTTGGATCTTGGAGATATCATGTGTTTTAGCCTCTCCACCAATTTTCATGGCTAGAGCACATCCGATGCTACCCCAAATCAACATTTACCAGTGTGACAACCCATCTCAAATAATGGGTAGCATAGAAATATTAGCATCCATAAGAGGCATGCATACGAGAGTTACATATGCATGCATCACATGTACTGCACTAGTAATCCATATTAAATTAAGAAGAAATCCCAAGCATAGGATAAAAGAATTAATAATTGAAGATACTAAAATAAGTACTGAACTTACAATAATATATTGAATATATTAAATACCATCATCATAATAGGTAACTATAGTTTATTATATAAAATAAAATATTAATGCAATATACTATTCAAATCAAAATGGAAATACAATTTATACAAAATAAAATAATTGTATATAAATTAAAAGAAATTATAATATATATAACTCAAAAAAAGGAAACAAAAAAATATATTATGTATGGTATATAATAAAAGAAAAAGTGTTATATATATGATGCAGATTAAATAAAGTATAAGAGGTAAAACAAAAGGAAAAGTATTATGTGTTATATCATTTCTAAATCAAGCAAAATAATTAAGGCATGTTGCCCCATTAACATTTAAGGAGGGTGGTTGATACTATACGGGCATGTTTCAAAAAGATTATAAACATGTCACCTTTAGGATGGACCACCACTTATGAGCATAAATACCTCATCCTCCTCACAGAGATGAGGGAGGATTTTCCGACAGGCAAGCAATCGAATGAGATGGGGGAAAAGATTCGATGAAGAGGCAGTGAGGAGCGGAGCCTCAGGGGGGAATAAAAGGAGAACAAAGGAGATGAAGAAGGGGGAAGAAAAGAAGAGGATGGGTTCCCCATTGAAGAGCAAGTCTGAAAATTTGGGAAATTTTGGCAACTATTCTTGGAATTTTGGGCATGGGGGCCAGAACTCTTCAATTTTGAAGTCTTCTGGGTCTGGAAACCGGATAGGTTGATCTCAAATACGTTGGGAGGATTCAGTCAGTTTGGTAGCAAGAGCGGATTGGGAGCAACAAAAATAAAAATCAACTCCAAACGAGATTTCCAAGTAAGTAATTGCAATTAAATTTTGGTATTAGTTAAATTTCTGGTTAAAAGTAAAAATGTGCGTGAAATATGGTATCAAATAAATATCTAGTTAAATATAAAAATTCGGGAATTAAGGGCATTAAAACCAGGTTGTGGAATTGGAGCATGTACACAGGTGTCTTTAGCTAAGAGGAAAGAAATGGAAAAAGAGACCAATTTGGTGTGGCAAGAGTGGTTGCATCATCTAAGAAAAACAAGAATGATGATCCCCTTCCATTCTTGAGGAAAGCAGTAACAAATTTCCATTTGAGAGTTTTCGTGGGGGTGTGGATCAAGCAGCGAAAAGAAAGGCAGTAGCACTTCGTCCAATGGACAAGATTTTTCAAAAGAGAAGCGAGAAGAGCTTGATAGACCAATGCATTCTTTTTCTATCAGAACTTCATATCCTTTAATGTTGCACACTCATTTTTATTTCTTGAGATGTGTAGAGCTCTAACTCAAGGGGCTCCATCAGTGTATGTGCCTCTTAGATCATAGAATTTTAGAACCACATTGTCGACTAAGGCAAAGAAAGAGGTGGACAAAATGTTTGAGCCTATTAAATCAACATGGCCAACATCTAGGGTTAGTATTGTTTCTTATAGATGGATAGATCCAGCATGCCACCCACTCATCATCTTCATGGCTTCTTCCTTGAATGGACCAGTTTCTTGAAATCAGTGGATGCACTTGGACAATATAAGGATGCACAATATATTGGTGAGTTGTTCATTAAAGTTATTGAAGATGTAGGTATTGATTCTTGTGTGCAAATCATTACAAATAATGCACCTGTTTGCAAGGTTGTTGGCATGATTGTGGAAGCTAAATATCCACAAGTATTTTTGACACCTTGCATTGTCCCTTCCTTGAATTTAGCACTTAAATCTATTGTTTTTTATGTGCCTTGGATTGGAAGTGTTATTGAGGATGCACGACATATCCGCAACTTTGTACAACATCATACAAATGCCCTCACAATCTACAAGGAATACACCCATTTATCATTGTTGAAGATTGCACATACATGGTTTACCTCTTCATTCATCTTGTTGAAGAGGTTGAGGGAGATCAAGACCGCTCTTGGTGTTGGAAAATGTAACTAGGTTCGGTCTTCATTAAATGTATTTGAGTCATCTTGTAATCTACTTGTCAAAAGAATTAAAAAAAAATATTATTATTATTGTGACATATTAAAGCATGGGTTTCATGCTTGGGTCACCATGTTTTAGGTCAAAGTCCACATTAAGGACTTCTAGGATTTATTCTGTCAATCAGTGTTGATAATATCGCCGATATTTCGGCGATATTCGTAAATATCGCGCGATTTTGGTGAAAACGAAATTTCGGCTGGAAAATAGCGCGATATTTTCATGTTTTTAAATTCTCGCGAGATTTCCGAAATTTCGGCGATATTTTCATAAATATCGCGCTACGACTGTAAATATCGCGGGTTAGGTTTAATCGGGTTATAAAATGGTTATAGTGTTTTGCTTTTCCCGTCACTTTGTTAATGTTTTCGTGCGAGCTGGAGAGAGACGGAACCGGTGGCGGTCGGTGCTGCGAAGGAGGGTTTACCCGGTGCAATCGTCCGAGTCCCGACGTCTTCACTGTTCAATAATACAACCGTCAACGCAACGCTGCAGCCTGCAACACATTATATTGGTAATATGATATATCTATTGAGAAGCATAACCAGAACATACAAATAGCGTGGAGTTTTCTTTATCTTTTGAGTTACAAAGACCAATAATTTATTCTTGTTCATATATCTCTAATACTCTAAGACTATAAGTATGCCGAGACAGAGTGAGCTACTATAGGATCACCGAGATCCTTCTCACCACAATGATGCTTAGATTGTGACTGTCTATAGAGCATGTCGAGAGTGTATCACAAAGATCCTCATAATTATGCCAAGAACGTGACTGTGTGTGCTACTGTGGGATCCCTGAGATCATCTTCATCACCGAGACTAGAACTATGTTTTCTTCCTACACTGAGATTTTCACCAAGACTGTGACTGTGTTCTCCTTGTACCAAGAGCTTCATTGTCACAGCTATGTCGAGACTCGAGACTGTTACCAACTTACCACTGAGACAGTGAGAAGGTTACATTGTATTAATTATGAGATTGAGTTATTCTATGCCTTCCTTTTCTGAGCTGGGTTATGTCACTTTGACACAAGCAACAAGACTGCTTCCATATTTTCATGTAGATTTTCACTTAAGGTTTCATTTTATATTAGGCAACCAATATCTAAATTCTAAACCACCTTGGATATTACAATGACCAGCTCACCAGAACAGATCTTAATCGACTGTTACTAGTTTGTAATTACTTACTGTAATCACCACCGAGATTTCAGAGGTATCTGAGATCCTGTACTCCATTGGATCCATCGAAAATTAGTATTTACAAATCCTAGGGACCTAGACAAGCGGAAGCAAGTGAGATTTTTCATATGTATTATACTATTATGTACTATCTAGGAGTTAATCAACTAATTTTCTAAGAATCACGTTCTTTACAAATGAACAAGTTACACATACCTTTGTTTTTGTATGGTCCTTCCACGTCGGCTTTATGTGACTATTGAGGCCTATTTCTTATACATATATGATATATGTGCATAGATTTTTGTCCTTTCTCAACAGAAGTCTTGGTACCTTTTCATAAGAGACTGTGGCTTCAAATTTTTTACCTTTCAGCTAGGCTTATAAGGCTTTCAAACAATTCGGTCCTGATCAGTCAACAAGTAAATTTTATGCGGGCTTGAAAAAGGCTTCTTTTAGTCCATAATGAGATATTCTATTCCTTGAATTGATTACCCATAAAAATGTACAGACTCCTGAAGTTCTCAGATTTCTGAAATGAATATATCATTATGGACATCATATATATCAGTGTTTTCTTCATATTTATGTGCCAATGTGTTTAGTTCATGTTGTTATTGCTTTATATGTTTAGAAATCTGAAAAAAAATGAATATATTATGCATTTTTTATGCTTGCCGATATTTGCCGATATTTTGCCGATATTTTCGCCGATATTTCCGATAAGATATTTTCCGGACCCTCGCCGATATTTTCCCGATACCGATATTATCAACACTGCTGTCAATAGAGTCATTATACTCTTAAAGAGACCCTTCTTGGGCTTTTGAATCATGTAAAAAGGTTAAGTATTGAGTCAAATGTAATTTAAGTATCTTCCACATCAAGTCGGCCTAGAAGAGATCAACTCGACCTAATCACATCAATTCGACCTCCCTTGAAGCCTATAAATAGAAGCAAGTTGAATTCATTTGGAGCACACTCTCTCACAAGAAAGTTCATATCTCTCAAAGCCGGAAGAAGCGTGAAGTAGAAGAAGAAGTGGAAGGAAGTGTAAGTTGGGTGGAGTCTAAGGAGAAGAAGAAAAAGGAAATTTGGTGCCTCTCTCTCTTTGTTTCGTGCCCTAGTTTGGAAGATCGAAGTCTCTCAAGTTTCGTTGATGCCAGAAGCTACCTAATGTCAAAAGTTGCTTGATGTTGGACACTGCTACATAGTAGAAGTTGCTGGAAGAGAGGTCGAAGATCTGGGAGGTTGACTTAGTGTGGAGGGAAGGTTTGGTCTTTGTCTAGGGTGAAGAGTCTCAAAGAATACTATTGAAAGGAAGAGAATTTTGACTGGGTTTTCCCCTCGAGGAGCGTTTTTCCGTGGCATAGTGCCTATATCTAGTGTCCATTGTTTTATGCTCTTTTGCTTTGGTAATTGATTGATGAACTAAAATAAAAAAGATATAAAGAAAACCTAATAAGAAGTCAAGAACATCACAAGTAATTATCAAGTATAAGAAAATATTTTTGCCTTTCTGATTTTCTAACACGGTATCGAACCTTTGGTAAAGAAAGAAGAAAAAGGCAGTCTCAAGCACTTGATCAAGGAACCATTCAAAAGGATTATCTCAGGGAAGGAGTCTATTATTTTCAAGGAAGATGTCTAAGAAAATCAAGGGAGAGAACAAACTTGAAGCAACCTCAAACTACAAGTCTTCAACGAAGAGGATTGACCTCATCCTTGAAAAGAACAAGGTACTAGACTTGGTCAAAGAAAAAGTAAAGAAGCCTACAGATGCCTCTGGTGATGCTGACAAAGTAAAGTTTAGAGAATTGGAATTGGTGGCCATGACTCTAATGGTAGAAGGAATAAAGGACAACCTTGTCCCATTTATAGCAAACATCAATCATGCCCAGGAAATGTATGAAGCCTTGTCAAAGTTATTCACTATTAAGAACATTGGTCAAGTGGCAAGCTTGAAGAATGAACTAAGGACCACAAAGATGACTAGAGAAGATGCAGTGGCCTCCTTCTTCGTGAAGATAGCAAGAATTAGAGATGATCCTTTGGCCATTGATGAAATTGTTCCAAACAAAGAACTCATGATCACTGCTCTATTAGGTTGCCACCTACTTGGGGTGCATTTGTTGCATGTCTTAACAGTTGAAAGGAAGCTCCCACTTTTGAAGAACTATGGATTGCCAGCAATCAGAAATAATTGAGGATCTCATTAGTTGCCAATTCTAAAGATGTTTCAAATTCCTACATTGCTCAACATAAACAAAAGAAATCGAAAGGACAAAGGAAGAAAGTTGACATGTCCAAGGTAGAATGCTATCAATGTCATAAGAAGGGTCACTACAGGAGTGATTGTGGCGACAATCCAAGAAACAAGAAGAGAGAAAGAGATCAAGCTAATGTTGTTGAAGAGGAAGACTTAAAGAAAGCAATACCTGAAGAATCTGACATAAGGAACTTACACTACTAAGTCCTTTGATTGTAGCCTTAGATATCTTATTTTATATTTTTGATGTTTTAGAATTTTTAGGTTTTTAACATGCTTTTGGAAAAACATATTTTTTTGTTTTATAAGCTTTGGAGGGAGCCCCCAACAACTCCCAAAGATAAGTATCTCATTTCCTTTCAGTTTCCGATTTCATATACTCATTTAGCTTTGACTATATTAAATACTAATCATCATTCTCCCTCTATTGTCTTGATTAGGAAAAACATCTGTTATATTCTCAAGGAGTATGAAAGAGGACCTGTCAAGACAAGGTTTGTCAAGGAACAAAGGTATGCTTTAAAACATTGATTTCTTTATAATAAATGTTTATTCATTTGACAATCTATTACTAACATTGTAGTGACTAACTATAGTGAATCATATTGATTCTTATTTTGGGTGATTCATCACTTGATAAATCTACCCCACTCCTATTCTTAACTAATTTTTATAGAACCCTTGACAGGCTCTCTGGAAAACCCTAACCTAAGGGTATGCTAATGTGAATGCCTGAAACCGTAAACTACTTAGGGATATTGAGAAATGCTATTTGAAGTTTTTATTGATGATGACATGTTTGGGATTTTGGTATGATCAGGAAAACCTAAATTGTTAGGATTGAATGATAAAGTCTAAAATCCTGAACCTTTGAATGTTTTGGTAATTTTGGGTTTGAAACCCTAACTCATTAGGGTTGGGTGGAATGTGTAAGCAAGACCCTTATAATGTCTTACAAATGATTTCCTTGATATGTGTGTGCTTGTCTGATCGAACCCTAGTCTAATCAAGTTTGTTGTATGTCTAAATCTTATTGATCTTTGTAAAGTTGGGTTTGACTAACACATGATATGAAATGCCTATGCATGTTGATGAAGTCCTAGATGTATGAGTTAACCTATTTGTCGATGAATCCTACGGCTTGGAACTAAGCCCCAGTCAAACTTTGTTTTTCAAGGATGATAGTATTTGTGAAATTCTAGGGTTTTGGAGTTGAACCTTAGTAGAAGTAAAATCTCTGATGTATCATGACAATATGATGATTTGAGATTTGTGTAAGATTGTTGAAATCTGAGTTTTAGTTGGGATTGATGTTTGATTGAAAATACAAGGTTTGCAATTAACCCTAGTAGAAATTGGTCATGTTAATGACTAAGCTGTGATTGGTTTTGATTGAGTAATACTCTTATATGAAATCTAGGATTTGTATCAAACCCTAGTGGAAGTCTAACATATGAATTCTAAAAGTTGTTACATGCTTTGTTGATCTATATTTGTTTGAATTGTTTCTAGGGTTTGCTATGTGTTGTAGTAAGGTATAGCATAGCTTTGGAAGAAACATTGAAACCCTAGATATAATGAAAATCGTTATGAAGTAGCCTAGGGTTTATGACGAAGTCCCTACCAAGATGTTGAAGTGTATGTGTCTCTTGTTTAAGTTTGGGTATCTGATATATGTAAGGTTTAAATGCTTCCGTAATATGATATGGCTAACTTCATGCTTCTATAGTTTTGGTTGTACTTGCTATCTAAGTTGTGTAGGTATACAATCTTCAATATGGTGAAGATGTCTGTTGCTGTGATGAGCATGATGGGGATGATGATAATGAAATGAACAAAGTTCGTCCTTTAGAATTTACCTTAGACTATATTTTATTTTATTTTACTAGAGTAATTGAAATGTGAATGGCCAAAGGCCTTTTTTTATTTTTTAATTAACTAATTCTTTTTTTTTAACTCTTTTCGTTTATAAGTGGCCTAGGGCCTGACCGAAAATGGAGAAACTCCAAACTCTGAACATGCTTCAGTTACACAACAACAAGGTTGATGGGAGGTTGATGGCCAAAGGCCTGGCGATCAGCCAAACCTGGCTCTGATACCAATGAAACGACCACTAGTCGTATACGCAACGGAAATATTAAAATACTTCGCAGACAAAGACATCCATTGTAAGATAGTAATTGTAAATGTATATTGTATTAAAGAATTGATGTAGGGTGATACAAATGAGAATGAGGGTCTTGTATATATAGCCAGGTAAGTACCCTTTCACTAACGGTTATGTCCTTAGGGACATACATTTTCATTAATTATTAACTAATTAATCATTAATCTTATTTGTTGTCTTTTACCAAATGAAGCAAACAAAGTTCATTCTTTAGGTTAAATACTCCAGAAGACTTGGAATATAAGGATATCCATTAAGGATACATATATTATATATTAAATGTATGAATAAGAATATGTTACAAATTGGAGTTTTGTTTGTACGGGTAAATCTCTCGAAGGTGTTGATAGCATGTTGGTTACCAATCAATTTGATTGGGAGAGATTGGTCATCCTTGATCTGTTGGATCAAGAAGTGTTGAGGCTTTGTCAGCGAAGCATTGCCTGGGAGGACATCTGGCCGGCACTTTGTGTTGATCTCTAGGTCCCCAAGTTGGAAAAGGTGGTGTTGACTATAGAGCTCTCTTTTTGGATACACACTTGGATTTTTGGGTTGGTGGTTAGCAAGTAAGCCCGATGGTATCTAGAGAGGTTGAAAGCTTGATTCCATCGTATTCCCACTTGGATAGATTTTCCTAGTCAGGAATCTAGCCTGTGGCAATGTGGTTCCTAAACTGTTGAGAGACCAATGGATAGATTGCCCTGGTCAAGAATCTAGTCCATGGCATTGGGATGCCTAAAGTTCTTCATGGTTCATATAGTTGAGATCTTCCTTGTACTTGTATATGATGAATACCTCCTTAGTTAAGAGGGAGTGTTGGAAAATGTAACTAGGTTTGGTCTTCATTAAATGTATTTGAGTCATCTTGTAATGTACTTGTCAAAACAATAAAGAAAAGAATTTTTATTATTATTATTGTGACTTATTAAAGCATGGGTTTCATGCTTGGGTCACCATGTTTTAGGTCAAAGTCCCCATTGACAACTTCTAGGATTTATTCTAAGTCAATAGAGTCATTGTACTTTTAAAGAGACCCTTCTTAGGCTTTTGAATCATGTAAAAAGGTCAAGTATTGAGTCAAATGTAATTTATGTATCCTCCATATCAAGTTCGCCTAGAAGAGATCAAGTCGGCCTAAGGACATCAATTTGACCTCCATTGAAGCCTATAAATCGAAGCAAGTCGAATTCATTTGGATCACACTCTCTCACAAGAAAGTTCGATATCTCTTCAAGCCGAAAGAAGTGCAGAGTAGAAGAACAAGGGGAAGGAAGTGCAAGTTGGGTGGAGTCTAAGGAGAAGAAGAAAAAGGAAATTTTGGTGCCTCTCTCTCTTTGTTTCGTGCCCTAGTCTTTGAAGTTTCGTTTATGCCGGAAGCTGCCTAATGCCAAAAGTTGCCTGATGTCGAAAGCTGCTACATAGTCGAAGTTGTTGGAAGTAGGTCGAAGATCTGGGAGGCTGACTTGGTGTGGAGGGAAAGTTTGGTCTTTGTCTACGGTGAAGAGTCTCAAAGAATACTATTTAAAGGAAAAGAATTTTGACTAGGTTTTCCCCTCGAGGGGCGTTTTAACTTTTGCCCTAGCATAGTGCCTATATCTGGTGTTCATTGTTTTATGCGCTTTTTCTTTGGTAATTTCTTGATGAACTAAAAGAAAGAAGATATAAAGAAAACCTAATAAAAAGTCAAGAACATCACAAGTAATTATCAAGTATAAGAAAATATTTATGCCTTTCCGATTTTCTAACACTTGGGGCCATGGTTATTTCAGAGTTTCGGTCCTTTTGGAGATAGACGGATCAAGATGCCTCACAAAGAGTCAAGGACACATTGTTAGACGATGATTGGTGGGAGAGGGTAGATCTCACTATTAAGATCATGGACCCTATCATTGCTTTGCTACGAATTGCAAATACAGACCAACCCATCCTAGAAGAGGTTTAAGAGGGATAGGATTCCATGATTGAGTCTGTGACGTCATCAGAGGCCTTCTTCACCACTATACAGGATATTCTTGTTAGCAGATGGCAAAAGAATTGCAGACATTTGCATTGTTTGGCTCACTCATTGAACCCAAAATAGTACAACCATGAGTGGCTGAATGGTGGACCTTCCTGCAGATTCCCTCCTCACACGGATGGTGAAATTTCACAGGGGAGGAAGGATGCATTGATGCAGATTTTTTCAGGATAAAGCATCCCTTGATGAGGTGGAGGATGCCTTTGCGGAGTTTTCCACTAGCACTGGTCAATTTGTAGAGTATGATGTGAATAGAGACAGGGGGGCTAAGAAGCCTTATTCTTGGTGGGCAACTCATGGGGCAAAAATCCCTCATCTACAGCAGTTAGCCATGAGGCTCCTCTATCAGGGGACTTCATCCTCTTGTTGCGAGAGGAATTGGAGCACATATGAGAATTTGTATAGTGTCAAGAAGAGTAGGCTTGAGCAGTGCAGGGCAGAGACAATGGTGTATGTGCACACCAACCTCGTCTTATTTACAGGCAGAGGGACGAGTGGTTTAAGGGAAATAAAACGATGTGGGATGTCTTTCCTAATGATATGGGTTTGGAAAGCAATGTTGAGTTGGCTTTGGCCAACTTGGATCTTAATGAGCCAGTGCTAGAGCCTGTCACTTTTGATGATGGTGATACTCTTGGGGGTCATCCTCCACACCGAAAGATACAGAGATGACATTGGATACAGAGAAGCTGGATGCAGCAGAGGAGAGTAGTGGTGACCATGATAGTGATGTTCGTTTTGATGATGATGATTGATTACTCATGAGCTACCTACTGCTTTGTACTTGTAGTTGTTTCGTATTTACTATTTCTATTTTCCATTGGCATTGCTACTACCTATGTAACACATTTTGATTTTGATGACTTAATGAGAAAATTGCAGTTTCTTGTCTTTCTCCTATTGGATCATTGATGAATTTGTCACAATTGTATTTTTTTGCATAATGTTACTTTCTCTTACAATTTTTAAATTTACAATGTATAATCTAGATCTATGTCTGAAATTGTATCATGAATGAGAATGTGTAAGAAATATCTAATTTTTAATATATATAACGTGTCCTATGTGTCGGACACTCGAATTTTCGTGTCCTACGTGTCACGTGTCCCTGTGTTAGGTGACTTAGTCAAGCACATGATGCTCCATCCATAAAAGGGAACCCCTGTCTTGTCCCAAACCTGATGAGCCATAAACTGCCTCATCGTTAAGGGGTAACAAATGCTAAATCTTAAAAAGCAAGTTTAGGCTCCTAAGCTATGCACCCAAATCAAAGCGTTATCATAAAGAACTAAAAGGCACAACAGAGGGGTGGAAAAAGCAAGCCAAGGAAAGGGGTAACTCATGCCTCCACAATTGCTCCCTCCTTGCATCTAAACACTCAGGATGTTGGACCACAATTAGCTAACTTTATTATGGTGACCTGCCCTAAAATCATGCCCACTCCATTGCCACCATCGTCACATGCACCAATGGATTGATGGGCTAACTTGGGACCTGCCACTTCCCCTTTGTTGAGAAATCTAGGGCAGCTAGATTAAGTCTTCTTTTAGATTGATTTCCTTACATTAACAAGTTCTTGTGATGTTATATTACATCCTTTAGTTATTATTATGTTTTCTTCATCATCAAAATAAATGCCAAACAAATGAAGATCTCAGACACAAGAAAAGAACACAAGATGTAGGCACTCAACCAGGGCAATACCCCTATGAAGGGGAAAACCTAGTTAAACTCTTCCACTAGTAGATTCAAATCAAGATGAGACAAACTTGACCCTTTTGACCAGAGACATGAATTCCCTCCATCAAGTTATCCCTCAACTAGAGTAGTCATCAAGAATTTTGTCTTTCCTTTCCTGTAGCTTCTACAATTTGGTCTATCAACTTCAGCCCTGCAATTGTCTTCAAGATAACACGTGTGATACAAACAAATACTTGTTTTTCTTCTTTCATCATTGGATTTCTCTTCACAGTTATGAAACAGTCTCTTTTATGGCCTTTGCACTTCATCCTTTCTTCTTTTCCATTACAAATCTGAGTGCCTCTAAATAGGTCGGGTTCTCTTGCTATATATAGTGGTTGGAGTCTGTTCTTGAGGCTGACATGATGTATGCTTGAGGCCGACTAGTTGAGCTTGAGGCCAACTTGAAGGGATGAGATTGCTGACTTGGTGGAGGAGTATAAGACACATAAAAATTCTTTTTCTTGACATAAGCAGCCCAACAAGGGTCTAATATAATAATTTTGACTTTTGACTTAATACAAAAATCCTATGAGCACACAATGGGTGCCTTGACCTACTAACCATTGACCCAAGCATGAAACCCATGCTTTAATAAGTCAATTTCTTTTAATAAAAAATTATTTTTTTTCTTTGACAAATACAATTATGAAGACTGACACTAGTTTCTTCTTCAACACTCCCTCTTAACTAGGGAGGTATTCATAATTACATATATACATAGGTACAAGGATGATCTCAAAATGATATGTTCTACGAAGAGTTGCAGCACACGCAGTGCTGCTTAGGCCATCATCATATCAAACACATCTAGTCAGAGGCTTTACTTCTTCAACTTTTCCAGCAACACCAAACTCAACCTCCGCACTTCATCCAAAAACATCCAAGTCTTGTTCAGAATTTTATCAATCATGAATAACCATTAGTATTTCTTCAGTTATTCTCCGAATACAAACATCCTCATGGCCTTTTCATCAAGTCGTTCACTTCTCTTCAAGCTCCCTCTCAACTAGGGAGATATATACTTTCCTTTATCAAAGTAACTAGGGGACAAGTCCGTCAACTATCTTATTCGTCCAGTTACACAAGCTCTTCCTTTTTGCATCAACATTACATCGAAGAACTTCAATATTTCAAAGTTTCGTTCCTTCAAGAACATCATCCTTTCTATGGCAACAAGATCATCCATTCATTTTTAATGTCATCAGCTCCCTCTTTCCACCATGCTCATTATTATTATCAAGTCATCTTTAATTATGAAAATCTTCAACATCTTAAATATTATGTACCTGCATATCTTTAACAACAAGTACAACCAAGTACAAATATACAGAGGCATGAAGTCAATTATATCAAAATCATGTTATTACAATGGAAGCATCAAAATAATCAAGCTTTAGACATCAAATACCTAAACCTAGTTAGGTTCATAGTCAACAAAGGTTGCATCTTTTATATTCTAGACTTTATCAACTTACTAGGGGTTTTGTCATAAACCCTAGATTCCATTGTCGAGAGTTAAAGGCTTATATATCAACAACTAAATCAAGTTAGCAATCCAATCATAGCAGTTTACATTTTCAATATTATGCTTTAGAATTTCAAGTCAAGCTTCACTAAGGTTTAGTCACAAACCCTAGATTTCATCAATGAAAGGATATCAACAATCAAGTTAGCATATTAGCATTTCATATACAGGGATTCATTCTTATATCAACCTCTTACTAAGGTTTTTATTACACACATCTAACTTCAAAAAGTAGATATACAACAATTTGATTAGACTAGGGTTTCAATTATGTGGAAGCTCATACACCTAGGTTTTCATTCCTAGGACTAACTATTGCAGGGGTTTTGACATAAAGCCAAATTCACTAAACCCTAAAATCTAGGGTTTTATTATTTAACTTGGATATTATCGACAAACCCTAAAAGGCTAGGCTTTCATAAGCCATAAACATCAATAGTAAAATTTGTATTTCTAGTATTTATTAACAAACCCTAGGTAGACTAAGGGTTTCATTGCCAACATACCCTAAGCATCAAGAGGCTAGGGATTTATAGTGAACCCTAATGGTTAGGATTTCGCCAAAAATGATCACAAAAGAGACAATATGATAAGGGTAGATTCAATCTAATGATTAATCACCCTAACAAGAATCCTTATGATTCAAAACCCTAAACATAAGAAAGTTAGTAATACAAGGCAAATTTCAAAATAATTGTATCTTTTAATGAAGAAGTTTAGCTACAAAATCTTATGGTTTTTAGACATATCTTGAGTTGCTCCTTTTACAAAGTTACAAACCTTGCAGGCTTTCCTTGAAGTGCTCCCTCTGAATTTAGCCATAATCTTTATACCTGCAATACTTATTGACAAATACAACCAAGAAAAATATGTGATACCAAAAGCATGATGTCAATTCGACAATCTAGGGTTTCCATGGAACAATGGAGGATGGAATCCTAGGGTTTCCAAGTACAAAACCTAGATCTAGTAAGAATCAAATTATCATCTTCATCAATCATTACTAGGGTTTACTATACACCCTAGACTACCTACAAACCCTAAAAATCAAGGGTTAGTGTTTCTATGAGGGAACAAGCAAGTTAGGGTTAGTGTTTCCATATGGCTAGGGTTTCTCATGTACCATTTAGGTTTTACAATCCTAGATATTAAAACAATGGAAACTACAAACCCTAGAACCAATTCAACCCTAAAAATATGTTAGATTCTTAACAAAAGAATATACATACTTTACAATTATGTACCTTTGTCCTTCATAACTATGGAGGTTGCTTCAAGGTTTGCTACTAGAAGCCATGATCTTCTTATCGTCTTCAAGACTGCCAAATGCTTTCTTCTTACAGTGGACAGACATTCCTTTGACTTTTATGAGTGACAGCTATAAGACTTCAAGGTGATCTTCTATTACTGATTTCTAGGAGACTATTCCTTCTCAAAGATCTTCAATTTAAGTCAGGAGCTTGATGTCCTTTCTATCACTGCTACAAGAATGTAGCTTCTTCCATTGTTAGATACATGTAGCTTTTCCTTTTGTAGACTAGACCCTAGGTCTAGAACTTCTCACTGTTGTATAAGAGAAATGAACATAAATGTTGCTAACTGTACTTGAGATGACCCTCTGGATAGGGTCTTGTCAAAGACACTGATATATGCATTTTGAGATTGACCTTCAACTACCGATCATATGTTTGGTGTAGCCTTTCAAATACTATGATATTTAGGTTATAATTGTGCTCTTACTAATACTTCTTACGATGTAAAAGAACTGATATATACTCCTTCAGGAAGTCAGCTTCCTTTTATTGTCTAGGCTAGGCTTTTTCACAAGACTATTGTATAGGTCTGATATTTTCTCTATAGGTGATTATAGATCGTTTGAAGACTTCTTAACGCCTTGGTCTTTATTCTTCAAGATGCACTAGACTGTAATACGGGTCCTGGCCCTTTCCCAATATGACTATGGTTGAACTTATGCTCAGAACTCGTCTTAGGTGGTTGAAGCTTTACGTAAGGCCTTCCAATGTATATATATGCCCAGAACTTAGTAATAAGAGACACGATTCCTCTTCTAGTGTGATTGTATCCTTATGACAAGCCTTCCAATAAAGCCTATAATACCTTCAACGAATTCAGTCTTGAACTCTTTCAAGTGGAGATACTTTGCTAGTTTACAAGGAGCATACTTGATAAATATGATATTTGAATTATGTATTCATAGAGGTGTCACAAGATATTTTTGGATTTCTAGGGATACACAGAATTTCGGATCCTTCTGGAGTGATTTCAAATTACAAGAATGATGCTTAGGACTTTGATCGCTAGTACAAGGAGCTTTGCCCTTAGAGAGTTGTCTTTTCACCTCTTATATTCCTTGCGACCTAACTACTGTGTCAGAATTTGCTTTTGTCTCCTCTAGGAGTTCGGTCCTAGAAGACTTGCTTCATCTTCTTGTCTTAAAGCCTCGGTGACCTTCTTACTGCCCTTATGCAAATGAACCTTGCTCTGATATCATGTTGAGAAATCTAGGGCAGCTAGATTAGGTCTTCTTTTAGATTGATTTATCTTACATTGATAAGTTCTTGTGATGTTATATTACTTCCTTTAGTTATTATTATGTTTTCTTCATCATCAAGATAAAGGCCAAACAAATGAAGATCTCAAAAACAAGCAAATAACACAAGTTGTAGGCACTCAACCAGGGAAAAACCCCTATGAAGGGGAAAACCCAGTTAAACTCTTCCATTAGTAGATTCAAATCAAGATGAGACAAACTTGACCCTTTTGACTAGAGACACGAATTCCCTCCATCCACCAAGTCAGCCCTCAACTGAAGTAGTCATCAAGAATTTCGTCTTTCCTTTCCTGTAGCTTCTGCAATTTGTTCTATCATCTTCGACCCCCGCAACTATCTTCAAGATAACACATGCGACAGAAACAAATACTTGTTTTTCTTCCTTCTCCGTTGGATTTCTCTTCACATTTATGAAATAGTCTCTTTTATGACCTTCGCACTTCCTCCTTTCTTCTTTTCCATTACAGATCTTAGTGCCTCCAAAATGGTCGAGTTCTCTTGCTATTTATAGTGGTCAGAGTCTGTTCTTGAGGCCGACAGATGTATGTTTAAGGTTGACTAGTTGAGATCGAGGCCGACTTGAAGGGATGAGGTAGCTGACTTGGTGGAGTATAAGACACAAAAAAAAAAAAATCTTGGCATAAGCAGCCCAAGAAAGGTCCAATATAATAATTTTGACTTTTGAGTTAACACAAAAAACCTAGAGCACACAAAGGGTGCTTTGACTTATGGACCATTGACCCAAACATGAAACTGATGCTTTAATAAGTCATTTTTTTTAATAAAAAATTATTTTTCTTTCTTTGACAAATGCAATTATGAAGATCGACACTAGTTACATCTTCAACATCCTTGGCGGTTGGAAACACCTAATAGGGTTGTCCATCTAACCATCCCTAACAAAAGGAGGGAACACTTATGCCGACATGGTCTACTTACATATTTAAAGGTGATCTTTGTGTGAAGTATTATTATGCCCCTAAAATTAAATATGGTCCACTATGATGCATCCATGGTTTTTGTACCTAATGGCTATTGTGTTGAAAATGTAACTAGTATCGGTCTTCATAATTGTTGTCTAGCTCATGACATTCCTATATATTTATAAAGAGAAGAAAAAAGAAAAAATATTGTAAAGATCAAAGAAAAAATATTTTATAAGCATGGGTTTCAAGCTCAAAATATTATGTTTATAGGTCAAAGCACCCATTGAGTGCTTCTAGGATTATGTTATGATTCATTGTCTTTGTCATCATGTTCTAGACCCTTCTTGGGATTTTTATGTTAAGAGAGAAAAAATATTTTTATGTAAAATGGTCATGTATCACTCCTCCACCAAGTTGGCCTACCCTTCCTTCATGTCGGCCTCATAAGGAAGATTCAACCTGTAATATTCCTAATTATCCGTGGCTAACTGGAATATTCGATTTTGCTCAATTTTGCCTTCTATAGTTATTTATAAATAAAAAGGTGAGGAAAGGGGGACATAACTCAATTTATGAATAAAGTCACTCCCTAGTAGCGCAACGTTGTAACTTAAAAGGGGAGCCAAGGGGGCCCAAGGACCACGTAGAGAATGGGCCCACGTAGACACTTGGAGGGACTGTCCAGATGGAGAAGGAACACGTGGCAAGAGAGAGGCTACGTTGGAGAAGGTGGGCCTTAGGGTTTTGAGAGAGGCCAATGCTATAAAGGAGAGAGGAGCCTCCTCATTTTGATCATTCGATTATGTTGCATTTGAGCTAGTCACTTCGACTTAGAGCACGCTAGCTGTTTAGCTTATCTGCAACACTGTTTAGTGCATCGAGTGTATCCGTTCGGAGATCTCATCCTTAGCCCCGGGGGACTTCGAGTGCCTGCTCGGGCAAGGTAGTTTCAACAGTATTTTGCAGGAGGAGCGATTTCTAAAGTTGAGGAGGAACTGAGCCTTTTGATGACTGCGCAGTCTTGAGAGGGAGGATGCAGTCACTTTTGGTAGGAGCTCCGGATTGAGTTTGTGTGGAGGATTTGAGCTTGGAGATTGAGCAAGGGATCAACCCTTGCATATTGGAGGATTTTGGCAGAGTTTCGGGTAGAGTTTTGGAAGATTCTCTTCAGGGGCAGTGCAAATCCTTGAGGGATTGCGTAGATCCCCAAGGGGGTGATTTTCGGGGGTCAGCTATTTTAGAAAAGCTTTCTGGGCTTTTCTAGGTTTATTGAGCAAAGGTTGATTCCAGAGTTTCAGCGTTTTCTGAGGAGGGGAATAGCCCCAAATCCTCATTTGATTCCAGTAGTAGCAGCAGCACAGCAGTTTGGACGCAGTTTAGAGAGAGGCCATTTCCTTACCATTCTGAGTGTATTTCTTCACTTGCCTTGTGCAAGTCGAGGTGCCATCTTTCTGATCACCTCTTGTACTCTTTCCATTACTCAGTATAATAAAATGGCTTAGCATTTCTCTCTGCATTTCTTGAGTATCTGTTTATATTCCATGTATACATTATTGTATGTTGCAGTACTGTTATTTCTCTGGTTGGGGTTTGCTTGTGTTTGAAAGATATCTCTGATAAGGGATATTATAGTGGTATCAGAGCATAGATCTGGCTCAACCTGTGGAGCTAGCAGTCTATGACACCTAGGGAGAAGCCCTACATCTGTTACAGAGGTAGGAAATACAGAGATATTGAGTGTAGGTTGGAGAACACCTACAGAGAGGGAGACTATGTTCGGGTGGTGGACACAGAACAGGAGGAGCCTGTGGTGAACACAGAACAAGAGGAGCCTGTGGTGGACGCAGAGTAGGAGGATCCGATGGCAGATGATGACAAGAAGAAATTTGCGGACATGCTCCTCCAATCAATGCAGGATCTGTCGAGGCAGATCGAGGTGATGGGGCAGAGGTTCACGGCGGTGGAGGCTAGACAGCGTGAGAGCCCACGGGTTTTCCAGGTTGGTGAGGGATCAGGTGCAACTCACCATTTGCCAGAGCAGGGTGCCACTCAGCGTGATACTACTCAGCAGGTGGCCTCACATGCCCCTACATGCTCTACCATGCCCACTTTCCTAGGAGCAAACACGGGGGCCGGAGCCCAGCAAGAGGCAAAGCTCGGTCATATGGACGTGTTGACCACTACCGGTCAACTACCCATGCAGTACCCCCCCCTTTCTTTGCTCATAGGGGCAGCACCTGATCAGCATGTCCGTGCCATCCTGCCATCATCAGCAACTTGATCATTTTGATTGTAAACCCAGTCTGCATGTATTAATTGTAAATAATCTTAGCAGACATGAGTCATGTATGTATTTTGCCTAGGTGGACCTAACTTTCTGATGATAATCTACGTCCCGAAAGGTTTTTCGTCTCACCGATCCACGGATCGGCAGAGTTTTCCTTCAAACCTGACCCCAAAGCCGGGATTGATTTTGTCATTAGAACTTTAGGAGAATCCTAGTGTGTTGATCTGCTAGATTATCGTGGTGTCGCAGAGCTGGGTGATTTATGAGGGTCTGTATTAAGTGGGCTTGTCCCCTTGAGATGTAAATTGTAAAAGTCATGATGTAATGTGTCCTGAGGGTCGAGAAATGTTTTAAATCCCCTCATGAGTCCTAAGTCCTAGGTCCTAGGTGATGTTTCCGAAAGCTTAGTTCAGTGATCCATGGTAAATGAATTAAAAAACTAAAAAATGAATAAAAATAATAAAATAATAAAAAATTAAAAAATGTAGCAAAAACCCTAACTAATAAAATAATAATATTTTAAGTTAATAAATCGACGGATGAGATCAAGAGATGTCTTGATCCTCATCAATGGTCGAGATCATTTCTACATGGATCACTCGAACTAGCCGTTAGGATCATTTCCTTTATATAGGGTCTTAGGGGGTCATTTCAAGGCATCTGATCTGTGAGTCTGTACTGAAAAAGCTCTCTTGTAATCTGATTTCTAGTTAATAAAAGAAGACTTTGGGGTCCAAATCGTGTTGGTGTTACTCTCTGGAATTGCTGTCAGATCTTTAATTTTCTGCATATTTCAGTTTTCAGCCATTAATCATAGCTTGTTTTTAGAGTAGTGTGAGCACAGGTATCTTGTTCACCTGCTAGGGTTTGAGGGCTGCTAGGGTTTCTAAAATAATGGCAGGTATCTCCATTATTTCCTGAGATCTAGCAGCATTCTCTCTCTCTTTGCTGATGGTTGCTTGAGATGTGCAGGAAAACCTTTCTGAAGGAAATTGTGGGCGTTTGGGGAAGTTCTAGGCTGAACCAGCCGACTCCCACTGGCTTTTCTGTGCAGAGCCCGGCTGATTGTTCCCTGGGTTAATCATTCAAAGTTTCTTTTCTGTTTTACATTGAGAGATTTTCTTTCTGTTCACAGTGAAGTTCAAAATTTCTGATATATTGAAAACATTACTGCAATTACTGCTAAATCTGGCTGTTAAGGGGCCAAATCTGTAAATTATTAGCTGATCTAGGGTTTTCAAGATTCTGCCTTTTTTACAATTTTTTCATTAGGGTTTTCAGTTTTGGTTTTATGTACATATTACTTGTGGGGTGATCTGGTCTATTTCAAGTTGCAGGGTTTCTCAAGCATCCAAGGTTTCATCAGAGCTGTCTGCCGCTCAGGGGATCAAGCTTCCTGCAAAACATTTGCTGCTGCATGAACCAGCCAGAACCATTTATGGGCTAATAATGAAAGAAAAATATTGATCCGTTTTATAAATCACTGCTGGGGGACTTATGTTTCAGGACAAACGCCGGACGCATCGCAGAAAGGAGACAAAACTATGTATAATGTGTAAAGACGCAGCGTGAAGCCGTTCGTCTCTTTCTTGCTCAGTCAACAGAAGGCAATAGTATGATCTTCTCTATATCAGATCTGAGTACCCAGGTGCTTGCTGCCGCTGTCGAATCTGGCCGCCAAATCGATTCATTGTTTATGTGCTTGTGCATCCATCCTTTGCTGAGCCAAGGTTTCAAGACCATATCCCATCAGCAACACACGCTCCTCACTCATGCAAAGGTTCTTCAGTCCTCAGCGTGAATGAACGCCGGATTTGTGGTGCGTTCTGAAACGCAGGTCATCACATTAAACCAGCAAGAGGAGCCACGGTTTCCAGGCATCGGAAAAAATCAAATGAGGTAACTTCTGAAACGAGTTGAATCTCTGCCTGTCGAGAGCCCTTAAATCGCTTTCGTTTTCTGCTGATGGATATCGTAATGATCAGCTAATGCGTATTAATATAATGGTAATGCGTTTTTTGTTTTCCGACGGCTAGGGTTCCTCTGCTCCCTTTCCCGATCAGTTGCGTCGTTTTTCTTTTATGTCTGCGTGAGTTATATGTGCGGACCAGTGAACTCAATTTTTTGGTTTACGCTTTGGTTATTCGATTTGATGCGTTGTGGTTTCTCATATGTTACAGCATACGTTAGCATAGTTTTGGGTTCACGTTTCGATTCAACATGAAAGCGTATTCGACTTGTATTTGGTTTGAGTATTTTGATAGCCTAGCGTAATGTTGTAGATTTTAATGTGTTTTACATAGTTACGTTTTTAGTTTTTTAGATTTTGATTTAGTTTTTTTTAGATTATAGTTTAGGTTTGTATATTCACATAATTTATTTTTTTAGATTTTAATAGTTACTTTATTTTTAGTTTTAATTTTTTAGGATTTTAAAATTTGTAAAAAAAAATATATATATATATAAAATAAAAAATGAAAAAATATATTTTAGTTTTATTTTTAATGGTTAGAATTTAGTTTTAGATTTTTTCCTTTTTTGATTTTTATAATATAAAAAATAAAAATAAAAAGGTTTAGGTTTTGTTTTATATTTTTTATATAGTTTAGTTTTAAAATTAATTTAGTTTTAGAATTTTAAATTTTTTAGATTTCTAATATTGAAAAATAAAAAAATTGAAAAAAGATTTAAAAAATTTTAAAAAATAAAAATTTTGTGGGAAATTATTTTTGCCAGTCTCAGGAGCTTTCGCGTTATATGTTTTATGCTGAGATGCTAAATTTTCAAGTTTGAGATACGAAATTTGATATCTGGTTAATGATTTACGATTCTCGTGGTGTTTTAAGGCATTTATCTCTTCAAAATTTTCGGTTGCCAGATATCGTTTTGAGCAGTATGATTTAGCTGATGATAGATGATTGCTGTTCATGGTTCATGTCTCTATATCATTTAACAAGTAATCGCTTTCACAACAATCTCTTAAGGCACTGGTCTTGCTAAGTTAATCAAATCCATCGAGTGCTTTTCATATCGTGTCTCGAGTCTCCCAACCAACTGGTCAACAGTTGGTCTCATCATCTCACAGGGACTACCCCACTTAGCCGCGGGAGACAGGCTTAAACGAAGGGATCGGGGATCAGAGTGACAGCCCCCGGTCTGAGCGTTGTCGTGTCAATCCGCGCGACAACATTTTTTGGCGTCGTTGTCGGGGATACTTTTTCTCGATGTTTTCAAACGACTTTTCATTCATCTTCTCATCTCTCATTTGAGCTGGCAGATTCGACCTTTAAGGTTATCATTTGGATCTTTTATTGCCTTATTTTTCGCCATATCATCAGCATATCTTCGGTGTGTTTCTTGTTTGGGTGGCGACTCCATTTTCTTATTTTTTCCCAGACAAGAGGCCTCCCGCATATCTGTTTGTTGATTACTTCTTGGATCTTAGAATCAGTTTTATTGTTCAAGTGGCGACTCCACTTCTTTCATCTTTTGATTTTCTTGAGCAGAGCTAGTTCTATCATCCATCTGATCCCTTATCGTTCATCATGGATTATTCATTTAAACCATGTCGTTTTACTCACCGTCTCCATGATCTTCCGGAGGAGGCCATTCCTGAATTACCTATTTTTTCAGATGGTGATCCAATCGCTGCTAAAAGGCATCTAGACTTGTTTATTCGCATCATGATCATATATTGCAGACCCCCTCAGTTTAGTCATGGTGATATCAAAATGCGTCTATTTGTCCTTTCTTTAAAAGATGATGCTTTGAATTGGTTTAACAATTTTCCTAAGGATTCTTTTACTTCTTTAAATGACATTGTAAATGCTTTTGAAGATAGATATGGTTATCCAAACAGCTTGCCTTCTGCCTCTAAAATTGTGCGACAGAATAAAAATAGTTTAATAAGAGGTCCAACGGATGGTGAAAGATCCCAAGACGACTCTTCATGTCAGAATGTGTCATCCACCGGAAATATTGCAGATCAAGTTCATAACAATGAAAAGGAGGAGCAAAAGCAAATAATACAAGATTTAATGATGCTGGTGAAAAATATGGAAAGCAATCAAACTAATTACGTCAATGATGTCAAAACTTTATGCACCCATCTGGAAAAACGTAATAGGGAGATTGAGGTCACGCAAAATCAGCATGCTAAGGAAATTGAGGCCATAAAAACTAAATGTGAAATAGAAATTAGAAGCATACAAAGCAAGATGTCAGTCTTAGAGGAAAATATGGTGACCATGAAAACTGATCATGATAGGGAAATTGACTCTATGCAAAATAAGTTATTCACTATGGATGAGGAAATGACTATCATGACATTCAATCATAATAATCAGTTGGCTGACATGCAAGCGAATCACAGAGAAGAAATAAATTCCATACAGCATTGCTTGATGAACATAAAGGAAGGAAATGTTAAAGTAATAAAAGATATGCAAGAACACCATGCCAGACAAATTAGTGCTATAAAGGTTGAACACTCTAGTCAGATAGATGCATATAAAATACAAGTTCAAAGGTTTCAGCAATTGGAAAATGAGAGAAACCAGGTGACATCAATAGATCAGGAGCCTTCTCATTTGTTGCAACAAGCTCCATCTTATTATGAGGAGGTCATTGGTTCAATTGAAAGATGGTTGATTGAAGGTGATCCAGATAAGCTTAAAAACGATAAAAATCAGATGCAAGACACAAAAAGACTTAGCATGCATATCTTACACACTTCATCTGATAGTTTTGAAACAGAAAGTACCAGATCATCAGTAATTCAACCTGCCAGAAAGAAAAAGCGTAAGAGAAAGAAGATGAGACGAAGATTTGATACATCAGACGGCCGTGAGCAGCTTGATTTTCGGATAGGAAAAAGTCCTACCATATGCAAAATTGGACATGGCACATCCGACAAGCAGCCCACAGATTTGCCTGAAAGCAGGCAAATGCTCAGTATGCACTACATTGAACACATCTGATGCCGTAGGGCATCCTTTTGTATCGTATTTCTAACCCTACTCCTTGTTTTTTCCGCATTTTCATTTCTGTTTTAGATAGTTAATAAATGAAGAGCTTTTTCTTTTCTGGTGCTTAATGTATATGCTGATTTTTGGATGGACGCTACTTATTTTTGTGTTGTATGGATGCAGATTCTGGATTCTCACATTCCTGCAAGCAGCAACGTGTCCCCAAGTAGAGCCAGATGTTGACCACTACCGGTCAACTACCCATGCAGTACACCCCCCTTTCTTTGCTCATAGGGGCAGCACCTGATCAGCATGTCCGTGCCATCCTGCCATCATCAGCAACTTGATCATTTTGATTGTAAACCCAGTCTGCATGTATTAATTGTAAATAATCTTAGCAGACATGAGTCATGTATGTATTTTGCCTAGGTGGACCTAACTTTCTGATGATAATCTACGTCCCGGAAGGTTTTTCGTCTCACCGATCCACGGATCGGCAGAGTTTTCCTTCAAACCTGACCCCAAAGCCGGGATTGATTTTGTCATTAGAACTTTAGGAGAATCCTAGTGTGTTGATCTGCTAGATTATCGTGGTGTCGCAGAGCTGGGTGATTTATGAGGGTCTGTATTAAGTGGGCTTGTCCCCTTGAGATGTAAATTGTAAAAGTCATGATGTAATGTGTCCTGAGGGTCGAGAAATGTTTTAAATCCCCTCATGAGTCCTAAGTCCTAGGTCCTAGGTGATGTTTCCGAAAGCTTAGTTCAGTGATCCATGTTAAATGAATTAAAAAACTAAAAAATGAATAAAAATAATAAAATAATAAAAAATTAAAAAATGAAGCAAAAACCCTAACTAATAAAATAATAATATTTTAAGTTAATAAATCGACGGATGAGATCAAGAGATGTCTTGATCCTCATCAACGGTCGAGATCATTTCTACATGGATCACTCGAACTAGCCGTTAGGATCATTTCCTTTATATAGGGTCTTAGGGGGTCATTTCAAGGCATCTGATCTGTGAGTCTGTACTGAAAAAGCTCTCTTGTAATCTGATTTCTGGTTAATAAAAGAAGACTTTGGGGTCCAAATCGTGTTGGTGTTACTCTCTGGAATTGCTGTGAGATCTTTAATTTTCTGCATATTTCAGTTTTCAGCGATTAATCATAGCTTGTTTTTAGAGTAGTGTGAGCACAGGTATCTTGTTCACCTGCTAGGGTTTGAGGGCTGCTAGGGTTTCTAAAATAATGGCAGGTATCTCCATTATTTCCTGAGATCTAGCAGCATTCTCTCTCTCTTTGCTGATGGTTGCTTGAGATGTGCAGGAAAACCTTTCTGAAGGAAATTGTGGGTGTTTGGGGAAGTTCTAGGCTGAACCAGCCGACTCCCACTGGCTTTTCTGTGCAGAGCCCGGCTGATTGTTCCTGGGTTAATCATTCAAAGTTTCTTTTCTGTTTTACATTGAGAGATTTTCTTTCTGTTCACAATGAAGTTCAAAATTTCTGATATATTGAAAACATTACTGCAATTACTGCTAAATCTCGCTGTTAAGGGGCCAAATCTGTAAATTATTAGCTGATCTAGGGTTTTCAAGATTCTGCCTTTTTTTTACAATTTTTTCATTAGGGTTTTCAGTTTTGGTTTTATGCACATATTACTTGTGGGGTGATCTGGTCTATTTCAAGTTGCAGGGTTTCTCAAGCATCCAAGGTTTCATCAGAGCTGTCTGCCGCTCAGGGGATCAAGCTTCCTGCAAAACATTTGCTGCTGCATGAACCAGCCAGAACCATTTATGGGCTAATAATGAAAGAAAAATATTGATCCGTTTTATAAATCACTGCTGGGGGACTTATGTTTCAGGACAAACGCCGGACGCATTGCAGAAAGGAGACAAAACTATGTATAATGTGTAAAGACGCAGCGTGAAGCCGTTCGTCTCTTTCTTGCTCAGTCAACAGAAGGCAATAGTATGATCTTCTCTATATCATATCTGAGTACCCAGGTGCTTGCTGCCGTTGTCGAATCTGGCCGCCAAATCGATTCATTGTTTATGTGCTTGTTCATCCATCCTTTGCTGAGCCAAGGTTTCAAGACCATATCCCATCAGCAACACACGCTCCTCACTCATGCAAAGGTTCTTCAGTCCTCAGCGTGAATGAACACCGGATTTGTGGTGCGTTATGAAACGTCGGTCATCACATTAAACCAGCAAGAGGAGCCACGGTTTCCAGGCATCGGAAAAAATCAAATGAGGTAAGTTCTGAAACGAGTTGAATCTCTGCCTGTCGAGAGCCCTTAAATCGCTTTCGTTTTCTGCTGATGGATATCGTAATGATCAGCTAATGCGTATTAATATAATGGTAATGCGTTTTTTGTTTTCCGACGGCTAGGGTTCCTCTGCTCCCTTTCCCGATCAGTTGCGTCGTTTTTCTTTTCTGTCTGCGTGAGTTATATGTGCGGACCATTGAACTCAATTTTTTGGTTTACGCTTTGGTTATTCGATTTGATGCGTTGTGGTTTCTCATATGTTACAGCATACGTTAGCATAGTTTTGGGTTCACGTTTCGATTCAACATGAAAGCGTATTCGACTTGTATTTGGTTTGAGTATTTTGATAGCCTAGCGTAATGTTGTAGATTTTAATATGTTTTACATAGTTACGTTTTTAGTTTTTTAGATTTTGATTTAGTTTTTTTTAGATTATAGTTTAGGTTTGTATATTCACATAATTTATTTTTTTAGATTTTAATAGTTACTTTATTTTTAGTTTTAATTTTTTAGGATTTTAAAATTTGTAAAAAATTAAAAAAAATATATATATAAAATAAAAAATGAAAAAATATATTTTAGTTTTATTTTTAATGGTTAGAATTTAGTTTTAGATTTTTTTCCTTTTTGATTTTTATAATATAAAAAATAAAAATAAAAAGGTTTAGGTTTTGTTTTATATTTTTTATATAGTTTAGTTTTTTTAGTTTTAGAATTTTAAATTTTTTAGATTTCTAATATTGAAAAATAAAAAAAATTGAAAAAAGATTTAAAAAATTTTAAAAAATAAAAATTTTGTGGGAAATTATTTTTGCCAGTCTCAGGAGCTTTCGCGTTATATGTTTTATGCTGAGATGCTAAATTTTCAAGTTTGAGATACGAAATTTGATATCTGGTTAATGATTTACGATTCTCGTGGTGTTTTAAGGCATTTATCTCTTCGAAATTTTCAGTTGCCAGATATCGTTTTGAGCATTATGATTTAGCTGATGATAGATGATTGTTGTTCATGGTTCATGTTTCTATATCATTTAACAAGTAATCGCTTTCACAACAATCTCTTAAGGCACTGGTCTTGCTAAGTTAATCAAATCCATCGAGTGCTTTTCATATCGTGTCTCGTGTCTCCCAACCAACTGGTCAACAGTTGGTCTCATCATCTCACAGGGACTACCCCCCTTAGCCGCGGGAGACAGGCTTAAACGGAGGGATCGGGGATCAGAGTGACAGCCCCCGGTCTGAGCGTTGTCGTGTCAATCCGCGCGACAACAGGGCGATTATTTTGCAGAGTACCAGGCCTATGGGTAGGAGTTCAGGGATGCTCTCTCATTCAGAGACTTTATTCAGCTCCAGCGGAAAAAAAGACCCCGCGACCATCACAGAGGATACTGGCATTATCATGATGGAGACACCCACCGCACAGCTAGTAGATTTCACTTGCCTACATTTGATGGCTCATCAAACAGTTCAGCAAAGTCTTGGGCAGAGAAGCTGGACATCTATTTCCAGCTTAACCAGATGTCGGAGACAGAGGCCATCAAGGTGGCGACATTACATTTGGATGGTGAGGCCCAGGACTAGTGATTCCATGGGTTGGTTACACTCGGACACTCCACAGTGACGACATATGCCGAGTTCACGAGGAGATTGATAGAGAGGTTTGACCGGAGGGATCCGGAACAACACTTTGTTGACCTGACGAGGCTCAAATAGACTGAGAACCCAGAGACCTACATTGCAGACTTCTTGAGGGATTCAGTGATGGTGCCAGATCTATCGGCGGCACGAAGGATCTACATGTTTGTTGAGGGGTTAGCAGAGCCACTTCGATGTCTAGTCAGATCCACTAGACCAGCCAAACTCCAGGATGCTATTAGCAGGACGCGGGACTTACAGGATGCCTTACCCAGGACCCAGACACCTTACCCCCAGAGACAAGCTTTCTAGCCTAAGGGGAAGGATGTGAGGATTCCGCCTCCAAAGGGGATCCAGGAGGGAGCTGAAGAAGAAGCAGTTGTGCTTTACCTGTCAGGAGCCGTGGGCACCGGGACATAGATGTGTTGCTGGCAAAGCACATTTTATTGAGGTCTTCTCCAAGAGCAACGGGGAAGAGGATGAGGAGGATGATGTGGAGGTAGGAGATAGTCATGTCGCGCAGGACCCTTTGCCACCTCCACCACCACCAGCAGGTGGTGCAACTTTTGCACCTACCAGAGGGGCCCTTGCAACATTGCAAGGAGTTCCCAAGTATTTGATGTTGCGCGTACGAGGGACAGTACGTGGCCAGCGAGTATCAGTTTTGGTTGACAGTGGGGCAACCCACAACTTCATCAATGCACAGATGGTTGAGCGGTGAGGTATACAGACAGAGAGCTTCGATGGCTTTTCAGTTTTGGTCCCAGGAGATCAGACCATTGTGTGCTCGTTATGTTCCAGAGTTATCAGTGACGATGGGCACCTACACACTGACTAACCACTTTTCCGTGGTCGATATTCTGGACACCAACATGATACTGGGTGTTCAGTGGCTTATCACTCTAGGGAAGGTCACGACAGATTCGAAGGCCCTAGAGATGGAGTGGGATGATGAGACAGGGAGGCATGAGAAGATACGAGGACAGCACACATATCCGCCTTAGACTATTTCGGCTCATCAGATGGAGGCAGTTTTCCGGAAGGGAGACGTAGAGTGGGTAGTGGAGCTGCGTGCATCAGAGGTAGGGACTACAGGGCAGACGGTGCACCCAGAGATACAGTCCATCCTTGACCAGTATGCCACATTGTTTGGGGAGATTCCGCCGAGACAGCCACCGGACCAGGGATTTGAGCACAACATTGAGCTTGAGCAGGGCATACAGGCAATGGTTACTACCCCCTATAGGCATCCCAAGGCCTATCGAGATGAGATTGAGCGGGCCATTCGGGAGTTGTTGGCTCTTGGGCACATTCAGCTGAGCACGAGTCCTTTTGCTTCTTCCGTGGTGTTGGTGAAGAAGAAGGACGACACATTGAGGATGTGTATTGATTACAAGGCCCTGAACAAGAAGACCCTGAAGAACAGGTACCCCATACCGAGGATCGATGAGTTGATGGATGAGTTGAGAGGAGCACGGTTCTTCTCAAAGATTGATTTGAGATCTGGGTACCATCAGATTCGCGTGAGGGAGCAGGACATTCCCAAGACCGCCTTCAGGTGTCATTATGGGCACTTTGAGTTTTTGGTGATGCCCTTCGGGCTAACCAACACCCCAGCTACATTCCAGTCCTACATGAATCACATCTTCCGTAGTCACTTAAGGAAGTTTGTGTTGGTGTTCTTTGATGATATTCTCATTTACAGCAGGACTTGGGAGGAGCATCTCCAGCACATTGAGACAATGTTGCGCATTCTGGAGGAGCAGCAGTTCTATGCCAAGCTCTCCAAGTGTGAGTTTGGGTTGATGGAGATGTTTTACTTGGGACATGACAGAAATGTTTTACTTGGGACACATCATAGGGGTGGACGGAGTGAGAGTCCACGAGGAGAAGATCAAGGCCATCAGAGATTGGCTGGAGCCAAGGAACGTGACAGAATTTCAGGAGTTCATTGGCATTTGTACTTACTACCAGAAGTTCGTCAAGAGTTTTTCACAGCTTGTTGCACCCCTGACAGATTTGACGAGGAAGGGGGCATTCAGTTGGTCGGATACAACGCAGCGAGCCTTTGACAGGCTCAAGAAGGTTATGAGCAGCTGCCCAGTGCTTGTATTGCCGGATTTTTCGCAGCCATTTGTTTTGGAGTGTGATGCGTCGGGAGAGGGGATCAGCGCAGTGTTGATGCAGGGAGGTCACCCTATAGCCTTTGAGAGTCGGAAGCTCCTTCTGCATGAGAGGTTGTATTCTATATACAATAAGGAGATGCTGGCCATTATGCATGCATTGGCCAAATTCTGGCAGTATTTAGTGGGTACCAGGTTCAGGGTGAGGACAGATCACAACAGCCTCAGGTTCTTTTTGGAGCAGAAACAGCTACAAGAGAGGCAGCAGAAGTGGATCAGTAAGATCCAAGCATATGACTTTGACATTGAGTATGTCAAGGATAAGAACAACGTGGTAGCAGATGCCCTTTCACGTAGGCTAGCCACGTTGTCTCTTATGAGCTTGGACACAAACTGGAGGGCTCGACTCTTAGTAGAGTACTCCAAGGACAGATTTGCATGTGAGGTTTTGGATGGGCAGGTGGCGGATGACAGGTACAGAGTAATCGATGAGATCATCTACTATAGGGACCGGATCTTCATGACTGAGGGAACTCAGCTCAAAAAAAGGATACTTCAAACATCACATGATTCACCATTGGCCGGCCATCAGGGGTTTACCAAAACCTACAGGGCCATTAGAGAGAGGTTCTCATGGAAGGGCCTCAAGGAGGACGTACTCCAGCATATCCGGGAGTGCGATATTTGCCAGAGGAACAAGGGGGAGATGAGCCATCCTGCAGGATTATTGCAGCCTCTTCCCATTCCGGAGGGGAAATGGGAGAGTATTTCGATGGACTTCATCACAGGGTTGCCCATGGTACAGGGCAAGGATTGTATCTTTGTCGTCGTTGATCGACTGACAAAGTACGCACACTTTTTCGCCATATCCGCACACTACACAGCAGCGCAGGTGGCCGAGCTGTTCTTCAGAGAGGTCTTCAGGCTACATGGTCTTCCTAAGACCATCATCAGTGACAGGGACAGCCGTTTCATGGGCGGGTTTTGGCAGGAGCTTTTCTGGTTGGTGGGGACGGAGTTGACACCGAGTACCAGTTATCACCCACAGACGGACGGGCAGACAGAGATAGTTAACAAGTGGCTGGAGGGCTACTTGCGTAACTATGTCAGTGGGCAGCAGCGAGCATGGCTGAAGTGGCTGCATCTGGGGGAGTACTGCTACAACACTACACATCACATGTCCATTGGTATGTCACCATTCTATGCTTTGTATGGATATCATCCTTTATCTTTTTCTAACGTGATGTTTGGTGCTAGCAAGGCTCCAAGAGCCAAGATTTGGATCCAAGAGAGTCAGGATATCCTCCGAGCTCTCAAGGATAATATGGCTCCAGCGCAGAACTAGCAGAAGCTGTATGCTGACAGGGGGTGGGTGGAGAAACAGTTTGAGGTAGGGGACTTGGTCTACCTACGATTACAGCCATACCGACAGTCATCACTGAAGCAGAAGGGAGCTGATAAGCTCAAGCCTCGCTTTTACGGGCCATACAGGGTGATACACAAGATTCGACAGGTTACGTATGAGTTGGAGTTGCCCCAAGGCAGCAAGATTCATAACATTTTTCATGTATCATGCCTGAAGAAGGCATTGGGGCAGTAGGTGACAGTGACAGATGAGCTACCACCCACGGATGATGAGGGGCATTTGGTGTTGCAGCCAGAGGCTATTATTGATACCAGGGAGAGGGAGCTACAGAGCAGGACAATCCGGGAATTCTTGGTGAGGTGGAAGAATTTACCGGATGAGGATGCCACTTGGGAGAGTGAAAAAAATTTACAACATCCATCACTTCAGTTGCTTGAGGACAAGCAACATTTTGCTGGGGGAGACTGTAATATTCCTAATTAGCCATAGCTAATTGGAATATTCGATTTTGCTCAATTTTGCCTTCTATAGTTATTTATAAATTAAAAGGTGAGGAAAGGGGGGCATAACTTACTTTATGAATAAAGTCACTCCCTAGTAGCACAACGCTGTAATTAAAAGGGGAGACAAGGCGGCCCAAGGACCACGTAGAGAAGGGGCCCACGTAGACACTTAGAGGGACTGCGCAGATGGAGAAGGAACACATGGCAAAAGAGAGGCTACGTTGAAGGAGGTGGGCCTTAGGGTTTTGAGAGGCCAACGCTATAAAGGAGAGAGAAGCCTCCTCATTTTGATCATTCAATTATGTTGCATTTGAGCTAGTCACCTCGACTTAGAGCACGCTCGTTGTTTAGCCTGTCTGCAGCACTGTTTAGTGCATCAAGTGTCTTCGTTCGGAGATCTCACCCTTAGCCCCGGGGAACTTCGAGTACCTGCTCGGGCAAGGTAGTTTCAGCAGTATTTTGCAGGAGGAGCGATTTCTGGAGTTGAGGAGGAACTGAGCCTTTTGATGACTGCGCAGTCTTGAGATGGAGGACGTAATCACTTTTGGTAGGAGCTCCAAATTGAGTTTGTGTGGAGGATTTGAGCTTGGAGATTGAGCAAGGGATCAGCCCTTGCATATTGGAGGATTTTGGCAAAGTTTTGGGTAGAGTTTTGGAGGATTCTCTTCAAGGGCAGCGCAGAGCCTTGAGGGATTGCGTAGATCCCCAAGGGGGTGATTTTCGGGGGTCAGCTATTTCAGAAAAGCTTTCTGGGCTTTTCTGTGTTTATTGAGCAGAGGCTGATTCCAGAGTTTCAGCATTTTTTGAGGAGGGGAACAGCCCCAAATTCTCATTTGATTCCAGCAGTAGCAACAGCACAGCGATTCTCTGGCAGTTTGGACGCAGTTTAGAGAGAGGCCATTTCCTTACCATTCTGAGTGTATTTCTTCACTTGCCTTGTGCAAGTCGAGGTGCCATCTTTTTGATCACCTCTTGTACTCTTTCCCTTACTCAGTATAATAAAATGGCTTAGCATTTCTCTCTGCATTTCTTGAATATCTACTTATATTCCATGTATAAATTATTGTATGTTGGACTATTGTTATTTCTCTGGTTGGGGTTTGCTTGTGCTTGAAGGATATCTCTGATAAGGGATATTACACAACCTATATATATATATACATCGCAGTGCATTTGATCAATTGTGATCTATCCAAGCAAGAAATTCGATCTACAGTTTCTACATGAAGGAAAAAGTGCTAAGAGCCTAGAAAGGGAGGTCTATATCATTACAAGACAAGAAGAACCATAGCGAAGGAGGAAGAGACACTTGTTTAGCAAAAGGAGCCGAAAATTTGTGTTTTCTACCACACGTGCCAGTGGACTGAGGTGAATTTTAGGGCCGAAGGTGCAGGCCGAATTTCAGGAGTTGCAGAAAGGGTCGAGACCCTTGTTGACTTGTTTTGGAAAAATTGACTTGTGTTGACTTTTGGAGAACTTGACTAGAGTTTGACTAATCTTCTTGGGAGGCTGACTTGGTGGATTGGAGGAGGTCTTATTGATGGTATAAGGGTCTTGGTTGTCACGTTTGATTCGGTTCTTGAAGAAGAAAAGAAGAATTTTTGGATTTTGCCCTGGTTGAGAGCCTACATACTGCATCACATGTTATCTTGATCTTCATGCTTTTTGGTTTTGATAGTTGCTTGATGATAAGAAGATAAAAGAAGCTAATAAGAATTCAAATTCATCACAAGTAATTATCAAGATAAGAAAATCTTTCTGCCTTTCTAATTTTCTAACATGGTTTTAGAGCTAAGGTGAAGTAGAAGAGGAAAAATGCAGCTTGAAGACTAATAGCTCTCATCATCTTAAGGAAGGATTCAAGAGAAGTTTCAAGGTAGATCATAAGAAAAAGAGAAGTCTTACCTTTTGGATCGTTGAAGATCTATTAAAGCACTCCATTTGCTAAGAGCACGAAAAACTTAAAATCATATAGAAGTCTTGGTCTACCACTAGCTAACTTGAAGAAGACCGAACCTTATAGAAGCAGTACCGAACTTAAGAGCATATTTTTGGGCATCTTTATAATTCATAAACACTGTGATTAGACCGCAGACCTGGGTTAGGAGGTTGAAGAAAGTGAAGGTGCCGAGAAGCACTCTTTAGGTATCATTTGTCATCGTTTCAAGGGATCCGAGAAGCCTAGATAAGGCAGAAAATCCTGTGAAGAAGACTGAAGTTCTGTACTCAAAATTAAGTATCCATTTCACAGATCCGAGAATATTGAAAAGTTGTGCATATTTAAAGAACCCAGATCGAACTGTGGCATAGAGGCTAACCTTGAACTAGCGGAAAGGTCTCCTAGAAAGTTAAGAAGAGTATCAATCTTTGAAAGGCATATTAGGCCTATTCGTGAAGCCTACCTCAGCAATTGTCAAAGCCCTAACCAGAGGATCATTGTCAAATCTTTTAGAGATTTATATCAGTCGTCTTCAACACTAGTAGCAGACCTGGGTTAGAAGGTTGAAGAAAGTGAAGGTGTCGAGAAGCACTCTTTAGACATCATTTGCCATCGTTTCAAGGGACCCGAGAAGCCTAGATAAGGCAGAAAATCCTGTGAAGAAGACTGAAGGTCTGTACTCAAAATTAAGTATCCATTTCAGAGATCCGAGAATCTTGAAAAGTTGTGCATATTTAAAGAACCGAGATCCAACAGTGGCATAGAGGTCGACCTTAAACTAGCGGAAAGATCTCCTAGAAAGTTAAGAAGACTATCAGTCTTTTTAGGCCTATTCGTGAAGCTTACCTCAGTAATTGTCAATGCCCTAACCAGAGGATCATTGTCAAATCATTCAGAGATTTATATCAGTCATCTTCAAGACTAGTGGCAGCCCTTCCATTCATAAAATTACGAAACTTTGCAGTCTTGGGAGAAGTATTAAAAGCTACTCTTATAACTATAGAAAAGCCTTAGCTTGAGGATCGAAGTAACAATGAAAGCCTACATGTATCTCAGAAATCAAGTGACCAGGAATACATTTTAGATCCTACTAAAGGCAGTTAAAAGTCATTCAAGGACCTGTGGCATCTCCTACAGTATTCTCTAGTCAGAATTAGAAGAAGAGAAGAAACAAGCATCTTGGAGGAACACTCCTATTTGACATCGTTTGTATGGTGTTGATAAGTACCAGACCTATTAAAAGAATCCTGAGTGAGTGGAGCAAACCATAATCTGAACTCAAGAAGAAAGGCAAAATTATAAGAACTGTTGTAATAGTACTATACACTCAAGCAGCATCCTCTCACATTGGGATAAGCATCCAAAGACTGAGAATCATTCTTGAATCATTGCAAGTCTGTCTTAAAATTATTGGGATTAGTTTAGAGCAAGTCCACTTGTGGAAGTAACCTTGAAGGCCCTGTCATCATCTAGTTTGTTTTGTGACCTGTGATAAAATATTTAGAAGTTTGAGATAGTCAAAAGAAGCTAGAGTTAGTTACCTTGTAAAGAGCATCTTGGTTTGGCATTGCTCTTGAAAAAAATTATGACATCAATAGAAGTTGCAGTACTTTTGAAGCCTCCTTGTGATCATAAAAGATTAAGGTACATAATAAAGGAAGCAAATGAAAAGCATGACTAGGCAAAACAGATCTTTGATGAACCATAATGAGGTCAAGAGGAAGCCATTATTAACTAGAGATAAGTATTTTGTTTTTGTCTCTTTTTATTACATTATTGTCCAATTTCCTCTTTATATCTAGCATTATTTTCGTTGCTTGACTATAATCCTTTCCCATGTATTTTCCTTGGAAGAAATATTTGCAAGAATATTCTAAAAGAAAGGATTGTGGCTAGATTCAGAGGGAGCCTTCAAAAGAGCGAAAAGCCTTGTTGTAGAGGAAGCCTTTCAAGGTTTGTAGTAAAAGCAACTCAAGGTATATTTAAGATTATAAAATTTGTAGCATGTCTCCATCAAATAAGAAGGTACGATCATTTTGTCTTTAAAATTTGCTTTATATTAATAACTCTCTCATATCTAGGGTTTTGCTATAGAATAATATAAATTCTTATTGTTTGAGTGATCGATTTCTAAATTAAAATCAACCCTAGTAGTATTATCTTTTGCTATTTGTTCACTTAGGTAAGACCCTAACTTTTAGAGTTTGATGATAATATCTAGGGTTTATGACAAAAACACTAGTAGATGTTGATATAAGATCCTAGGCATGAAAGTGAAACCCTAGGTGTAAATGCTTCCACTATGATTGAAACCTTAACAAGGTTTAGATTTTGGATATCTATAGTTTAATTCCTTATTGAAGCATTGATAATCCTAAATGCTCTCCTTGTGATGACATGATAACCCTATATTGATGAAGTTCTCTTCATGCTCTTGTACATATATATTTGTGCTTTGCTGTACTTTTTGATAAGATTTACAGATACATAGTTTTCAAAAGTTTGCAAAGATGTAAACCTACCTTGTATCTGATGATGACTTTATGATGATGTTGAGCATCATGGAAAGAGGGAGTTGTAAGAACCCTGAGGACATTGAAGTTTACAATGATGATTGCAAATTGGCTTTGTTGCCATATGAAGATAAAAGGAATGAGGTTCCAGAAGGTTGAAGTTCTTTGATGACATTATGACGCAAAAGAAAGAGCTTGTGTAGCTGTAAGGATAAAAATTGTTGATCATGGACTTCTCTCCCTAGTTGAGAGAGAGGACATGATTCTCTGCTTCATGTGTCATGCACTGGGCCAAGACTCACAATCGTACGTCATTCAGTGTGGAAAAAGTCTGCAAAAAATCGGGATTAAATCCTAAAATTGCGATTTTTTCAACAAAACGATTTAATCCTCCGATTTTTTGCAGACTTTTTCATAAATGAAAAAATCGCGATTTATTCCTTATATGCCCGATTTTATTGGGAGTCGACCGAAAAAGTCTGCCATCTCTGCTGAATGTGGGATATGACAGTGGTGTTTAAGGGCTATCATATAGTGATTTGATAAGAAAAATTACTATGAGTTGCCACTACTGTTAGAGTTGTTATACAATGAATTTGACGAGGCAAATTTGCTGTGAGGAGGCTGAACAATAAGGGTTTTGGACAACTAGTATTCAGTGTCTTTGAAGGGCCAAACCATTGTGAGTTGATGATATGCTTTGATGCTGATTGTACAATGATTTGGTGGCCAAATCCACTTGAGAAGTAGATCTGGGTAGGGCTGAGTATATTGTGTATTTTGGAGCAGCAAATACTCAATGAGCAATTGATGGCAAATGAGGCAAAGGACCTGTCAGGTGTCAAGGACCAAAAATGCAGAAAGGGTTGATCTAGATGGGCTACTTCAACAAGTAAGCTACATGTTTGTTCTTGTCTATTTCTCATTGGTTAGATTACAGATCTGATGTT